>VWZV01006042.1:0-43612 GCA_013397155.1 Irena cyanogastra
GGGCGGGACCTGTCCCGGCCGTGCCGCCGGTGCCCGGGCGAGGGTCCGCCCCGCCGAGCCCCCGGCGCTGTGTGGTCCCTCTGGGCCGGGCTGGGCGCGGTGTCCCGGCTGGCAGAGCTCCCCGCCCCGGCCGGCGGAGCTCGCCCAGCGGCCTTGCGGCCCGCCCGCCGCCACGGGCGCCGGAGCCCGTCGGGGCAGCCCCGGGGCAGATTGTTGCTGATGGGTGTCTGTGCTTCCCGCTGCCCTGTTTTTGAGCTGCCCTTAATGCCATTATGGATGTCGTTGTGGCCTTCTAGTGTTACGTTTCCGAAGAGAAACGTGTGGATCCTTGATAAGCTGTATTTCCAAAGTGTCATTTTAACAGGTGAAACTCTCAGCCTTTATCATTACTGTTCACTCGCTCTTCTCCAGCTGTAAGGGGAAGGTTTAACCCAAAGTGTTTTGCCAAATATTTTTGAGGCGCCGAAAGAACTGTTTGACTTCTGCTGAAGTCAAACTGCCCAGCTTTCCACGGAAAGCCATTAAAACTGTAATTTTTTGTTTCATTTAGGCTATTGAAGAGGAAGGAGGTGATCCAGATAATATTGAAATAAGTGTTGCAGCTGACACACCCACCAAGAAACCAACTAAAGGCAAAGGTTAGGATCTGTTGATACACTTTATATTCTTACACAGGTTTGGTTTTTTTTTTTTTGCATGTATCACCTGAAAGAGGAACTGTGGTCTATGTTTTGGGTGCAGTTGTGACTTTACTGGTTATAACTTCTGTCATATAAGACGTCCTTTACCTTGCATGTCTGTTTTCAGTCACTGTATGTAGAAAATGTGTGGGGATGCTGGAGCAGTATGTGTTGAGAGAGATGTAGATGGATGGGGAATGAGTGGGTTAGGAGCTGTGTGTGTGGGGTAGTGGCTGTGCTGCCCCCAGCTCCCGGAGAGCTGTGTTTGTTTTGCTGGGTGCCGTAGGTGAGCTGTGAGGGGTTTGGCGTGTGCTGTGTTCAGAGATCCTGAACGTGGGGTGGAGCAGGAGCTGCTGGGGACTCTGTGGGGTGTCGGTCCTGTCCAGAAGGATCGGTGTGACAGCAGAGGTTCCTCAGCCATCAGCAGGGGCTGGACTTGGCTGGTGATGAGGGCACAGCAGTATGTGCTAGGGGGTCACTCCCTGAAGAGGACTGTGTAGTGTGAGTGTATTAGCATGCTCTCTACTGAGGCTTCAACACCTTCTGAATAGGTGTTGAAGCCTCGCAGTGGAATGTCTAATTAAGAGATTTTAGTGTTTCTGTTGTGAGAAATTAGTGTTTAGGTTTTGTGCTGATCTGTGTGGCAGTGATTTTTTTTTTTTCAGATTTTTCAGCTCTGTTTTCTTTTGCCTGAGAATTTAAATACTGCTTTGTGAGTTTGGAGTCTGGGGGATTTTAGTTTGGGTTTGTATTTTTGGTTGTTCTGGGAGCATCTGTGATCCATTAGTAGTGGGAAAGGACCTGTCTGCTTTATGCACAGCATTCTTCATTGAACAGACACACTAAGAGCGTTCACACCTGCTACAGGGGCCTGTTTTGGACATGAACAGTCTTATACCACTGTCTCTTGTCATGGGCTGAGTTTTGTGGTGAAAGTGATTATTCAATCAGTCTGGTGCTGTGAATAGTGAAATTAGTAAGAAAATCTGTCTGCTTAGAAAGTTTGAATAACTTCTTTGCACTTTTCACACATTAGAGAAGTGAAAGGAAATAAACTTTCAAATGTGGTTTGATTTTTTTTCTATGACATTACTTTATTTCCTGCTTTAGAAAGGTAACTGCTGATTAAGATAACTACATGGAAGCTAAATAAGGAAACTCTTCCACAGTTTTTCATAGAGAGATGGTTTAATAGAGATGGTTCCATGTTCTGCTGTGACAAACACTTCTCTTATCTGCTGCTTTTCATCCTCCTAGTCTCCAAACTAATATCATGATATGCATAATGTTCTTTAACTGGCTTCTTGGGTAGTCAGACTGTTTTGCTTCTGCAGAGGTAGTCTGGCAACCAGTGCTGCTGCTGCCTGAGGCAGGGCTTCAGTACCTCTTCCCTGCCACCTCTCCTGTGTACCAAACCCTAATGCATACATTTGGCATGTGCATTCTTGGTAAACCTCAAAGGAAAACACAGGTTGGGAAGTTCTTATCAGTTCACTTTGCAAGCTCAGGCGTTTTTCCTCGTTACTTTTAAGATTACAAAATCTTACAAACAAATTTTGTGCCAAAAGTATGGGAAGTTCTTGGTGGAACATGAAAAATTTCACTGTTTAGTTTAGGGGAAGTATTTTTTTATCATATTGGTTTATTTCTAACTGTATGAAATAATATATTGTTTGATTTTTAACTACTCACTGTGAGGTGCTTTTCCTCCTCACTGGTTTTGCTGATAGATTGATCCAGGCCTTTTTCCTAATGCTTGTTTTCCCCCCCACCAGCTTCAGACTAATACTGATGTGTCTTTCATTATTTTACTGCTGGACAGCAGTAAAATTAACGACATTACTAGTTCTATAGTATTTTTCTGTGTGCTATTATTGCTGTACAAGGGAGAGTAGGAGTATTAGGTACTCATTTACAAGGAAGATACATCTTCAGGAAAGGCCAGGGAGTGGAAGAGATGGTTAAACCTCCTCATAGCAGCCAGATGGGGAGGCCAGTGGGAACGAAGGAAGGAGGTTGTCCTTCCAAAAAGTCACAAAGTGTGGCTACAGGGTTAGATCTGAAAGTCTTCTGTAACCAGTTTTACTGGAGCTCTTAAGGTCTGTGGAAAAAGAGTGAGTCTGATTCCCTAGCACTGTCTGTTACAGAAATCTGATCTGGAATATTGATACAGGCCAAATTAGAGTGGGAATGGGGTATGTGTGGGGAGAGGGAATGATACATTGTCTCTCCTTGCTTTTTTTCTGTGTATGTTAACAAAAAGGGAGAACAATACTCAAAAGACTGAGAGGGACTTTATTTCATACAACTTTAAAAATGCTTGCAGAAGGATTCTATAATCCAGCAAGAATCCTTGATCAATCCTCATGCAAAGTTAGTAGAAATTTAGCACTTTTTCCAGATGCTACTTTAATTAAATAATTAGGGTAAAGAACTGCAGAGCAGCTAATCTGAAGATTATACAGGTAAGATCAGTTAGTTTTGCAAATTAAAGTTTGAAAGGAACAAATGCCGAGTGCTCCTTTTTTAAGTGCCTCAGTTGTGCCTCTCCACTTGGCATTTAGTAGCTATGGAGGAATTTCTCTTTTTGTGAAAAGATGACAGTTTTTGGAGAAAAGTTTATCTTTTCACACCTGACCATTCTGCTGCCTAGTCTGGTATCTAGAGGAAGTTACCTTACTGCTGGTATGAAATATTTTTCAAATGTTTCTGATATGAATGCTCCTTTGAAGGATCTGCAGTCAAAAATGTTGTTGAATATTGAAATATTAAAGTTGGTAATTACAAGTTACTTAGCTGATGAGTTCTGGAATTAGTGTGGGTGAAGAAGAGATTTTAGGCTTATCACATTTAACTTTGGAGAATTAATGTGGACAAAAATGTTTATTTGCTACTCTGCACGTTCCTGAGGTCAGCTAGATACCTGTTAGTTTGTGTCTTAAGTACCACTTTAGTTTGCAACTGGATTTCCACTTTGACAATACTGTTTCTTGGATCAAAGGCTGACAACTGATAGTGGCTGGCTTGTACCATTGCCCAAATAATTTTGACTTCCTTATTAAAACTGTTTAGTTACTTAAATATAAGAACAAATCAAAGTAAACTAAGTTGTACAGTTGGTTTTCACAGACCTTTCTTTCTAAAAACAATGAATGACTAAAAGCAGTATTTTTTAGACACAGTAGAAGACTTAAATATTCCTGTACCTCATGATACCATTTCAGAATTAGAAAATGATTGTTTACTTTTGTTAATATTGTGGCAAATGATACTTTTCAAATTGCAGTAGACCTCTTAATGCTATAGAGAGTTTATTCCATTGTAAGGATTTATCTCCTCTTTACCTCTTATCCCATGTTTTTGATGAATCTTTAACATTAGGTGTGACAGAACCCTGTTGGGAGTTGCAGCAGGAATACCAGAAGAAATACAAACACTAATTCTTCCAAAATTTCCTGATGAGTATGTGTCACTCTGCTTCTACCTGAGATGCAAATATCTAGTTCAAGAGTTGTCCAGAATAGACTCTTCTATAATTCTGTAAACACTCAGGTAGCCTGAATTTCTCACATGGAAGACCATGAATAGGTAGAATAATCTTGTGCTAAGGTTTGTAAATGAAATGGAAGCTAAATCTGCATAATGTAAAACCAACAAAGATGTTCTAATTCTTCTACTTACTTATAAGGAGAATATTTTTTCTCTGTGTAATAGTCTGTTGCAATTTTATGGTGTGTGGCAATTGTTGTTGCCAGAAAAGGGATTGAGTATGGCTTGTAAAGGAGTGCCATCACTCCAAGGTAAATGAGTGTTTGTGTTGTTAAGCACCCAGATCCGTGGTGAATGCTGCATATACACTGACATTTTCAACAGCCACTGCTTGGATAAACCTGTACAGAAATTTGAGTGTTGACAACTTGTGTGACTGGAGACCAGCTGTGCCTGTTGCCTGTAGAAGGTTCAGCTGTTTGTTAAGTTACCCTTCAGTCAGGTCAACACTGCTCTTTAATAAGTTCAGAGAAACAGTCATTTTCTGCAAGGTGTTTGTTGCAATCTGATGTGAATTAGTTATGTGAATTTAAGAGCCAAGTGTGCCTTTAAGTAGCCCACTGTAAATGAGTGTCAGTCAGACAAGTGTTGAATTACTGTACCAATATCTGAAAACTGTCTGTATCAGAACCTTGAAATGCCACTTTTGACCAATGTAACTCTAACCAGAGCAAAGTAACCTGAAGCACAGAACTTGAGAGGGAGAGCAGACTTACACCACTTTCGGGCTGGAAGTTGAAAAGTGAAGGTCATTGTTCAGGTCATTATGCCTTGGAATACCTCTGGTACTCAGAGTAAATGGGACTTGCTCCAAAGGCCACAGACATAGTATAGAAGGGCTAATGAAATCATTACTTAATCTAGTAGCAAATAAAAAATAAAACAGCTTCATTACTGGATGCGGTAACTTGCTCTTGATGAGGACCAGTCAATACAATAGAGTTCTCTACCTGCTATTGCATAATGGTGGGGCTAACTCGAGGTAGCTTTGCCATTGCTTTGGTTTTCTTTTTTGTTCCCTGTAAAGTCTTGGTTCCAGTCCACCGGCCATATCTCCTCAGGTAAAATAAATTATTTAAATAGTTTTCACGATATAGCTCTCTAGTCTATGCTAGAGAGTTGCTAAATATGTTGAGCATCTGCCCTGTGTGCTTGCCTATGTGTATGCTTAGCTGGATATGGGATGCAGGAAAAACTTGGTCTTTCAGGTTTAACAAACAAACTGAAATGTGAGAGGGTAAAACAGAAGGCAGTGGAATGTGTGTAGAAATCCTTGCTGTCTCTCATTTCTTTTTGTTTATGTTAAAGATATCTGGAATCTGTAGATTCTATCACAGAATGCTAAAAAGCTAGCACAAAATTCGAGTTAGTCTTTGTTTCAGGCAGCAGCTGTGATGCACATCAGTAACTGTCCTTTCCAGTGTAAGTCCTCTTCCTGAGAAGAGCTGCCTTCCCTTAGCATACTCGTGCAGGTGGCTTTTTGCACCAAAATCTCAGAAATCTATTACAAGTGTAAAACAGGACTTTTTGTGGTTTTGGGGTTTTTTTGTTTGTTTGTTTTAAGTGAAGTAAAATCAGTGACACTGACTTTAGATTTGAAAGTTTAAATCTCATGTTTTGCAGTCACAGAAATAGCTTCTGCCATATGCCTTTTCCTGGAGATCAGTGCGTTCCTGTACTGAAAACAGCAATGTGCTTTTTCTAGGAGTATGCTCAGAGTGCTGCCTTTCAGGGAAGTGAGTAAAAGCAACTGGAATCCAAGCAAACCCAAAACAATAGTGTTGCTTCTTGCCCTGTAGTTCAGTACTTTCCAGCTTTGAAGTGCATTTAAGAGTTGCATAGAAAAGACCATGGAAATCAATGGCTGAAAAAATTGAGTATTTCGGCTAGCAGAGATGTCTGTACTGTGTTGAACTTTGGCTTATGATTTTCTTTTATATTGCTTTGGAATAACTATAAAATTGGTTTAGCCATTCATTAGAGGTTGAAGGGAGGAGAGAAGATTTGATGCCAAAAAATGAAGCATTAAGTGCTAATTATGACTGCCATCTCATTTGCATTTGAACTGACACCGAGTTTCAGTAGAAGATACTGTAAAGCCACTTCCTAACAGAGCTGCTTTTGTACCTTGTGCTACTGAAAACTGTTGCATAGGCTAATCTTTGATAGACTGAATAGAAGAGTCAGAACTTTCTTCAAAGGCTGTGTTTGTGTGAAGATGTTTCTATCTAGTGTTCTTAGGTCTTGTTTTTCAGAAGAGTAAGGAAATGAAGTGGGTTCCAAAGGGAGCTGTGTCTAGTCATCATCCCACAGAGATATCTCTAATAGAGAAAAGTGTGCCTGTGCTGGAAGAGCAGAATTCCTCAATGGAACAGGCCCTTAACACTTAAAGCATATGTAGAAAGCAGAAATGCTTCACCTACTCAGTTCTTCTGCCTCACTTCATCCTCTGGTGACAAGCACTGAAAAAGGTGGCTTGGAGAGGCTTGTAATTACCATGCTTGTGGATATTCAGAGATGCAGCTAAATAAAGCCTTGAGACATTCTATTGTCCTTGGAACTTCACTGTAATTTTCAGCAGGTGTTTGGGTGGAGTAGGTGACCTTTAGAGGTTCGTTCTAACCTAATTTCTCAGTGATGTTAGTTATCCTCTAAAACAAGACCTTTCCAAAGTCATAATGTCTAGTTAACCTCAGTAATTCTAGAAATGTTTAGTTTCTAGTTCAATGTTCTCTTGAATTCCATTATCACTCAAGAGAGAAGGATAGGTATTAAGATCACTAACTTGGATGTAACCACTTGTTTGTTGAACAGCATTGATTGTTCATTCTCACTCAACTGACATTTTATCTCCTTATCTTAAAAATTACTCAGTTTTTGGAGGGCTGTAGTATAGTGAACAATCCAGCTAAACTAGAACAAGTAGAGAATAATAAAGTAAAGCCAAACACATAATCAGTGTTAAAAGTGTGCTCTACATAGCAGGTCTAGTCACAGCATATCCCATCATTTCAGGTAAAAAGCAGGAAGCTGATGAATTGACTGGTGATGCTTCAGTAGAAGAGGACTCCTTTGTCAAGGTAATAAAAGTATGTAAAAACTTTTCCCGTTTTGTATTTAAGGTCAGTGTTTGACTTCAGTTAATGAAAAAGCTTCCATTTTCTTTGTGGTAATTTATGTGGAAAGTTAGAGCATTGTTTTTACTGTATTCAGTGTGTTGCCTAAGGGTATGCAGCTGGGGGTTTTTTTTAAAACATGATATGAATTTTCTTATGCATGTGAGACACTGATCCAGCAGTGAAACACTGATTCTAGCAGTGATTTTTTTCAGAATAAAGCTAATACTTTAAGTTATATCAAGTATTTGTGTTCACACCAAAAGGAAAGTGAATTGGAGACTCAAGATGCAAGTGATCAAGATGGAAATGATGAATTGAAAGACTTCAAAGAATCTGTTGAAGATGAGAACTTGAATTCTAAAGAACTACCATCTGCAGAAAAGAAAAGATACCATGACTTGGAGCCAGTGGAGACAACAGAAGATGTGGAGAAGGATTCTGAAAGTCAGGTACTTGGCTATATTTTATGTGAATTTTTATCAGCAAAATGTATATTTTCTTAGTGTTTGTTACTAGGAAGTCAGAACTAGTTTATCTCTAAAAGATAGGGTTTTTTCTTTTTACTCTACTCTTTTGTTTCTATTTGCCTTGATTTATATTTGAATAGTCCTGAAACAAATGTGGCACTGATTGATAAAATTCTACCAGAGTCCATACAGAGTTAGTTCCTGAGTGGTTCTTTTCCCTTGTACTAGCAGTGACTTGTGCCTTTCAGTTCAGTGTTCAGATTCTTTACATCAGGAGAACTGCTCATTGATGTTCACATTGTTGAGTGTGTATCCATGTAAATGTTTACTGATCTAATGGAACCTCTTGACCATCTGAATGTTTGAGTGTCTTACAGTTTGCTTATCTTGTCCCTTTTCTATTTCTATAGGAAAATGAAGGTCCAGACATAGAAGATTACACTTTTACAACTGTCCATGTGAGTTCTAAATCCATTCTGTTAAGCTGATTTTCATGTCTGTTTAGTTGGAAAAGATCACTTTAGACTGGTTTTTCTGTTCCAGCATGCATGTTAGAGTCAGATGATGTAAGACTGTAAAGGTAAACAATATGGGAAGCTTTCATTCAAATATTTAGTAATGCAGATAATTGTGATATCAAGTAAGTTGACCTATTTAAAGATATAATTCATGTCTACAATTTGGGAGTGTTCAGTGCATAGATTTCACAAAGAATGTTTTGCGCTCCCTTAAAAACATAGCAGAGGGCTATGCCAGATGCTGTTGTAGTAAATACAGCCTATACAGGAGTTTAGAACTTCTGTTTAATGTAGAAGCCTGCCCTTAGAGAATGTGGAGAGTGCAGAGCTGGGTGTGGTTGTTTAGGGATGCTTTTTGGTGTTAATACTAATATCTGATACCTCTAAGTTCAGCAATTCATTCTGAGTTACATGGAACTGATGTCTGAAAAGTGACATCTCATACGGCATCTCTTGCTCTGTAAAACTAATGAGAAATAAGTAAATACCTCTTAAAAATCAGAGGTTCGTTTTTAAGTAGTTACTGGAGGGAGGCTATCTAGTTTCTGACTTCTCTCTTGAACTTTTAAAGCTAATGATGGACTGCTTGCATTTCTCTGAAAGCAGTAATCAGCAGGTTGACATCCATTCTGAAGGCTTTGGTAAGACATGGAATAGTTTAGAAAGGTCTCATTGAGTTGAGGGGGTAAGACAATCTGCATGTCCCAACCAACTGCAAACTGCAAGTGTTGCAGATAAATGCCAAGTTGTTTCATAAAGAAGTTTTGTAACATTTTTTAGTGATTTGACAAGGGAGATGCACACGTTTGGCTCCTGGATAATCTTTGGAAACAGTTTTCATTTCAGTATTTGCCTTCATACAATAGAAATTCCGTGAAAAATACAAACTGTTCTGCTTAAAGTTTCAAAATAGGAGACATTTAGTGTTGACTTCCTTTTCTTGCAGGATGGAGAAGATGAAGAAAATGAGAAAGGTATGTCTAAAGTTTAATAGATTTCAGAGATCTTACTCTGGTAGAGCAGGCAACTTTCTCTTGTAACATTCAATCTCTACTAATACTAGGCTTATCTCCAGCACTAAGTATCAGTTGTCTCCTCATTGAGCTCAGCACCTGGAATCACTGCAGTCAGCTTATTTCACTCCTAAGAGTTACTTTACTCTTAAGAGTTGATTACAGTACTTATCAGTTACTGTGGTGGATGTATAATATAGTTGCAATACTATGATTCTTAATAAAAACCCATAGTATTCAAGGACTGATTTTTAATACACGGTAAGTCTTGATGCCAAAGCCTCCAACTTGCACTGCAGTAACTGATGTTGAGTGAAATGCTGCGTTCTCACACTGAAGTTGAGCACCCCACAAATGTATGGACCATTATATGCTTGGCTTACTGTCACTTAGAAATACCAGTTGTACATAGGATGGTAAAACAAGTGTTTGAAAACCTGTGGAGTGGCTACTATTTGAGCTGTGCTCATTAGTGAAACTATAGAAGGAATGTAATGCATTTGGGCAAACAGACTTCCTGGACAGAAGTCATAAGGATTCTACATTTTGTGGACTCAAAAGGACATGGAACACCATCACTTTACACAAGATGGAATAAACACATTACTGAAGCTACAGAATAAAACTACAGACTCCGTGTTTACGAGGGACCCCATGGCCGAAGTGTCTCATCTATGCAAATCCAAGAATACAGTTGGCGATGTCTCTGTGGGACTGAGATGGAAAATCTTTCCAGTGGATGAAGATTGAGGCCATTTGTCTACGAACTCTGGATTAAGGCTCACCCATCCATGTTCTGCAGCAGCCTTGTACAACTCACTTGACTGCCAAGCAACTGCTTGGAAAGGTAAAGAACAGAGAACACCAACGTGGAAGACTGGCTGGAATTCTCCAAGACTGTAATTCTTTCGGATTTGGGAAGGTTGGAAGTTCTTAAACCAGGAAGAGTCAAAGACAGATTAAATCAAACTGTGAACATCCAAAGCAACTATGTTCTTCTGGAATGCTAAATCCTAAACTGGAAAATGGATACTACTTATGAAGAATGGGTATCTCCAGGATGGAACCATGTTCTCCCTCCTAATGTTTTGGTATTTGTCTCTAGAAAATGTGTTTTGCCATGAAGAATAAGTGATCCTGGGTAAAGGATTTATATTTGTGTTAATACACCTTGTGTTTTTTTCTAACCTTCCATCAGTGCTAATAACTGGCTTTGTATTTTCTAGGTCCTATTCTAGCTTATGCATATGAAATTGTTTAAACTTCTTGTTTTGCCATATTTATTCCTGTTAAATCCTCTTAGATAAAGCAGGTTCTGGTGATGGTACACAAGAAGTATCTAAACCTCTTCCTTCAGAAGAAAGCCTAGCTGAGGCTGATCACACGGCTCATGAAGAGATGGAAGCTAACACCTCTGTGAAAGAAGCTGAGGATGATAACATATCGGTTACAATCCAGGCCGAAGATGCCATCACTCTGGATTTTGATGGTGATGACCTCCTAGAAACAGGTAAAAATGTGAAAATTACAGATTCTGAAGCAAGTAAGCCAAAGGATGTGCAGGATACCATTTCACAGAGCCTGGAGAAGGAAAGCAAGGACTATGAGGTGACTGAGAACCATAAAGATGGTAAGAAGGAAGACTGCGTGAAGGGTGATCCCGTCAAGAAGGAAGCCAGAGAAGGTTCAAAGAAAGCAGAATCTGGAGACAAAGAAAAGGATACTTTGAAGAAAGGTCCCTCGTCTACTGGGGCCTCTGGTCAAGCAAAGAGGTTTGTTTTTCTATGTCAGTTCTTTACGATACTGAGTACCAGCATTCAATAAGATCACTCTACATTAAGGGGGTAGCAGCAAGAATCTTATAATTAGTATCCTATGCTCCTGCCTATAGGTTTTTTGACCGCCATAAGTTACTTTTTAAAATTCAAGATCTTCGTATAGACACTATGTCCTACTGATTGCATTGTCGAATTGTCAGCATTTATTTATTTTTTTCAAATTGACGATTTTTTTAAATGTCCTTGTGATGATGGTAATGAACAGCTATCAGTTCTAAGAACACAAAATGAAGTCAAGTCCCCGTCCTGAAATCTGGAGAAGATTGCCATATATCCACTGAATAGAGTTGTCAGAAAATCTAGATCTTCAGGCATCTTGGGGAAAATCAGTCCAAGAATCCATAAGGGAATCATTTGTTCAAATATACAGTCTGGCCCTTTTTCATTTTTATTTTTTGAAATGTTAACTTGTCTGTTAGTGTTAGTAGTATAAAATGCAACACCAAATTCTGTAGTTTCAACTTTCTTCTGATTTTTTAAATTTGCTTCTCTAGCTCTACTAAGGAATCTAAAGAAAGCAAGACAACATCAAAGGATGATAAAGGTAACTATTATGAATTACAGTAGTATTGTCTTGAACTAAATGCTTTCCTGATTGAGAAATTGCTTGCCACGTAATAAAATGGCTTATAAGATTGAACTCAGACATTTATAGTAAATTAGGCTAGAAGTACAGTAGTAATTCGCTATATGTATGTGTCTGTGTGTTTTGTTTCTTCTTATGCCAGGTTTGTCATAAGAACAAAAATATTTACTCTAAAGACTTGATGAACATATATTCTTCTATTTCAAAATACTTTTGGGAGCAAATTCATTTAACATTTCCCAAGTCTTTGTTTTGATGAGAAGCTATAATTTTCAGATAAGCGTGCTGTAATTTAGAGCAGAACAAGCAAAAAATATTTGCAAGTACTTAAATGTAATGCCAATTAATTTTTTTGTCTTGTTTGTAATTCTGGCTCATTTTAAAATAAACTGAACTCTCAACCAAGTACTACAGCTGAGATGCCAGTTTGCAAAATTGCACTTGTGGCTGTTTCATGTATTAAATTTGAACCTAATTTTTTGCCTTGGAGTTTCCATCTGTTTCCATAAAACCCTGTATTACGATTACAAATTTGAAGAGTGGAGCTCAAGAGCACATTAATGTCACCAGTTAAACTGATGCTTCATGATTGAACAAATACATTTCTGTGAGCTTGTGTGTCTCCTTACTTTACCTACTCCCTTTCTGCCAAAAACCTTTGTCACAGAATCTCTGGCATAACACTAAGGAGTGAATGAAACTTTACCTGATAAATGAATTTGAGAGGAAATTTTTTTGGCATACGTAATTGGGTCTTCTGGAGATGTGTGTTTTCATGATAGTTACATGCTTACAATGAAACTGAAAGCAGATTTGCTGTGTCTTCATTTATGTAGCGTGTGTGGTAACTGTAATAGTAACTGTTGTAAGGCTTTTTTAATATATGCAGCCAAAGCCAGGATAGTGGCTGTTTAGTGCTATTTATTGATGGTTTAAGTGCATCACAGAACCATAGAGTGTTATGGGTTGGAAGGGACCTTAAAGATAATCTCGTTCCAATGCCTTGCTGTGGGCAAGGACACTTTCCACTATCCCAGGTTGCTCCAAGCCTTGTCCAGCCTGGCCTTGGACACTTCCAGGAATGGGGCAGCCACAGCTTCTCTGTGCTAGGGCCCACAGGGAAGAATTTCTTCCTTATATATCTAAACTAATACCAAGATAACCTTAGTATGACCATAACTGAGATGTTGCCTTTTGCTCTTAGTTAATCTTGATGCATTGAAGAAACAAAACCATCCTTTTTTTCCTCTCAAGATGGTTAAGTTACCTTTTAAAACTCTGCACATCACCAGATTTTCCAGCTGTCAAGACGGAGATCTAGTTTTGGTCTTGCCTGTAGGACTGGCTACATTTTAACATATTCCAAAGCATTTTATGTATTTAGCAGCAAACAACAACAAGCTGAACTACATAACTGAAGACTAAAAGATACTGGGAATGCAATTACATGAATCTCTTTTGAGTTCTTACTGCTGTGTTGTTGCAAAAATACCTAATATATGGGGTATGGGGAGTATTCAAGGCATATAGTGTTTTTCTAGCTTTACTTAGTATTATCTTTAGTATGTGAGAAATAGTTTTGGTTGGTTGTATCCAGTTCTACATCCAGTAGTATTTTTTAAAAACTGCTCTGGATGAAGCCAATACTTCAAGAAGTTGTGGAAATTGACCACATGATTCTGGAGGCTGGGGTTATCCAAGTCTCCTGTATTTGCCTTTCTGCTGTCTGGTAACTTGAGCAGTGTACATACATCATGATGGAGAAAAAATACTGTGTGCAAAAAATCCATTTTTATGGATGGTAGCTAATGAGCCAGATGTTGAAGCTAAATGTACATACCCAAATGAGGAGTAAAGCATGCCTTGAACAAAGATTTTTATTATTTTTCTGTCTCTGTCCTTTGGGTACAAGCTAGCCAACCTGTTGGTCTCAATACATGGTTAAATGAATGAAAACTTATGGCATACATTTTTTTTCTATAGAAGTCGTTTCAAGAAAGGTAACCAGATAAACAATTACTTAGAGGTAACAGGCTAAGTTTCTTTTTTCAGCAACATTTTAGTTAAGCATTCATGGTACCTTTGTCTCTTTAATTTTTTGGCTGTTTTGTAAAACTTGTTTCAGGAAGCACGAGCAGTGTTAGTGGTAGCAGTGGAAGTTCAACTAGAAACCTGTGGGTTAGCGGACTGTCTTCCAACACAAAAGCTGCTGACTTGAAAAATCTCTTTGGCAAATATGGAAAGGTATTTTATGGGATGTGATACCATGTGTGTGGTGTGTGTCTTATTCCTCCTCCTCTATTCAGTTGCAGAAATTGATTAATACTTGATTTAAATAAAGGTTTGAGAGGAAATGTCTGACCAGTTCAATCTAAAACCCTATATTGCAGCAGTAAGAGTGTATGCTTAGAGGAAGAACCAGATCTTATTTTATAAGAAGTTTTTCTTTCTGTGGAAGTAACATAAGAACAAAAGAAATTTCACAAATACTTGAATACTCTAATCGGGACTGGCTTTTAAAATAATGATGGTTATGTTTCTTTGTAGCAACTGTATTTAAGCATGACTGCGAGACAGTGTACTAACTGATAAAATTGTAATACAAATAGTGTTTGTAGAACATCCTGCTTTGGGAGACTATTTTTAAAATGTGTTCTGAAGGCTTATGAATGGGAAGAATTGGTAAAAAGATGTGACATTTAATGTATGATCTTATAGGGGCTCTTTCAATGACTTAATGATTTTTTTTTTTACAGTCTGCTTAAATTAAGTCTGTTTTCCAAATTTTGGTTAATTGAAACATAGAAATTCCATAGAAAAATGTGGAAATCTTGAAAGCTAAGCAGTCTTCCAAACCCAGGGTTCTCATTTTCCCAGAGAAGTTGCTTATAACTATGTGAATTTGTAGTGTTTGTGTAAGCCTGTGCACGTATGGCATTATTGTATCTTGGGAACTAGTTAGAACCTGAGCACTATGACTGTCAAGTATGTGTATTGATTATGGCATATCTCATTTTTCTAATGAATGTAGTAGGTGATTTTATTTAATGCATTCACAAATGTGGACACCTGAGATTATATTTTGTTGCAACTTTGAGTTACTTGGCTGTTTTCACTGTAAAGCTGGTTGGTACTTATATTTATGTAGCTTCCAAGTTTTAAAATTGATTAGGAAATATTTAGTGACTGTACCATGACAGTCTAGACAGCTGAAAACATAAAATAGATGACAGATAAAAAGAAAGATAAAATTGTTGCCTTTAGAACATGACTATGGCAAAAAGACTGGCTTCAGTGGCCATAGAAATTCTAGCAAGGAGGAGGAGCACAAAGGTTAAGTCCTTATCAAGAAGCAGATGTCAGAGCTGACTGCTAAAATGGCTTAACTGACATACTTGCTAGATGACTTTGAAGAATTGGCTCCCTCATTAAGTTACTACATAATATTGCTTATCCCTTCCTGCCATTAATTGGCAGCTGCTGACTTTTTGTGGGTTTCATCTATCAGAGATGAACCATCAAATTCAGGTCAGTAGTGTTTCTGTGGATGAATTTTGACAATAATTGAAGAGAAGCATTTAGATAATGGGCATGAGGAGGTGACTGGTCAGAACAGGATGCAAGTATTAATATGCCTTGATGTGCGAATTGGGATAAAGTTATCAAAGCTTTTGAGAATTTGGGAGTGTCAGTCAGTCTTTCTAATGGGGTGGGAGTAATGTTGCTGTTGGGTTGAATTTGTTTTGTTTTCTTATATACTAGGGTAAAAATTTTACTGGAATACCATAACTTCCTTAGGAGAAATGTCTCTCTCAGAACCTGAATTCTTCCTGTTTGCATAGGTACTTGGTGCAAAGGTGGTCACAAATGCACGAAGCCCGGGGGCAAAATGCTACGGCATAGTAACAATGTCCTCTAGTACAGAAGTGGCCAGGTGTATCGCACACCTGCACCGCACAGAGCTGCACGGACAGCAGATCTCTGTGGAGAAAGTAGGTTTCATAACATGAAGACTTTTCCCCAAATAGATTCTTTTACAAGAATCTGTATTAACCTATTTGCTTTTGAAAAAAAATAGGTGAAAGGTGATCCCTCCAAAAAGGAATTGAAGAAGGAAAGTGATGAGAAATCTAGTTCGGGTAGGAGCATAGGAGATAAGAAGACTGCATCAAGTGACAAAGCTAGCAAGTAAGAAATTTCACATCTTGTGAAACTGTGAAAATCCTCTAGGCTGAATTTCCCTCACTGGATTTTTGTTTTCTTTTTCCTAATAAGAACTCCATCAACCAAAAAAGAAGAAAAGAAATCAGAGAAATCTGAAAAAAAAGAAAGTAAAGAAGCCAAGAAAACAGAAGGTAAAGATGAGAAGAGTGATAATGGAACAAGTGGCCCTAATCAAGAATCCACTAAAAAAACTGAAGAAAAGAAAAGAATAAGTATGCCATATAGCCATATTTCCTCCTGTTGAATCTGTGTGTCTGACTTGTCTTGGGGGCATGTTCTTGCTCTTACTGGAAACCAGACAATTAAACACCTGTTCTTTTTTAGATTCCAGTAACACATTTGTTACTTCCATACTTTATACTAATATTTAATTACAGGCATGTGCTGGTATGCTTTTCCTACCAGTACCAGTTCACTCCAGAGATTTAGAAATTTCACTAAGGAGAATTTTTTATAGACAAATAGAGATAGTTGTGTGTATATTTTTAAACCTTCTTTTATTTTTTTTTTTGTTTCCCCCCTTCACTAGGTGGTAAAAGCCCAGGTCAAGTTGTAGTTTTAGACCAAACAAAAGGAGACCAAGGCCACACTAGGACAGTTAGAAGGGGAAGGTTTGATAAAGTAAGTATCTATAGATTTGATGCAGTCCTTACCTGATTTGATCCTACCTTGTAGTTGATATTTGCACTGAAGAGTCAATAAACTATCACTAACTGTTAAGCTTAGATAGAAGCTTTGTATGCTTTGGGATTGCTAAGTCATTAATCATACTTGACCGTAGCATCCAGAAATCTCCCTAAAATAATGAGACTTCTGAAATAACCATTGTAATCTCTATCTATAGCCACAGATATTGAGGAACAAAGAGCGTATTATTCAAGATAAAGTGAAATTCAGGGAATACAGGGGTAGAAAGGATATCTTGCCTTTTGAAAAGATGAAGGAACAGAGATTGCGAGAACACATGGTTCGATTGGAAAGAATACGACGAGCTGTTGAACTGCGAAGGTAGTAATTCAACTTTTTGCTAAAGGCTATTTTATACATTAATTGATCAGATACTATATTTAGAAATCTAATCAGAATGCATTCTGTCAAGCCTTCTAACCAGATGTTAAAGTTTGGGACTCTACCTAACAGTATCTTTATGTGAGTTAACAAACTCCAAGATTTTTGTGTAATCTTTTGATAGCTATATATGTACATGCACAGCCTAGAGTTTGTTACAGTGGGGGGTGTATCTCATAAGTGTTACTGCATGCCAGTTTTCTTTTTGGAAAGGTGAGAAGTAGACTAGGAGACAGGGCCAAAAGTAGTGTTTGGGATTTGCTTGTTTGTTTGTTTTTAAAAAGAGAATGTTGTATCTCTAAATGACAAATCAAGCATAATACAGTCTTGACCCTTTAAATAGAAAGACCAAATGGCTACACTGTTCTGTTCTGCTGTTTTCACGTGGCCAAAAGCTTGCAAAGAGCAGTTAAATGACGTGTGTTGTTAGCCGAGTTTCCCAAAACAAAGGGAAACAATTCCTAAACAAAGGAATTCCCAGCAAGCATAAAGCTTAAAGGAGAAAATGTCTTTTGTGCTTCCTCTAGGCTGTATTATTGGAGGTAAAAAGAAGAAAGCAAAATGAAGCTGTTCATGAGTCTACTAACCAGTGCAACTCAGAGTGGTCATGATTGGCTGTCTGTCTTACTTTTTGGACAGAAAACTCTAAGTAAATGTTTTGTTAGCTTGAAGAAGACAAGAGCTAAAACAGTATTTATTTTTTAGATCTAATCATATTTTTGGCTACTGAATACTGTTGTTACTGTGTGCCATGTGACATGAGAAATCCAAATTAAGAATAAAATACATCAAGAAATGATTCTTGAAATAACTTTTCCTATCAGTTGTCTAACGGTTCTGTACATAAGCTAAAACCACTTTGGCTACTTGGGGCTAAAAGTAGACTTCTGGTGGAAGGACTTCTGTGAAGAGCTTACTCTGAATTAGTTTTTGAATGTGTGTGCCTAATGTGATGTTAGTTTTGGATGACAGATTTTTGCAGATGAATTTCTGCTACCTCTTTTTTTTTCTTCTTCAGGCGAAGAGAAATTGCTGAGCGAGAGCGGCGCGAGCGAGAGCGGATACGGATAATGCACGAGCGGGAAGAGTGCCTGCAGAGGGAAAGGGAGCGACTCGAAATTGAGAGGCAAAAGCTGGAGAGGGAGAGGATGGAACGGGAGCGTTTGGAGAGAGAGCGTGTTCGGATTGAACAGGTGGGCAGAGCTGTGCTCTGGACTGTGCAGGAGCTTTTTGGAGGATGGCCCAGTTTGCCTTTGTGGGGAATTTTGCTCTTCGCTCTTCTGCCTGGTCCTTTTTCTTTCATAAAACCCAGCCAAACATTACATAATTCACAATGTACAACAACACGGGAATCTTCATCTTGTTTGCTTGGGAGTAATTTGATGTACAATGCTTGCTACTGTAGCAGCTATACAAGTCAGTCTCTAAACTGAAGTACAATACATCACTTTGTCTATACCACTTTTCCATAATTTGACTAGATTTTTCTTATAGAATACCACTGCAAACTTCAAGAAGTGTTTCTGGGCAATAAATACAGTAGTAATACAAGAAATTGCCTGAAGACAACATCTCCAGATCTGTTGTCTGCTTTTTTAGAGAGCTATTCCCTGTGCTCTTAAATCTTAGATGCTACCCAAGGATGAATGTTATCTGATAACCTTTAGCAGAAAACTGACAAGGGATAGGTCTGTATCCTTGCAAACTGTTCTCTGGGTATCTCTAGTCAAGACCTGCTCTGTTTGTGGTTCCTTTCATGGCAGGAACGTCGAAAAGAAGCAGAGCGAATCGCGCGGGAGAGGGAGGAACTTCGGCGGCAGCAGCAGCAGCTCCGGTATGAGCAGGAAAAGAGGAATTCTTTGAAACGTCCGCGGGATGTAGATCACAGGTAATTCTCAAACTGTTTTTTTGCAGTGCATAATAAGAAGAAAGAGCTACAAGCCTTGCATCAGACTTGAAAATGCATTTGTACCTGAAACAGGTCTTCACAGAAGAACTGGATTTCTGGTATTGATTTGGTTTGACATTAGATCCCTCCTTATCTGTAGGAGGGAACTTTGAAATTAGAGAAGCATCCCATGAATTAATTCTTACTGTGTGAAAAAAACCAGAATCCAGACCATTTGCTGTGAAAAGCTGTTCTGCCTTAATCGTTGAAGCTTCTAGCTTCTACTTTAAGAATTCATATTTCTGCTAAATGGGTGGTTAGTTTTGGGTGTTTTCTTAAATGATTTTGTCCACTGCTCTTTAAAGAGTCTACCTTCGTCAGTGGATTTCCAAAGGTCAAATAAGCATCTCCTGAAACAAACAACTGACTCTGTTTTCTGCGTATTAGGCCTTGATTTGGCTACACGTGACTGATGAGGGTTCCTTTGTTTTGGCTAAAGGAGAGATGATCCTTACTGGAATGAGAGTAAGAAGATGGCTCTTGACACAGATGCACGTTTTGGCCATGGCTCAGATTACAGCCGCCAGCAGAACAGGTTTAATGACTTTGATCACAGAGAACGAGGCCGATATCCAGAAGGTTCTTCTGTTCCATCATCATCTTTCGACAGGTAAGTTTGGATAATGGAGCAGGTATTTGTGTGCCAGCATCTCTGTGGATTTCACTCTTAACTGTTCAAAACTAAATGTGGTGCTAAAGGCTTTACACAGTTCTGATATAATAGAATTGCAGTACTGTCCTGACATTTCTTGTATCTTCAGGACTGGCCACTTTTATCATGGAATCTAATCTGCTTTTTTCTGAGGACTTTAAATTAGCTACCTGTTGGCCTTTTTTTTTTTTTGAGACATTTCAAAAGGTTTTTTGCAATTACTCCTTCCTCTTTCACATCTAGTCACAAGTTCCAGTGGATTGCCTGTGTAATTTACTGTGCAGTAAATGCTGGTTCCAGATGCAACTTCATGGTTCCAGTAACTACTAATAAAGCTAAGACCACATAATTGTAGCTTCTGGAATTCTGCTTTTAGGCTGCAGGGAACTAGAATGTAAATACAATTCTGACTTGAGAAATACAGCATTCCGTTTCATAGTAGGCAAAAAGGTGGCCCTGTAATTGGTTAAATTACACTAACCAAAATAGGAACAAATAAATACATAAAGAAATGTTTAATGGCTGTTAGAACTCAAGCTCAAAATTACAATTGTAGAAATAAATACAATTTGGGGTGGGAAGGATCTTTGATTTCTATTCTGTGTATATAGTAACAAACTACTAATACAAAGATGAGTGATATTTTATATCCTCGTGCATGTACTTACAAGTGCAGAGAAAGGTGAAAATGGGAAACAAGCAAATGACTCTTTCCTACTTTTACAACTTAGGCGAGATCGTTTTGTAAATCAAGGTGAGGCAAAAAAGACTCGCCCAACAGCACGAAGAGAAGAGCCAGGCTTTGAGAGATATCCAAAGAGCTTCAGTGAGTCCAGAAGAAATGAACCACCACAGCCAAGAAGTGAGCTCCGGGACACGGACAGACGAGAAGTGCGAGGAGACCGAGATGAGAGGAGAACAGTGATAATTCACGACAGACCAGAAATACCACACGGCCGACACCCCAGAGAAACTGGTTCCAACCCACCCAGGCAAACAAACTGGAAGAGTGAGGGAAGCATAAGCACAGACAAACGGGATGGCAGGTAAATGTGCTGACTAACCAGGGAAAGTACTGATTCTTGTAGAGTTTATCCATAGCAGCAATGCCTCAAGAATTAGTGTGTAAAGAGAGAGTAGACCCTCTCTCCTAGAGAAAAGCATTGGAAGAAATATGTAGGCTGTCAAATGGTAATTCCCATCTAGGAACTGGTTGCTGACTCCCAGCAGTCTGTTCTTTATCATGAGTAGCAACACAGAGTTAAGGAGGCTTTTGTGTAGAATGCAGATGTAAATGAGTAGCATGTGAGCTTGAATTATTTTTAAAAACCACACAGATCTAAAGGAATGATTCTAAGATGTCAGCTGCAGGTTGCTAGGAACCACAGGAATCTCTGCTGTCTACATGTGCTGTGATTTGGTACCAGTTCAACTATACTGAAACCAAAATTTTGATGAAAGCAATTTTTACAGAGGCGAGCGGCCGGATCGGTCAGGAAGGGAAGTGTCCGGCCACGTGAGGGGAGCACCTCCAGGGAGCCGCAGCAGCGCCTCGGGCTATGGAGGCAGGGAAGGAGAACGGGGCGTGATGGGAGAGAGAGGTGGAGGACAAGTGAGTCACCTTCTTGTGTTCATGTGCATGAAGGAGAGGCTGGAAAATCCAGACTCATGCTGGAAAAATGACCATATAACATCATCAAAATGATTCACAAGCATTCTGCCCATTTTCAGCTTAGTTTTCTTTATGTTAAAGGTTCTTTTTGAATAACCCAAGAAATTGCAGAAAAACTACTCTGTTCCTCTTGTCTGGCATCTTTATGATAAGAACAATACTTGAGAGAGTAGATGATTAAGCTTTTGAGAATTTGTTGTCACCTTTTCAGGATTTTAACCATACACTCCCTGCCTGCTATTTTCAGTGCGGTTTGTATTGTAATTTGCAATGTGATACTGAGCGAAAATCGTTCTGCAAGACTTGTCTTTAAAAACTACAAATTAACTCACTCCTGCTGGTAAATCCTGAAGTAGTTAAAAAGTATTAATGTTCTTCCTGAGTTTTATGCCAGTGATAATGAGATCAGGGCAGAACTTGGGAGTAAAGTATAAGTTTAAAGTATGAGTGAGTGGAACCTCACTCGCTGCATACCCACACAATCGTCATTGCAACTAAGTTTCTGTTACCTAGAATTAACAGGAATGCTGTCAATGTGTGAGCAGCCTATGGACTGAAATCTTGAAAGCCTTGCATTTATTCTATCAGCTGTAAGCTTAGCTTTCTTGACAAGCCTGTTTCTTGTAGATAAAGCAGCCCTTTCTTTGTGAGAATGACTGTCACTTTCTCCTCAGCACTACAACGAAGACAGACACGTTGTAGAACGCCACAGTCGTGAAACTGGACCAAGGAAAGAGTGGCATGGGCCTAGTTCTCAAGGAAGTGGCTATCATGACACAAGGAGAATGGGAGATGGCCGTGGAGGAGGGGGCATGATGGCTCCACATACAAGGTACAGAAACCACTCCTTCCTCTCCATTCCCTACTGAGTCCCTGCAAGCTTTGGTGTCCTTGGGAAGTGCAGCAGTGTGGGTAGCAGCAGGGTGACTCCCTGTGGCTGCTGCACAGCACACAGCCCCACCTGGCCGGCCAGCACAGGGCTCCCCACAGGTGTTGCTGCTGGCAGTGGGGCCCAGCAGCACAGGACTGAGGGACTTTTTGCAAAGTCTCTTTCCCTGCATGTTTTCAAGTCTCTTCTGAGACTTACAGTTTAACAGTTGAGTGATAGGAGATGTAAGAATGTCTTTACCTGTGCACCAGGAGTTTAGGTATGTATCATAACACTTCTTTTAAAACTTCTGTTTCCAGTAACTCTTCACCCATTAATAGAGTTGTACAGATCACAGGCAATTCCATGCAGAGGGGAAGTGGCTCAGGATTTAAGCCATTTAAAGGTGGACCTCCACGAAGATTCTAAGATCTACAGCCGTTTGGTTTCAAGATAACTTATTGAAATTTCTTGTAAACTTTCTCTGATTAAGAACAGGAAATCTTGTCTGGAAATCCTGGTTAAATTTTTTTAATTTAACATGATTATTTTCCTCTCAATTTTGGAGGCATTTTCATAGTTACGTTGTAATTTTGGATAGTTTTTGTGTATCTTTGATAAGCATTTTCCCTGAGGCACTAGAGCTGTGTAAAAAGAAATTGGAACCAAAATATTTGTTAATTCTGTATAAAAGACTAGATTGCAGCTGTGTGCTAGTAGTTTGATTTGCCAACATTAGCTCTGTGCTGTCATGCTTTAAAGTTAGCTACTTCTCACAACATCCACAATAACCTCCATTTTGAAGGTTGTCCAGACTATTATCTCTGCTTTCTAATTTGTAGAGAAATAAGATTTGTTCTTTCATTACTGGGTATTATGTAACCTATTTTTGCAGAAGGTACTGTTACATTGAGTGCATTTATGTGTATTCTTGCAAATGTATTCTTTTGAAATAAACCTTCATATTCTGTATAGCTTCTAGTAAGTCTTTAAAGCAGTCTTTGGGGAAGGAAGGCAGAATTAAAGAGGCATGTTGGTATAGCAAATCAAAGCATGGGTGCCATTAGGTTCTAACTAAAACTTCCTTGTCTCTTTCACTGTTACTGAATTGAAAAACTTAGAAGCACATTTGCTCACAGAAGAAAGATCAGAACCAAAAAACAGCAAAACAACACTTAAGAAAGTAAATAATTTTAGTTTGCTCTTTGTGTGTAGCAAAGCTCTGTGGAAGTTTGAAACAGCTGGGGTTGTACACTAGACTACCACACACTCTGCTTACAGGGCTTGGGGACTCCTGCAGCTGCTCACTGGTATGGCCTTGAGCAAAAAGCTGCATCTTGTTAAGCCTTTTGGTCTGGGTCAGCATGGAAGGGTCTGTGTTAAACCTTTCTGGACCAGGCCCAAATAGAAATGCCAGGCAGCCAGGCCAGGACTCCTTTAGCAGCCAGCAAGGGTAAGGGTATAGTTACAACTCTGCTGTTCAGCAAGGGTGAAAAGCAAATGGATCCCATTTGGAAAAACTGGGTGGTGGATGGTTACCCAAATGACCAGAGGACTCCTAGTGGAACAGAAGAGCTTAGGAAGTATTCCTTGAGTAAGAGCTGGAAGTATTTACTCATCCAGACTGCCTGTGAAAGAAAGATTTAAGTTTTATTTTTCAAGGCATGAGGCAGTAAGAATATGCCGATTTCTGCTTGCTGTGTGGAAGAACTGCTAAGCACCTGCGATGTTCCAGGGCAATCAAGAGCAGAGCAGAGAATGAGTTAAACTAAACTGGTTTTGAGTAAGTAGCCTTTCAGGAAAGATGGAGGAGAGAGAAACTGAGAAACCTGCTGTGTAACAGCATTGTCTCTAATTAATCCTATATGAATATTCACATCTGACACATATTTAAGTTTAAACAAAAAAAATGCACTGTCTGGGCAAGTGTGTCACTTACCTTGATATATTTAATACATCTTGCTCAATTCTTAAAAGAAAAATCTAGAAAGTTTAATATACTGAGTTTTACTGCAAGAGTTTCCAAGAGAAAGTACAAGTTCCCAGAGCATTTTCAAAAGTTATTGTGCATTTGGCTGCAGTCTGTGCTTTATCAGGTGTGACAACACACACAAAAACAAATATCTGATCCAAGATGAATTTATAGTGGCTAATGGACTGAATGGGCAATTTGGAAGTTTATAACCTTAAAAGACAAAGCTATAGAGAAGTACATAAATAAAACTTGAGATGTGCTTGGTTCCCTGTAAAAGTCTAGATATGCATTCCAACCGTTAAAGCTTAATTTAATTAATAATGTAATTGTGCACGTGTAGGCATTTCACTTAAAATACTAAAACAAACTTGAGTGATGGGGGAAACAAACTGATTGAAAACAAATTGCTGAAATCTTTGAACTTTATCAAAAGCTGAAGAGCACCAGAAGTCTATCCTTTTCTTTTCCTGAGTGAGTTTTTGTTGGGTTATTGCTTGTTGGGTTTTTAAAGTATGTTTTTAAGTATATCATCCAACCTTTATTATTAGGAAAGAACTTAAGTATCTAAATGAAATATTTATTTAAGTTTGCTCACTTAAATTTATTTACATACAATGAGTTTCAGAAGACTGTTAACCAAAATAAATCTCAGTTGGGTAAAGACCTTGAACTGGAGAGAGGCTGACAGCAGAAGACACTATTTCAAAGGTAACAGAATTTAACAGCTTTGTGGTACACAAACGAAAAAGGGTATTAAGATACGGAACTGGATTTCTCTGAAAACTATTTGTGTTCAAAATTATTTTAACAATTTACAAGGAAATGTTATTTCCTTATAGTCTTTAAAAACACATTAATACAATATAAACAATTAAGGCTTTTAAAATGCAAAACATTCAGTAGTTGAACTTGTAGATGCCATTACAATGTTGGATAATGGTGTCACATGATGAAAAGTATTTCATTCACATACACTGGTACAAATAATACTGCATGACTAGATTTAATTGTGTCATGCACCTCCAAAATACAATTTAAAAAAATTCAACTTCTCCCCTCTCTTGGTAAATCCGGAGTCACTTGCATCAGCTTTACTTTGCATTTCCTTTTAAGATTAAATTTAGAGATCAGGTAAGCATGGGGTGACTAACAAACTCACAGCTAAACTGCTGATTTAACACTGGAATTGCACCATTCTGGTGGCATCTTGAAGACATTACTATTCTGCAAGAATTTTGAAACTTCTCAAATATGTCAGGTTTGGGGGTGGGGAGGCTTTTTAAAAAAACATTTCATTGTAAAAAGACTCAAGTCAAGGCAGTTAAGACAATAAATATTGACTTAGCACTGGAGAACTTGAGGTGACTTCTGTAGGATTCATTGTTGTATGTTCCATCAGTCATTTCTTCACTAAGCTTACGTGTGTGTAAAAGGTGATTGTCACAAGTTGTATAAATAAGGGCTAGGCAGCTGGTGACCAGATAAAAGGATAATTGGAAATTATTTTTAAAAAACTTTTGTAAGAACTTGTTTTGCTGAAAGCTGTAATATAAACCAAAACTATGTCATTTAACATTAAAGCTCTAACAGGTTATTGTGGGGAAACTGCTGACACTGTTTCTCACTCCCTTATAAAGAAATTGCTGTAAGCAATTAACATAATACCAAGCAAGATGTAACAGATGTAGAATAGATTTCTGTGGCACAGGACAAGTACTTGATACTTCTATAGTTCTAAGAACTGCTATCAAAGTTGTGAAGTTAAACCTGTAAACAGGGACTACACACTGCAAAAATACAGGCAAAAACCAGTCACAAGTGCTATGATCTGTCCAGTACAATCTGATAGCAACCTGCATTAATTGGGGATGTTTTTGCAAGTACGAAGTGTATCCAAACCAGAACCCTGCTTATTTCATCAATGTCTGCACTGTAACTCCCTGACCAGTCACACTTTTCAGCATAATGTTACAGCACTAGTGATTTCAAGAGTTACTAAAATACAAGTGAGGAAATCCCTGCTACAATAGGTTTGTCTCTTGAAATCATTGTACCTATGGTCACTTTTTAAGGGGTTCTCTAAAATTATTTTTGCTTGCCAATCTGTAAGAGAAAGCATGTAAGAAATCCAGAAATGCAAGCATACCTGCTGTAACCCAGGTATATGGAATGAAAACATATAATTATTGCAACTATTCATGATAAAAATGCAAAAGCTGGATTACAAATAGTTCAAAGTCCACAAGCAGGTTCCTTGCTTCACTGTATCTATCTGCAGTGTCTTGAAGACACCACCTACTACTATGCTTTTCCAAGCAAAAGATGGATTTTATTTCTAAAGCAATATTTTTTTCTATATTTAACAGAATAACTGGTAATACCTACCCATGCAATTGGCCAAAATCCCCATACTGCTACCTCACAGAGACCCTGGTTTCAAACTTTCAGTGTGAAGGGCTTCACTAAAACTCAACTGTGAACAAAACAGTAACTAAGATAAACCAGTTTCTGGCTCTGGTTAATCTGCAATGACAAAAGCCCTAAAATTAACAGACCTATTGCTGGCATGATACTAAAATACTAGAGAGAAATTGTCTGTTTTCGTAGGTATTTTGAAGTTCCCCAAAACAAGAAATGAGCAAACCCAAGGGTGTTCCCATTACTCAGCTGATAGAAGTTTTAAAGGTGATTTAAGACACACTGGTGTTTCTTCTAATTGCAACTTTGACCTTTTCTTTGGCATGTACCAGTAAGCAGGAACAAAAGCAATCACAAGGTTTCTGACAAAAATACAAGTCATCTCAGCTTTTTTGGAAACACACTCAGAATAAATCTAAAAATGTTAAACTAAGGTGAAATTTTCAAGACTGCTTAGCGTAACTTTTCAAAGTTACAGCTGAAGTTTTAACTCCAAAAGCCCATCCAAATTTTCCTAAAGGCTTCAACAAGAGAACATGAACTTCAGGATAGACCAAGTATCCCATTATTTCATCCAGCTCTGTGCTGGAGGACCTCAGTTTGTCTCAGCCAAAGGCTTTGGCTCATGAGACACTATTAGATCAATCCCTGTACATTTCACAATAGGTATCACTTACAGTGGATGGGACCTAAACTGAAATTGGGTCTGCACTAAAGGAAGTTCAAGAGAGTAATTAAAAAAAAAATAAAACTTAGCTGAGTTTGTGTCTCTGTCCACTCCCAAGGTCTCTGTACATTTGGCTGAGTGCTTGACTCTATCAAACAACCCTCATTTCATTCTTTCATTCACTGCAGGGAGGGCAGCACGGGCAGTGCCTCAGCTCTGTCTACACTGATCAAGGCAGCAGCTGCCTTGAACTTCAGCAGTGTTATGCAATTTGTAAGCGCTGTGGAGACTGAGCTAACAAACTTCTCAGTTACTTTGAGTGCGAAAAACTTCATCTGAATCATTCCCTAGGATTTCCCAAAAATAACACTATTCTGTTGCATATTTTTCTATGCTGTCGAGGCAAACATGGGATCTTGACTTTCTAATGATAATTATCTGAATACTTAAAGGTTTTAACCTTGAAAAACAAGGAATTGCCCATTTCAGCACATGAAGCTTCTCCATGAACACAAGTAATCCTACAAACCAGAAAAGGAATGAGGAAGGCAGATTTCAGCAAGTTCTCTAGAGAGAACTCTCCAGCAAAGAGAGCTCAGAGTGATAGGAGCTGACATTGACCAAAACTGAACAGTAGGCAACTGACATTTAATAAGAATATTTGGAACTATCAGAGGATCAGCACAGCTAGTCCTGACTTTAAAGCACAGTGAAAGTGAAGAGCAGTGTGTCCAGGGACAGACACTGCCAACCTGCCAGGAAATGAACCTGCTGGGCATTACCTAGGTGAGAAAACGCAGCCACTGCACGCTGTGCCACAGCTATTTGTGTCCAAAATAACAGCAAAATTAAGGACAAAGCCTTAAACAATCTCAAGAGGTAGCATAGGGACTTTTTATGTTTCAGCCTCTCTTTCCTCCTTAGTGTTCACCTGTGGCACTTCCCCACCAAAGCAGATCACAGCTGAGCTTAAATCCACTGCTTTTCTACTGGCCAAGCTGTGAACAGGAGGGAGCTGTACAGGAACACTGTGAACATCAGACAGACTCTGTCCATCACATGGTTGGAGAACGTGTCACTCACGTCTTCCCTTCTCCCACTCCACACTAACAGTCTCTGGCTAGTTATGCTTAATAAACAAGGACGTGCACTTGTCAAGATGAAATGCTGTTTTCAGGCCTTGCACGTGACATTTGCTATCCCTGGACTGAATGGACATCTTTGAGAGTTGGATTTTTCTTGCTCCCAAGGTGCTCATCATAGCACAGATGAAAAAAAATGGGAGCATTCTACTGCAATGAAACTACAGCTTGTTATTTCTGCTTTTCTGTGATATGCTTTCTAATGAGGATTCTCCATCAATTAATGTGCATTTCCTGAGTCACCTGTTTAATGCTGCAACCTTTAAAACTCTACTTTTATATAAAATAAGTTTTTAATTCAGTATGTTGTATTGAAGGATGTAGTTTGTATAGCTTCTCTAATAAGCATCCTAATGCAAAGAGCTGATCCAAGCAATGAGATTACTTTGTTACAGAACCAGTGGAGCAGGAATGAAGAATGGTTCAGTTAAAAATAAATCAGCTTTACCTTTCACTTTAGTATTTCCTGCTGAATGCACAAGAAAATTCCATTTCAAGAATTCAAAACTGCCTTTTATTACATAGTGGAAATTTTTTTCAAGAGCTTGTGTATACAAGTTTGAAGAAACATGACAATGTGAAATAGCAAATGAGTCAGAGCCTGCCTGGCAATCCAAGGTTCCCAGCAGAGCCTGTGCTTCCCTTGGACCTCGTGTGAACTCCTGTGAGCCACAAAGCAGCTCTGCAGAGAACTCTGAACACATTATTTCTTATATGAACGACATGGACAGCTAACAAAATGCAGCTTTTGCATTGTGTTTAAGTGAATTTTCAGGAATGCTAATTTCATTCTCTGGTGTTACAATCCTCTGCTGGATCTGCTTTGTTGGGTTGCAGATTCCATGAGTGTCACAACAAAACTGGTGGATTTGAGCATTTACAAAGTGCCTTATAGAAAAACATTTATCTCTACGGCAGTGCTCAGTTTTTTGCTAATCTTAAGAATACTTGTATGTAGCTTTTTTTATGTCACAACTATAATGCAACAACAAAAATTCTATGATTCTGTTTTCTGTGCTAGCATTTATCTAGTTGAAAACAAGTTCTACTCTACTTCATTCTGGACACTTTCATATATATTATGTAGGTATTTGGAGCATGTGCATGCTAAGTTGTATAAATAGATTAAAAGTATAAATCTATACCCTTTTACCAGAACATGAGCTGGAGAAGAAAAAAGGGAAAAAAAGGCAAATGAAGTAAACAGACATAGATATGTCTTCCTGGTACTCCAAGACTATATTGTGCAATATTGTTTACCAAGCTCACTTCATATAGATAAAAGCAGTTCTGTTCAGTTTTTTTTTTGATCCTCAGATACTGTCAGAGGTACCAACTGTGACAGGTGCTTTTGGAATGGTTACTCCCAGTAGGGCATAAATTAAGCTTCCAGATGAATTTCATTTTGGCTATTAGGAAGCTCAACTACTTATAACTTTTGCCACTAACAAGTTCAAGTCATGCAGCCCTAGATTTCAGGAATTCTTTACCTTTTTCCCAAAGCTTCAAGACCTGTAAAGAAAAAAGGATATTAAGAGAGGACTGTTTTCATAGCATGCTTTCCATCTCAAATACCCTGAAACCTTTACTCCTCCATTGAAAGAAACTGAATTATCTGGGAGTTGCAACTTCATGATGAGTATTGCATTTAACTCGTCTTCATTTGTGACCAAATGACCTTCCTCTAACTACAGACACATGTGTCTGATTTTCAGACATCTGTCATCTGTCTGAGTTTCAGACATCTGTCTGAATCTGGAAATGTTACATGAATAATTCTAATATGAACAAGTATCTTAGGCAAAGAGATAAACTCCATAACCACAACAGCCAGATTCCTTCCAGAAGGAGTTTAAGTGGCAATACTGCCACTGAAAATAAGAACAAACACTTAGCTTGACATATTTATTTTTCAAGGTCAATAAATAAATGTAAATACACAAATTTGGAAAAATCTTAGTAACAGAATGTTTTTAAACAACATTCTGGCTTAAAGTCTCTGTTATTGACACTATTGGAATAGTTTCTCATCTACTTAAAGTAGCTAAGTCATTATGTTGGTGATCCTCCATCACATTAATTTGTTTGAAGAAGTTAGGCTGCTGCAAAGAAAAAAAAGACATCAACCTTTGCTTTGACATAGAAAATTATCTGAACTGCATACATTAAGTATTAAAATTACTTCTCTGGGCATGACTTTTCTAGAGAAGATATTTTTACATTTACAGTTTACATATTAGAGACCTCCTACTGTTCATTACTTCATCATTATAAAAGGGAAATCGTAACAAAAATGGAAGAAAAATAAAAGAGGAAAAGGCATGGAAGAAAAGTGATACAAATTGGCCCTTTAGTTGGTAAGACATTCTTCCTTTATCTCATTTTCATTCTAGGTTGGTAACAGATGGGTGTGATGACTGGTTGCCATTAGTGCAGCAAGTCTGCTTGAAATAATTGTGAGGTGGCTTTTTACCAGTGGACTTGTGTTAAGACACCCACTTGTACAGATAGTCTCCAAACACCTGAAGCAGGAATGTCATATTCCACCTTAGCTTGCCCAGGTTATTCTGTGTGAACACTAAGGCTTAGAGCACGGATACAGAACTTGTCCAAGAGAAGCAGCCTTTTTCAAAAGTATCTACAAATTGCTAAATAGAAATTTTTATCAAAAGGTTCAGCAACAGCTAATTGTTATTGATTTAACGGAAGTGGAGGAAGATTTGTGGTTCCCTCAAAATTCATCAAGTGTTCTGTTTCTGCATTCTATAAATACTACAAGATGCAACATGTTTATTTGGTTCCCATAAATTAGAAAAATCTGGTTTCCAAAAATTCTAAATTAGTGATTTAAAAAAAATATTACACCTGATCACCTTTCAAACCATCTCAGAGAGGCAGCTTCACTCCTCTCTTACCCCTTCAGAAGTGTGCTTTTTTTTAAGAATACATGATTTATAAAACAAACAAAAAAGTGTGTTTTTAACTACAGTACACTTGCTTAAAGATACAAGTGGACATGTTAACGTCATGTTGAAGTTCAAGGTACTTCTGGATAAAAGGCAGATAGTTAGTTATTTTAACTCTGCATTCTTATATAGAATAACGATTATTATAGACTTTAGTTTCCTCTCATCATTCATCTATCATATGGAGAGGTCAATAAATAAAAGCTTATCTGGTCCAGTTTACCTACAAGAGAAAAAATAATAAAATAAAAAGAAGTTACCTACAAAATTATTTGTTTAACCCTGATAACATCTGAGTTGCCATACCCAGAGTTTGTAGTTGCAAGAAAAGCAAACAATATTCATCTTGCTTTTTAATAAATGCCCCATTTTCTTCATGACAATTTCTGTATGCTGCCTATCAGGTCACATATTCTTGGGGCAAGAAAGCTGGCCAGGAGATGCAGTGATAGCAGTAACAAATATAAATCTGGGTTCAAAAAAAAGAACATACCAGATCCAGAAGCAAAAAAATCTGGACACACTGAGGAGGCAGTGCCCAGCTGTTATTTGGGCTCTTGTGTCATGGAGACTATACCCAGCCTAAGATATAGTTTCATACTAAAGAAGTAACACAGAACTCTGTTGTGCTCGTGTACAGACTTCAGGAAAGCCTTACACAAAATGAATTACCTTTGTTTAGAGTAGAAGATAAAATAGCTTACGAACTGATGTAATGAGTAAAGGATGTCACTATGACACAGGACTTGCCATGAGTTGTGTGTTCAGCTACAAGGTGCAGTATTTCTTATGACTAACTCAAAGCACAGCCGCATCCAACTGTGATTTGGAATTCCCTCTTGAGCAGCACGCGCTATGACTTTGAAGGAAGTCTGTCTGATTGTTACAAAGTCATCCATCCTCTCTTGGAACATGAACAAAATCCATGGGGTAATCAGGCACAGGCGGCATGTAACAGGTTTGTCTTCCTTTTTACTCCTTGTTTTTGCTTCTGAGGACATGCACTTGGCTCCAGAAGGAATCCATGTTCTGTTACAAGAGAACACAGCTGTTCTTCTCTTTCTCCCTCTCCTTCTCTCGAGGCTCTTTGCGTTTGCGTTCGTTACTCCCGGATTGTCTCGTGCTGGCTGGAGAGGCCGCACCTTGTACCTGCTGTGTAGGGAAAACAACATGGGAAATAAACCCAGCACCACTGCAGATATAGCCTGAACTGTTACTGTGTGGTCAAGTTAACAAACAAAAAGTTTAAGTATTATCCAAACCAACAGAATTCAGGTGGAGGTTTTTGGTATACCTACTCCAGGACCTCCACAAAACTGCACAATTCTTGAAAATTAAGTCAGCTAAAAATATACTTCAAGTTTCATGTGTCCCTTCTGTTGTGTCCACATATACAGATCACTAGTTTCAATAAAATATGGTCTCAAGCATTTTCTGGGTTATTGTACTGGAATTTTTTCTTAGTTTCTCTTAAAAGTGCATAATCCACATTTCACTATTTGCAGAGTCCAAGTGCTGGTGTGGACAGTAACATAATGGTAAGGCAGCAGCTTTTTGTGACTAGAAACTCTTTAATAACTTGACAAGGGGGTTGGTATACAAAGACAACATAAGTTTTGTTAATTCATCATCTATTCTCTCTGTTCCCCATTCATAGCTGCAAATGAGCAGGCTCTTAATCCTGTTCAGCAGGTTCTTCAGTTCCTTCTACCTTTGGCAGGTATGAATCTGTCCTTTAGATGGGCACTGCTGGTTCTATTAGAGCAACAAATAGTGCAAATAGCACAACTTTTACCTGTCAAAATTCTTGTTTCATGCTCAACAAACTTACCATCGAATGGTTCTGAATTACTTCAGGCCAAAGATACAGGCTTTATATAGATTATTTCTTACGTATTTGTAAATAAAAGCTAAGTCCTCAGTGGTTAAGAACTCTCTAAATCTAAAACACCAAGTTAAATATTGTCTCTGGCACAGAAGATTCAGTTAAATTGCATTTTTTGATAGACATGTGCATGAATCACATTTTCAGAAGATTATGAAATCAGCTGCTTATGGATATGGGATGGAAAGGTGTACTTGGAGATACTGTGAATTGCTTAATTTAGGACAACTGAATATATTGACATGTGATCACAGTCTGAATCACCTACAAATGTACAGCAACAAACTTCTGCAAGACAAAATAAAGACAAAGCTTCAACTATTAACAGAAAGTTTAGCTGAACGCTCTTCTGCAAGTAATGTAAAATACTACCTAATACCATCTTTGTAACCTGACATATTAATTCATACCATCATTCCAAATTAAGTATAAATGAAACCCTAATTTAGAAGATTAAGCCTGCTTTGAAGTATTTAAATGTTTGCAGTTGCCATATCTACACGCATACTCCAACAATTGTACCATATTCCTAAAGATTCCTATATTCACCTCAGGCTGAAATATGTACAAGCACAAATGTATCTATGTAACTATGAATACTTTGTAAAACTGATGATCATATTCTCTAGTACTGTTTTCTTACCTGGACCTGAGCAGCTGCTTGTTCTTGTTCCTGATAGTACTGAGAGGCTCTCCTGTCCTCCTCTTCCTGGAGCTTCTTTGCTAGCTCTAGATCACTGATTCCTTCTGGGATCTGCTCCCAGTTAATCTCTTGATTCTGCTGCTCTTGTTGTAGAGACAATGCCATCAGATAATCCTAAAGAATAAACTTGTTATTAATGCTCTTTCACAGAGGAAAGAGTCGAGTCATACCAAGTGAATTTTTCAGCATGTGCAGCCAACACAGTACCATCACTTTTCTCCCAGCCTTATCTTCAAATGGAGATCAGGAATTTGTTTCAGAACCTGTCCATAACCTCAACTGCAGAAAGGCTAAGAACAGCTACTTTAGATGCCTGCTTTCACAATGCCTAAGCTGCAGCACAGAAAGCAAAATTTTTTAATTAATTTTTGTGTTTTCAGGTTTAATTCTATTACCTAGACAGCAGCAAATGATCTGTCAGATTTTTATTCTGAGAGAGAGATGCAGTGCTTCAATTTATTACAAAGCATCTTACTAATTTTTCCCCAGTATTTAAAAAACATTAATGGTGATCACTATAAACTTGTTCAGAATGTAAGATTTTTCAAGGAACTTTGTCTTGCTCTGCACTTGTGCATTAACTGGTCCAACTCTGCCCCACCTCAGACATGACTTCTGCAAACTCTGTGTCTCAGTAAGAACAGCAAACACCGACCACGACACACAATCTGCTGTGGGGTCTGTCCTACATTCAGCCAAGTGGGCAGCAGAAGACAAAGTTCAGCTATGACCATCTTAATGAGCTGAAGGGAGTTTGTTACATAGGAAGAAATTCCACAGTCTGCTTCTGTTTCCATATACAAAGCAGAGGTGACATTTCACCTGAGTGAGGACTTGGCAGAAGTGAATTCCGAGAGATAAAAATCCCACTTTCCAAACTACTCAGTTGGTCTTACTCCCTCAAAACCATATAACTACATTCAAGTGGCACTTCTGGGAACCAAATCTAATTACCTAAAGGAGTTTTATAGTCCCAGATATGCATGAGTGTACACACATACACATCTGTGGAATTACACATAAATATGACTAAAAATCAGTTCTAACTTAAAATGGAAAGGCAGAAATCCAGTACCTGATCTATTTGATCCTGCTGCCCTCTGTAGACAGTTTCAGGGTCTGATGGAGGCCGCAGGTGGAATTCAGAGTCACAGAAATTCCCGTCACCATCCACATTGTGCAAACTTTCCCACACAACCTTCTCTTCTGTAAGAAAGCCCTGGTCTGTCACCAGCAGGTAAAGCTGACCCTATACAGAAGAACAAGGAGAACTTGTAAAACTAAAAAAACCCCAAACTTTTTACAATCTAAGTAGCAGAAATGACACAAATGTTGCATTCCAATAAAACATTCATTTAGAGTTTTTAGCACGTTTAACAATTAAATAAATCAGCATACAGCATTAAACCACCAGATACTATTATTCACTGCTAAATTAACAGCCACAGCATTCCTGTATTCCATCTTGCAACTCTTCGTTCCTAATGGAAGTTCATATTGACTAGAAATTAATGTAAAACATTAATATATATACATGAATGAATATATTAATATATATTAAACTATATACCTTGAAAGCTCTTTAGAAACCCACCTAAGAAGTAGACTTAAAAACTGGCAACAAAAACTTTAAATCCTGGGAGTAATCACATTAAATTCCAAAGGCAGGATTTGGAGACAAAGGTGATCCTTCCAAACAATCCAAGAGGCATTACCTCAAAATGGCCATATCTGAGACTTCATGTTTCACAATGAGTTTTGATAGAATTTGAGGTCTGTGTCAATTGAAAACCCTAAATTTAAGATTCTTGCTATCACTTGTTATCAATAACTACTTTTGTTGGCATTTTAGTAATTTTACAGTTCCATAAGGCCAAATTTCTTGATTTCAAAGCCTGAAATTATAAAATGGGCTGGTCCAGAGTGAAGGAGACAATGCTAACAAGTGCATATACCAAGGCACTGGAAGGATGAAATGTAAGCTTAGGCTGAAGGAGTGGGAGAAGAGCTGAAATCAAAGGGAAATAACTGAAGTAGGCCCCAGGTAAAAGGAGATGGTGCTGCATGTCTGAGGGACAGCAAAACAGCACAAAATATCAATTTAAATTTCAATTTAAATCAATCCATTTATTTCATTCTACCTTTATCATCATGTTTTCAGGATTATACTCCAAAGCAAGAATGTTGTTATTAACTGTAGAGCATATTAAGACTGAAGCTCCCATTAGTATTACTAAATGTACCAGATCAAGACACTCAATACAAAACTTGTAGCAGCGGTTTAGCTGTAAAAATCAAGGCAGTTTATTGTGATAGCCACAAAAATTTGGTATTTGTATTCCAGCAGCACATAAGTTCTCGAAGATCGCTGTGCTGAAGTTGTACCAAAGCAAGAGGCAGATCCTGTCCTAATGATTTCTAAGACTAAACAGGCAAGAAATGGAAACTCTGTCCATATTCAACACATACAGAACGAGTTCCCTGCCTTCTCTGAGTAACTCTCTAAGGGAGATGCTGAAATTCCACTCATGTCTCATCAATCCCACTCTGTTTACAGCTGCCCCTCCTGGGGCTGGGAGGTCATTTGATGTAAGAAAAATATTATTTGAAGACTGATATGCAGCAATTATTCCAATATTACCTAATACCACAACATGCACTTATACACAAGGCCAAATAGAGTGGATAAAAAACCCAAACCAAAACCAAACAGGTAATACTACTGTATGTTCAAGCTTTGGAATGGGAGTTAACCAGCACAGGGGGGCTTCACAGACATAAAAACAAGTGTCAGCAACAAGTCTGATCCCATAACATGATCTAAGAAATCATCTGTCCCTTGGAAACCTGCCTAAGAACTTAATGAAATGCCTGACACTTAAAATTAGCTGAAGAAAATAAAAGGAAGTAATTTTGCAATGTTTCCAGGTTGCAAAATACCTATTTCACAACACTTTGTATATATGAAGTCTTCAAAAATATATTAAAATTTTTAAAATAGAATGTATTTGAACTTTTGTTTTGAATAGTACATTGACTCAAACAAAACCTAAAAGAGGGAGTGGTGTGCGTGTCTCTCAGGTTTTCCTCCATTATGCCACACATTTTTAATTACAGCCCATAAACTGTGTAGCTTAGTAATACTGAAATTGTGAAAATACTAGTTTTCCTATCTCCAAACTACTATAAGCTTAATTTTTCCACACACAAATATTAAGGTATATCATTGCCTTCATGGAATTAGAATACAGCATCTAAGGATGGATTAAAGCTAACACTTGTTTGAAATAGAGACTTGTTTCAAATCTTAAATACAATTAATATTCTTACTTTGTAAGAATTTCTCAGTTGAACACTGATTGTAAAAACGTCACGTTAGAGTAAATAATAAAAAATAAATGTAACACAGTTCCCTAATGAAAGGCAATAAACTGCATTACATATCACCACATTACCTGAATATCACCACTGCAATTCCAATACTAACTGCACACCTTAAAACACTCACTTGAACAAAGCTTAGCAAACCAACAAACACAGGCTCCCTAGTACCTGATAAGGGACACAGTTCCTGTTCACTTTATTGGAATGAAAGGAAAATGGCAAATCACAGATCAGAGATCCAAAGTCATCTTCCCTTTATTTTTAACCAACTTCTCTCATCTTTACATCATATTAGTATAATTAAATTGAATTCCACAAAAAACCCCAACCACGACCCTCACAATATTGCTAATATTCATAGAACCTTTGGCAATAATTTCATATAAAGTAAGAGGAGTTGGTTCTTTTGCTATTAGCTGTAACGTAGCCTCTCATCACGGGTTTGTTCCTTCTACTTGCAAGAAGAAAACAGAGCCCTATGTTGCAGACCGGCCCTGTAGGCACAGTTTCAATGGCCGGCACGTTCTCTTCGCAATGCTGAAGGCACAGGCCACCCTCAGCGGCACCGGCGGGCTGCAGCGAGGAGAGCCCTGACCCCAGAAAAGCCTTTTACCCTCGGACCCTGGCGCTGCCTCCGAGCCGCGCGGCACCGAGCCACGGAGCGGCCGCCCTTCCCAGGCACTTCCCACATCCCGGGCCGGGGCTGGCCGTGAGGGACAGGAACACAGCCCCGAGGGGACGGGGACGCAGCCCCGGCCTGCGCGCAGCCCACCAGGCCGAGCAGCACGCCCAGCTCCGGCCACTCAGGTGAGCAATGCACACAAAAATGGCTTCCAAATGCCCCTCACCGAGAACGGCCGTCATGCTTTACAAAATACTTCTACCCTCAGAAAAATCTTAACTGGCCGTTTCTAGAGCACTACCAGATTATCTTTTAGATTTGTTTTTAAATGTGGGTTTTTTTAAACTAATACCCAGTCTCATGGGTTAAAACTGCCCCCCAAAATACCAGCACATAATAGACAGCGAAAATATCTACTACTAACTATAGTCAATAGGGAATAAAACAATGAAAGGAAATCCCAAGTGCATAACTACTGTAGACACAGTTTACTTTGACAAAGTTATGACTAAGAATCAATATTTAGATATTGTAGACCAATGCCCAGATTTTATAGTTTCACATCTAAAAACCTTGAAATAAAGGTGAGGATAAAGCAAGATTATTCTTCCGAACAGGGATTTCTCAGTCTTTGGGTTTGCATTAAAAAAAAACCAACTCTCTCTGAAATGCACAAATACAGGCTCAGGGGATGTTACTGAACCTCCTTTCCGTGGATAATTTCATAATCGGAATAAATAATTAATGTTTTTAAACTACTTCTTCTAATGCCAATTACCAAGTTTGCAGCAATTCAGAAAACTGAAAAAACCAAACACCTGTCCAATAGCTTCATACAGTAAAGACAAACATTTTAAGCCTTATGTTTTGAATAGTATGTAAATATTCTCTTGGACTTCTGGATCAGATCCCTTCGTTTTTGTAAAGATTATTTAAGCTGATAAATGAGTGTTGTTTTAATTTTCTCTAACAGTTAAAACCTTCAGATATACTAATATTAAAAGGATTTTTTAAAAGAAAATATGCATTACTGAATTCAGAGTAACCCTCAGCATAAGAACTGTGCACTTACTAAGAAATTGAAAAATAAACATGTTTTTAAATAGTTATATTCATTGCCTCTACTGTGCCAATCTTAAATGCCCAAGGAAAAAGTGCAATTAATGAAATACACTTTGTATTGGAACAAAAATATCTGTTGAGTTCTGTAGCAGAAACACAACATTTATAAAGTAGAAAACACACATACTTAAAAATCCAAACAGCTAAGTGTCTTGATACTTTTCAGTAAAGAACACAGGTTCTATTACAAACAAGTCTGTGGAAAAAACGTTCCAACTGAACTAAGATCTTCTTACCAAACTGATCCCCTCTTTACAGTCCTGTTTTTCCTTGATCTAGGGAATTACCATTTGATGTATTTATTATCTGCATAATAAAAAGCAAAGGCAAAAAAAAAATCACATTTTTAACTGCTGAAAATTATTACTGTATAATCACACGAGCCAAGACTATTAGTATGCAATTAAAGGGACAGGAAGTAGAATGAATGATTACTTGGGTAAATGGACAAGGTATGGAAATCCAAGTCCTTCCACTAAAATATCAGCCTTAAAAAACCCACATTGCACTTAAAAAATATTCCCAGTGTATAGGTCCTTGTTTCAGCTGTACATTAAAGCTGCCAAATAAAACTTCAAGCATTAGCTTAGTTAGAATAATAATTGTTAATTACTTAAGCTGTGTTTCTAAAAATACACTGATTTTATTACATGGACATAGCCTATTAAATGTGTAATTCCCTTTTGATTAACTTTATAGCTGCTTTATTTATACATTTCCATGTATTGGTTTGGAGGAGAGAGAAAGGAATATTAAAGAAAGAGAAAATATGATTGCATCATTGTTGCCCTACAAGTCCTATAGCTCCATTTTCCTTGGCATATGTCGTGCCTCCAGTTTTCCCAATGGATGGACTTTTCTCCACAGTCCAGCTACTGCTGACTACTGCTCAAACTGTGAGGAAACTCCATCTGCAGAGCGAGCAGTAAACCCAGGAGATGGAAAGAGTGGAGCAGTTGAAAAAAATCTCAACTCTTCAGCAACAATACATTTGGCACTCACATGAGTATCCTGGAGGGCCAAAATTTGTGGATAGCTGATCTTGGCTAAAAGCCCAAGATAAGTCTATTTCTGACTTTATACTAAAGACCCCCTAGACTTACAGCTACTGCAAACAGCTGAGTAGGTAGGAGGCAAAAGAGTTACTGCTGGCCTTTAAACATCAATTTAAAAATTATTTTCTGTCTTTATTAAAAAGTTTCTTGATATCTCAAATTCTGCCATGTACCACTAAGCAGAAATCCAAATCAAAATGAACACTGTTTACAAGCAATAACCTCAGGAACTAAAACATGTAAATAACATGGAAATTAAACACTAACTACAACTCCCCTTAATGACTGTGAAAAACAAAAAGAATGGCCTCTATTTCAAAATTTAGCATTTCAGAATTCTAAGAATTCTCAAAAAGCACAAGATTAAAACCACCGTGACTTATCAGCAGCAAACCTTAGATACAGAAACTACACTCTTTTCAAATATTTTATCATGTTTCTTAGGACTTGTATTTAGTTCTTACAGGTAAAACTCAAGACGTAAGATTTTTACTCACTGCCTTAACCTCTTCTGTATTATTAATATTGGCTGGGGATATTTAACTCATTGAAGTGTTGCATTTTATTTCTATAAGGAAGAAGAATCTCAACTGAGAAATAAATGTTTACAAGTATGAAGCTGATAGAGCACAGACACACACCAGGTTCTAGCCTTCAATCTAAATACTGGGCTGCAAAAAAAAAAGAGCCTATGTTATACAAAACTAATCTGTATTTATAATCCACAGGTCAAAGTGATACTCATTGACTGTATTTAATACAAATAATATTTTATATTTTAAAGGATTTAATAATAGCACAAAAATGCATTATATCCAGGAGAATTTATGTATTTTATCTGGAATAGCCTTTAAACAAAGTAAAAGAGGTATCCTGCACCTCTAGATACCATTTGCACCCAGAAAGTACAGCTGTAGTATTTTCTTTTTTAAAACTAAACTGTGTTGAGGTTGGGATTTACTCTTCCCTCCGCACTCCATAATGAAAGCATAAAACAGTGTACAGGCCTGCTTCATGCGCTACCACCAGCTAATCCAAGAACTAAATTTAGAAAAGCAGAGAAGGTGAAAAACTATACTCAAAATTGTGATTTAAATGAACTTCCTGCATCAGGAAGTGTAGTATTTGACCACACAGAGATATATTTCATAGCTTTGGGTTATTTAATGGAAGAAGGGAGGAGAAAGATCCTTTTGCTTGTCCTACTGCTTTAAGCGAGTGGCATTGTATACACAGATTTAAAACAGATCTCAGATGTACCCTAATCAGAAAAACAAATGTTACCTGCTTGTAGAGTTAATCATTATTTATCAGTACTGGTCAGACATTTAACTCAGTTTATGAGTAGCTACTCAAAATGCCAAAGATTAGCATTGACAGTCCAGATTAACAGAGGGAGGAAAAAAGGACTAGTAATAACAAATGAAAGTGTCATTCACATGATGTATTTGACATTATCATATAATGGCAAAACCAGTGGTTTCTTAACTTTTTTGCATGCTACACTTTTCTTCTTTTTTTGCTTTTATTATCATTATTAATAAGCACAAGTGTACATGAAATTAAAATAATTAAAAAACAGATAACCAAAACATGATTTTAAGAGTTCTATACAAGGGTAAAAACTCATACACTACCATTCTCACAAAAGTAAAGTTGTTTTAGCATGAAGATGCTCCATAAATGAATGTAAACTTGCCAAACCAGATTCTCCATTCCACAGAGAGAGGAGTCCCAGAAGCACTAACCAAGCTGACACTTGCTTTTTGTATCCTGGAATACTCCTTTCGCAACTGCTGCCATTTTGCTTCCCCAGATACAGATAAAAAATAATTAAAAGAAATTCTCTTCCCTAACAAAGGGAATATTGTAGCTCTTTTCAACTTCTCCAAATGTTTGCGATTTTGCATATGGAACTATTCATCTATTGCCCCAAATGTAATGTAAACTTTCAGATCCTCAGAAACAAGAAATGAATTAAAGTAACCCTATCATGCCAACCACAAACTGCAAGAAAATTTAAGCCAAGTAAGAAGTGTACATAACTGTATATAACCACAAAGAGTTAACACAAGAGTAAACTGAACATAAAGGGGAAGGCTACAAGAAGATTTAAAGTAGTAATGGATCCCAGTGACTAAACCACTGTAATCAATAATTTCTAAGTAATACCTGCTACAGACCTTACATTCACTGTAAGCCATATTTATATATAACAACCTGGAATTAATTCTATTTCAAGACAGTGAAAAACCATGACTTGTTTTGAAGCACAAAACACAACAATAAAGACAAAAATGCTGAATGTACCTTGTATTTGGTCATGGTGCTAAAATGGTTGTTCCTGAAGAACACACAAAGCTCTCCCTCCTGGACAGCTGAAGTCAACTCACACAGTCCATGGTATGTCAATTGTGTAGCTGTGTTATTTAGGAACTGCTCAGCTACAAACCCTACAAAAGCAAAACATACTGTCATGTGTGTCTATTACACACTTGCTAATACAAGACCGGTAACAATAGCAGTATTTTTCCTATCTTCCCCCTACGTCCTCATATTGCCACAAGCCTAAGGGAACACATAAAAAGAGGGGACAACAAGTTTCAAAGTTCTAAAACCACAGCATTGTAAACAAACCTTGCCATGTTCAGAAATGCTGTATCCACTTCTAATATTACTCATATTTTTCCTTGTTGTAATGGAGTATATAATTCATTTTCTAATTATAGGAGATAATACATAGCTAAGTTGAAATCTGAATGCTGCCACAATAGGGGAAGTTCTTGGCAGCTTTTAAAAAAGTGTATTGAATAGATCAAGAGCATGCATCAGAGAAGTTGAAAAGACAAGCACAGTGCTGTGTGCCTGTCCAGAGAAAGGAGCTCAACACACAGAATGGAGCTTTTCCCACTTGTATCTCTACTCAGCATGATCCACATGGAAAATATCTAACTTATATTTGGCAGGGCATATACTTTGATAAAATACAGAAAAACATTACTTACCTTCACTAACCAGTTCACTGTTTTCTGACTGTTTACAAGAAATTATCTTCTCCACCAGCTGGTTGTAACTGCAGTTACCAACTGCTTTTACTATGTCAGCAACCTGCAGCAGGAAGGAACAACATGGAGAATTTACCTTTGAGAAGAACAGAACACAACTGCAAGCCAGTGGTAATTATTAATAAGACAGTAAGAATTCAATAAAGAGAGGATGTTATCCCCTTAAAAAATCTAGGCCAAAACATTTTAGCCCAGAGTGTTACACATTTTGCTATTTCAGATCCTATTTTAAATCCTTCAGTTAACCCCTAGCATCAAAAGCTAAGGCAGATGGAGAACACAGCATGAGTTGGATCAGCTGGGCCAGGGTAAGAGAACAGCAACTCTCACCAACAAGGCAGGAAAAGAAAAACTCAGGCATTATAATTCCACCCCAACTCAGCAGTTTCCCCCTAAGCAAATAATA
>VWZV01006065.1:7620-22650 GCA_013397155.1 Irena cyanogastra
AAGAAAAGTGATTTTGAAAGCAATAATCTTATCCTTGTCAGCAAGAGGGTTTATTTGCTCAGCAGCTCTAAAGACATGCTGCCTTTTATAAATTATTAATTGAAATAAAATAAGGAAAAATTTGTCAAATATTCGTCTTCCTGAGTTTTCTTGTAAAAGAGTTTAGCCCAGGAACACCACAAAAGATAAATAAATGAAAATGCATTTTAGATACTTACGCTTGTAGAAATGACATGAATTTAAAATTAGATTTAAAAGGAGAAGCAAAAACTACAAATACATTTGAATGGAATAATTTTGAGATACAGGCAATATTTATTTTCCCTGCCATGCTAAGCAGTAGGAATATATATTTAGAGTAGTATTTTTTATTTTGAAGAACTACATGAAAAATAGTACACCATGTATCAATATTGTAGCAAAAGAAATAAACTTTAAGGAAATCATGTATTTTACACAGAGAAAATGGGGGGAATACATTTTTTTCTCCTCTGTAAAACTGAAATTAATAGGAGCTGTAATGCAGTTGCCAGTTTTTCAAACCTCAAACAAAACCCCCCAATTATTTAAAAGTCTTGTATAATATTGAAACATTGAAGATAAACAGCAGATTTAGCCATTCATCCAAAGGTGGAGTTTTGTTCTATGCAAAAAATATTTTTCACAAATTATACAGGAAGGTAAAAGATACAAAGTTTTTGCTAATCAACCTGAAACTACGCAAAGAATTTCCTTCCTCTATGTGGCAGGGCTCTGTTAAAATATTTTGTTCCTAAAACCATAATTTCTGTCCTTGGTACATTCCAAAATTTGTATTTCTGGGAGAATTTCAGGAATGTGTAGAATTATTAATACTTAGTGCTTTGCTTATGTTTTGAAGTTAATTACTGGGCAGTCCAGAAGAAACTGAAAAGACCTGTAAAATCATAAGAAAGGTTTACCCATAAAAACTCTACATCTGTTACATCATCATTTTGAAAGGGTTGTTTTCAGAGCTGGTGTTATAAAATCCTCATAGATTTTTTTTTTTTAAACAAACCGAACAAAAAACCCAAAATCAACCATTATGAGACTTAAAATATAAAGTTATAATGATATAAAATGTGCTCTATGTTTTTTATCAGGTTCCTACATTGCCAGCCTGTGACTGTGATGTTGACTTTTGTAAAGTCTCAGAAAAGAGGTTTTAATTAGAACATATATATTGAATATTTCGAAAAATGAGAGAGAATTTTGAAAAATTTGGGAGCTTTTCATGTGAAATATGCTAACACTCTCGTTATAATAAAGTCTTGTTATAATAAAGGGTAAAAGAACATGTCAGAAGGCATTTTTCACAAGTATTTCAAGTAGATTTTCATAATTAACCAAAAGCTTGGCCGTAATATAAGAAATTATTTGGAAATTAGACCAATCATTTGAGGTAAAAAAATGTAATAAAATAGGAGTTTCAATAAGATATATTTTAAGATTTATATTAAGTTCTTCACATAGACTAGAAGAAAAAAATTACAACTAATATGCAACAAGAAGAAATTGATAATTTGAGTAGAAATAAAAAAATGGGTAAGCAGTTGGCTTCAGTTTAGGGAAAGAAAAGAAGATGGCATTAAGTCTGGAGGAGAGTTAGTAAGAATAACGAAACTAAAAATACATGTTTATAAAAGTGAATATATCAAATTACCACAGAATTGAAACAATTGATATAACACTGATGTAATAAAAGGTAATGGAGATCAATTCATTTAAGAATAAAAAACTTTCTCCCTCTCTCCTGCAGCAAAGTGGCTGACCTGATTTTCTAGGGGCTGGGTCGACTTAATCACCCCAGGTTTGGAGCAGTGGATGCGGGACCAGAGGAAGCACCATTAATGAACTTAGCAGCAGATTAATGCAGGAATCATTACACAGTGAAGAACTCAAAGTTTACACAGTGAAGAACTTGTTGCAGAGATAGAGGAGGACAATGAACACAAAAAAAAAAANCATTGTTTTAATAAGGAGTAGTAGGATGAGATGCATGTAAAAATGCACATTAATTAGGCAGCCATGAAGAGAGCAGACCCTGCAAGAGTGACTTGAATCTACATTTTCAAATAAAGAAATAAACTATATATATATATATANTTGCAGAGATAGAGGAGGACAATGAACACAAAAAAAAAAAGGGGAAAAATTAGAAAAGCTGTTGTTAATTGCAGCCCCACCAAGTAGCGAGCTTTGGTTATACCAGTGACTTACATCACATCAAAATGTTGCCAAACAGAAATAGAGCTGTTCCTAGGGCCATGTTAATAACACTGAACTAAATCCATAAAGGTTTTTTTTCTGAAAATAACTCTGGAAGCCAGTGTTCAAGGAAGATGTTGAAACAAGAAGATTTTTCATGAGATAATTTTAGAGTCATTAAGGGAAAAACACACTCTTGAGCAGGGATCAGTCTTAAGAGATGCTATTAATGCAGCTTGTAAATACATTGAAGGTCAATTCTAGACCAGAAGAAGAGCTTTTGAAGCCAAAATTTGTTGGTATGAGTGTAAAGTAACAGTGAATGTATTTAGGCTGGGAATACAACCTAAATTTCGGAAGGTATTTCTAACACGAGGATAGGGAAATGCATGTGTCAGAAATACTGATCATTTTTAATTTATCAAAATAAGCAGGTGTGACAATCTCTACCAAACAGAGCAATAAACTGTGTGCTCTCAAATTGAAAAAAAGTGAGGTTTTTTTTTCCTAAAAGAGCAAATTCATATTAATTGCTGTCTGAGCCTAAAGGTATAATCTAAGAAATTTGGTTTATTGGTTGAAGCTTCTTGCCACATTTTTTCAGAAATATGGCCTTTGAGGCCATGTATCAGAGCTGAATTACAGATGATCAGCTCAGACAGAAAGAAAAGCAAGCCTGAGATTTCTATGAAAATCACATAGCCATGGATTTTGTTAGTTCTCTTTCCATTAAGCACAGCCAAAGACAACATGTAAAAAGTGAGTACTTACAGGAATCACCAAAAATGGCTTNCAGGTTCCTACATTGCCAGCCTGTGACTGTGATGTTGACTTTTGTAAAGTCTCAGAAAAGAGGTTTTAATTAGAACATATATATTGAATATTTCGAAAAATGAGAGAGAATTTTGAAAAATTTGGGAGCTTTTCATGTGAAATATGCTAACACTCTCGTTATAATAAAGTCTTGTTATAATAAAGGGTAAAAGAACATGTCAGAAGGCATTTTTCACAAGTATTTCAAGTAGATTTTCATAATTAACCAAAAGCTTGGCCGTAATATAAGAAATTATTTGGAAATTAGACCAATCATTTGAGGTAAAAAAATGTAATAAAATAGGAGTTTCAATAAGATATATTTTAAGATTTATATTAAGTTCTTCACATAGACTAGAAGAAAAAAATTACAACTAATATGCAACAAGAAGAAATTGATAATTTGAGTAGAAATAAAAAAATGGGTAAGCAGTTGGCTTCAGTTTAGGGAAAGAAAAGAAGATGGCATTAAGTCTGGAGGAGAGTTAGTAAGAATAACGAAACTAAAAATACATGTTTATAAAAGTGAATATATCAAATTACCACAGAATTGAAACAATTGATATAACACTGATGTAATAAAAGGTAATGGAGATCAATTCATTTAAGAATAAAAAACTTTCTCCCTCTCTCCTGCAGCAAAGTGGCTGACCTGATTTTCTAGGGGCTGGGTCGACTTAATCACCCCAGGTTTGGAGCAGTGGATGCGGGACCAGAGGAAGCACCATTAATGAACTTAGCAGCAGATTAATGCAGGAATCATTACACAGTGAAGAACTCAAAGTTTACACAGTGAAGAACTTGTTGCAGAGATAGAGGAGGACAATGAACACAAAAAAAAAAGGGGAAAAATTAGAAAAGCTGTTGTTAATTGCAGCCCCACCAAGTAGCGAGCTTTGGTTATACCAGTGACTTACATCACATCAAAATGTTGCCAAACAGAAATAGAGCTGTTCCTAGGGCCATGTTAATAACACTGAACTAAATCCATAAAGGTTTTTTTTCTGAAAATAACTCTGGAAGCCAGTGTTCAAGGAAGATGTTGAAACAAGAAGATTTTTCATGAGATAATTTTAGAGTCATTAAGGGAAAAACACACTCTTGAGCAGGGATCAGTCTTAAGAGATGCTATTAATGCAGCTTGTAAATACATTGAAGGTCAATTCTAGACCAGAAGAAGAGCTTTTGAAGCCAAAATTTGTTGGTATGAGTGTAAAGTAACAGTGAATGTATTTAGGCTGGGAATACAACCTAAATTTCGGAAGGTATTTCTAACACGAGGATAGGGAAATGCATGTGTCAGAAATACTGATCATTTTTAATTTATCAAAATAAGCAGGTGTGACAATCTCTACCAAACAGAGCAATAAACTGTGTGCTCTCAAATTGAAAAAAAGTGAGGTTTTTTTTTCCTAAAAGAGCAAATTCATATTAATTGCTGTCTGAGCCTAAAGGTATAATCTAAGAAATTTGGTTTATTGGTTGAAGCTTCTTGCCACATTTTTTCAGAAATATGGCCTTTGAGGCCATGTATCAGAGCTGAATTACAGATGATCAGCTCAGACAGAAAGAAAAGCAAGCCTGAGATTTCTATGAAAATCACATAGCCATGGATTTTGTTAGTTCTCTTTCCATTAAGCACAGCCAAAGACAACATGTAAAAAGTGAGTACTTACAGGAATCACCAAAAATGGCTTCTCCTGTTCTTTAAAATCATAGAAAAACTCCATGAAATACTTCCTGGTGCTGTAGAATTTATTGTAACAGCCAACTGGATCTGCGCTGAGTGTAGGAATTCCACTGTGTGTCTTCAGCAATCTTAAAATCACAGGACCTTCAGAATTATTATCACATTGCAAGTTGCAGTTGAAATGCATTTATGCAAGACACAGAACATAAGGACACCTCAGAAAAGAGACACTATTTTGTCATTAAAAGCTGCTAATTAATTGATAAGTTATCTTGCACCGTTATTCAATTTGAGTTGAAGAAAACCTGAAATTATGAGTAGGATTGATAATTGTTAAAGTGAGTTAATTATCTGGAGTACAAGATGCTTTAATAGGAAGTGTCTACTTCTCACAAGATCCTTCAAAAACTGTACAACGGGGTTTCATTTTTTAAATTATTCTGCCCTCTTGGGAAATCACCACTTAGCTGGTTAAAGATGTCTTCAATGTCAGAGGTTTTTTGGGTTAAAGCATTAGCAACAGCATGTATTTAAAAGATATGAATAAAATCTTTAGCAATTCTGGCGTGATTTTTGGAAAGCAAGTTTCACCTTCTTGAAGTGCACCTCTAAATTAAGCTTTATAAGAGAAAATTGTTTATTATGGCATTCCAGGTTAAGGATTATTATTGTTGTTGTTGTTGCTGTTTTTTGTTAAAGCCTTTTAAAGCAGACAGATAAATTATTACCTATTGAAGCTGTGTCTACTTAAATCTTGTCAAATGTGAACAGTAAGTTATAAACAAAGCCATAATTTCAGAGGAAAATATTGTGTATAATTCTGAAATTAAATTTTCACAGAAATAGTGATAATCCAAGCTCAACATTTGCAGAAATCGACATTTTTCACCTTCTTTGTAAAAAGGAAAGATTATGACAATCCTGACCCCTGATCCACGGCTGCCCTAAACTGCTTCAGTTTAGAAGAGACCCAATGAAACACATTGCTTAATATTCCTGGTTTATCAGTAAAACTGGGATTAAAAAGATTTTGTTTATATAAAACTGAAGGGAAAAACCCCACACTATAAAATTGGATAAAGCACTGTTTTGGAAATTCTTGTTTTTCTTACAGAAAGCCTAGTGAATCATTCTCTGGCATATCAACAATTGAACAATGTTTGTAAATCTCCTTTTGAATGTGAACAAACAGCAAAATTATTTTTAAAGTCACCAAAACAAATGGTCGTTTTGCCTAAGTGCAAAAATGAAAGAATCAAGAATAATGTGCTGGAAAGTGCTGTTGTTACTGCTGTTGTTTTTATAAGGCAAGATGGAAAAACACTTAACTCTCAAAAATGTATCACCTAAGATGACCCACAGAATTAAGGTCAAATTGGTAAATCAGCCTCCACCATTCAGTACATCTTTCCAGAAATTTCTGATGGAAGACAGAATATATTTTGCTGCTGCCTAGAAGTGTTAGTTAATATTTTTTCCAAAGCTGATTTTATATTAGTGGAGGCTGGATAGCCTTATATATATATATCTTTTAAATTTTTTTTTTAATTGGGGATCTGAGTGTTTGTGCTGGCTTGGATCTTTTGACAATGTTGTATTGTTACCTGAAATAGATGCCTAAGAATCTTAAATCTGTCTATTTTGAAATCTTCTATTACTGCTCTGATCAAACTGGAAAGGTTTCTTCAGCTGTCAGAGCTTCTAATCTAATGGTGCATAGATTCAAGGAAAGCATCCCAGGCATTTTTAAAAGGAAAAAACCCAAAAAGTTTCTTTATTTCCATGATGGCAAAGAGCAAACAATGCAAAGGAAGGTACAAAACATTGCAGCAGCACCCACAGTCACACCTAATTGGGAAGGAAACTTCAACTTAATCTCTCCCTGGCAGTCAGTTTGTGCTCTGGAGCAGGGTAGCTGATGGCATTTCTTCACCTGTCTGTTTGCTGATGTCCAGTAATGGTTATTGACTTTCTAAAGGACAAATACTAACAAGGTGTAGCTGCTCTTCTCAGGCAGCACACCTGAGAGTCCAAAATTCTGCACAGGGATTGTCTCTTGCCGTGAGGAAGGTCATAAATGGTAAATTCTTTGATGCAATAATTACTGAAGATAAACAAGACAAGCAGTCCACAGACCAAAAATAAAGCTCCTAGAAGTGCACAAGGACATTTGCTTCCCTGCACCACCTCCTCTGCCCCACAGTCCTTATTCCATTAGGTGCTGGCCTTGCCACAGAGGAAATGTCCACCATGACCAGCCAGAAGATCCAACTTCCAGCATTAAACTTGCATAAACTGAGTCAAATCTTCCAGGAAAAGCTGCTTTTCCTTTCTGAAAGTGCTCCACAAATGTGTTCTCGGTGTTATAGCTGAAACATAATCAAACACTCTGAAGGGAGCTGGGGAGGGGGGAGGGAAAAAAGCTTAACTATTAGTTACAGCAACAACAAGAATAACGAGGAAAAATAAAATCTCTGAGGAGAACAGCAGCGTTACTTATCTTAGCCAAATGTTTGGCTTTTTCCAAATGTTTAGAGCTTTTAGTTCTCTCCAACATTGTCAAAACCACTTACAGGCATCCTATCTGCAACTCACAGCACTTGTCACATCCCCAGCCCAAATATGAAATTTTAAACACATTAGGCTTCTGTCTGTTCTGTGGTAAGGGAAAGTTTTCCAGCTCCATTTGTCACGTTTAATAACCATGACACAGAAAATGGAGGAAGTGAGGAGTGACATCTGAAGACCTCACCCTGATGTAGGTGATCAGGAAAAAAGTGAGTCAGCAACATCAGGAACATTGGCTGTTCCACACACCTGGGCAATTAGAGATGATATAATTAGTGATGGAAATCAGTACATGCACGGGAGGCAGAGAGGAATGATCAAGACAGTTTTTATTTTTTCCATAATCCTTACAATAATATTTCATCCTGAGGACTTATGTGTACTTTATTGAAATTAAAAGAATAGATTTACTGAGGCTCAGGGATTTTGGATTTGGTCAGAAGGGCTGTTTAGGTTGAGAAGAGAAAGTGACAATATTGTCTCTGTGTGTATGTGTGTATCTCTGTGTGTATGTGTGTGTCTGTGAAATCTCTAAAGAATTAAAATGGATTCAGGAAAAAATATATTAAGGATGAGTTTCCAATGTAAAAAACTGCTCCCCTCCTTTTTTTTCCCCCCTTACATTTCAGAGACTATAAAAAGTTATTTAATTACCTTCTAGGATTAAGCTCTCTCTTTTCCTACAGAAACACCTCAAATTCCATCGAGATGCATATCCTCCTAACAGAGGATTGACTCTAAGGTTAACTCAAAACCTTGATGAAAAATAATTGCATTACTGCTTTTTAAAAAATCATGGCTGAAGTTTCTTTATATTAGAAAAATATTCTGCATCCTCTAATCCCCTATTTCAGACAGACCATGGAATCACATGCAATTTAGATTTCAGAACACTAATTTGGAACATAAAGAAGACACACAGAAGGTTAAAGCAGAAAAACTTAATGAAGGACACTGAAATCTGTGTTTAAACTTCTTGTGGTGACTAATGGTAATGAGCTGCATCTAAAGGAGTTACAAATACCTATTAAGTTTTTGCTTTCATGTCCAAAAATAATGCCCCAAAAGCAACATCTAGAATACCTTAAGAACTGCAGAAGCACATGAGCAGGGGGAGATGAAACCTTTGCACAGAGAATAGTGATGTGACCATTGAATCTGAGTGTCTAATGTGCAGGGGAAAAAAAATACAGGAAAAAAATTAGTCATCCTCAACCCTTCCTTTCCCCTTTAGTGCATTTCACCTCAAATTTACTCTCTTTAATGCTTCCAGTTTAGTGCTTTGAGACCTTTATGTTATATGCAGGCAGAATGGAATCAATAATTCTGTAATAATAGGAGCAGAGGCAGACTGTCTGTCTCTGGGTCCATGAGCCATTGCATTTGGGGAAAAAAGAAAAAATCTGTTCAGATTTATTCAGAATCTTCAGGTCTCTTGTAGAATCACTATGTGTGGGAAGACACAGAGATGATTTGTTGGCCCTAGCACTGAGACCTGAGATATCTGTCCACACTTTTTCTTGGCTAATGCACCCACATTTCTATTTGTTTTTGGCAAATATCACTTCTCTAAAGTAGTAATATTCATATAGTCACAGTATGTTCACATATCAGGTCAAACAGAAAATGTGTGGAACAGCAATAATTTGATTCAGTCTGATATGCTAATACCTAATTTCTTCACAAGCAATATAATTCTTAAAAACCCAAGTAACTTAAAGGAATCAAGAGAGTCCCCCCAGCTCATTCTTTCCAGATAAAGATAAAATTCAGAGAGTGGTTGAAGTTTTGGGAAAGGTGGGTAACTACTGACTTTGTCTTTTATTGACAAGAGAAGAATTCAAAGTCAGCTGTGAATATTGGCTTGAGAACCTAGCAGATAAATGGGGAAAGAACAGAGGAACACATCAGACTTCACATTTTTTCCCTGAAATGTTAAACATATTCCACAAATGTATGGAAACTTCTGTTATGGAGATTTTTGCAGCAGAAAAGTACAATTTTTTAAATGTTGTAAGCTTAGAAAATATACAGATATGTAGGCAATGTGCAATAACTTCTGTTCAGTGGAACAGTGTCTCTTAGGAATGCTAAATCTAGGTTTAGAAAAATGTTTAGGAAGTTGCATTTCTGATTGTCATTAACCTCTGCACCATTTGGATGGGCCATGCTGGTAAGAGTTTGAATCAGCAGATGACATCCTTCTGGCTATAGAAGTTTCTGAAATTTTTTGAGTCTGCAGAATTTAGTGTGGCAGAATTCCTGATGCACAAACTTCAATGCTTTTGCACAGAATTAAAAAAAAAAAAAGGAATCAGATGATGAGCAGTAGCATTTAAAGACCAAATGAGCTGACAGACTCATTTAAGTCACACCAGCAGACTCCCACATCTTGTGTTTGCTGCAATCTGTTTCACGTTCCTCAGCCACCAGAATTTACCATTTTTGCAAGGAAATTATTATAACTGAGGGATTCCAACAACATTCCATGGGTTGATTCAGTTTGTTTTAAACAAGTGAAAACCACCAGTGCTCTCTCTTGGTGTCTTTATGCTTCTCATTTTGTGTTTGATCCATGGAGCACAGCAGAAACAGCTGGGAAAGCCCTTTGTACAAATTGTGTGAGTGGCTGCTGAGTTCAGTGCTCAGTCGAGCACTGGAGTGAACACCCTCAAAACAGAATCATCAAAACCACAATTACTCAGTCCACCAAGGTGCAGCAGACAGAGCAAGAAAAAAAAAAATTTGGGAGAGATTTAAATCTGAGCAGATATCAATCCAGGTTCCTGCAGCAGAAAGCAATTTCAGCAGGGTGAGCTAAAGCCAAACCACAAGATATACCTAAACTTTTCTGAAAAAAAAATTATAATTATTTCAATATTTCTTTTCTGAAAAGGAATCATATAGTTGAGCTGTGTGTTTAAAAAAAACCAACAAAAACCCAAAAAAACAAAAAACAGACCCCCTGCATTAATTTATGTGGCATAAACTTCTTAGCACTTCCCTCAGACCAACAAATAAAAACATGAATAAATAAATAAACACATTTATTTTGAGAGGGGAAAAAGCAAGAGAAACTTTACTAATATTTTATAACAGTGTACTTGTTAGGCTTTCTTTTCTGTTTGCAATGGCTGAGATTTGTATGCTTGAGCTGATAGGCTGTCACAATTTGCTGTAGAAAACATTAAAAATTCTAAAGCGCTAAACGTGCAAATTTCAGACCACAGGTGAATAAGGAGATTTTTTTTCAGTCATCTTATTAAAGCATCACAAAAGCCTAGAACAGAAAAAACATCTTGACCAGGGGCTTGAAGAATGAAAGGCTTCTCTGAACAAGAAAATATCCAAAAATTCCATAACAATTATTGCATTTGTGCAAGTACTGTATGCACAGATGTGTAGATATCAGAATAATTTCTGTACCAAAATAGGCTGAATCTTTTTTTTTGCTGTTGCTAGAAACACATCCAGAGTACAATTTGGAATTAGATGCAGAATTACAGACTATCCAGTGAAATCTGTGACTGACAGGAACTGCTTTCAATTTTTAATACAAGTTTTAAACCTGGCTGGTTTTTGGTATACTCCAAATTATGCTAAAATACTTAAAATCTACTGTTCAGTGCAGGGGAATAATGCTCTTGAAAGTAATGTTAAGATAAAGCACCAGTTTTAATTATTTTATAAATTTACAAAGATTCAAACTGCTTTACAATATTGTCTACAATCAACATCAGTAAGTTTTGGAGGGCTATATATTTTTTTTTCTTTGATTGAGAGGCAGGATATGAAAATGAAACACCAAATCTGGGACGAAAATATGGCAGATATATTGAATTTAACTGTGGTAGAAGCTGCTACATGTGAAGGGCCCAGAGCATGTACTGAGTGACTCCCAAAGGCTGCAAGTGTGGCAAAGGTGAGTGAATTTGGCAATGCACTCACTGATGTGGGTTATAGTTACAAAACAGATTCATAATTGAAATTGAAGGAAGAGTGGACACAGACAATGTTTGAATATCAATGTAGAATTCTACACCCTTGTTTTGCCAGCAAATTGGAAACTCATGGGCCATGTACTAAATATAATTGCTGTAAAAGAAGTTACAAATTAAAATTTACAAATTAAAATTGCCTATACTAAACATAATTGCTGTAAAAGAATGATAAACTAACGTAAAAAAAATAGTTTTACTCTGTAACACAGGATTATTTAAGAATGTTAAGAATTTTTAAGAATGACAATGAGAGCTCTGATGGATTTATATTCTTATCTCATGCATCTCCTTGGTGATTTTTGGAACAACCTACTAACGTGTCACGATAGAGAGAACTGTCAGCCAGCCAAGATGCTGAACCAATCACAGCAGGAAACAAATTTATTTTTCCACCCACAAGACAGATTTCTTACCCAAAGTGAAGGAGATATTCACAGCACTAAAGTTGACTCTGTAAGATTCACAGTAGTACAACATAAAACAAACTTTTCCTTTATTGCACCCATATGAAAAAAATTGAGTTGAGAGGCAAAATTGTGATTCAATTAAATATTTCAGAAATTCCACTAAACACCAGTTAAATATATTTACAAATGGGTGATCTGGTGTTGCTAAAGCAGGAATTAACATTCTCTGTCACATGGCAGTTCTTGCATGGCCCCAGAAATTCTGGTACCTGTAACTTTTACCTGCTGAATGAGGCATTGCCTCCTCTGTAATTATTGCCCATAAAGTTAAAATTATCTAGCTGAGAGAAAAATGCCTCTGTGCAGACCAGAAAACCTGGAGCCATTTAAATCAATGTGAATTTCACAGGATTTCACTACAAATGCACCTTCTGATCTCATCCAAATCGCTTCCTTCAAGGTCCCGTAGCCACAGGAAGCCCCTCCTCTACCAAATTAATAAAGTTTAACAAGATGATTCCTTTATTAGCTCAACCTAAATGTGATTGAATCTTTTTTTTTCCTTCTCCCTTTTCTTAGCTGCAGACAGAGCCACCTGTGCGTGGTCATGTCAGTTTTGTATCACTTTGACCTCTTCATAATTCTGTGTTTAATTGGTTAATGAATTCTATAGTTTCCCTACAGCTTAGCTGTAAATCTGCAAGTAGCTGAGAAGGAAAAGGGGTTTCAGGCATCATCCTTCAAGTATCTGTGAACCCTGGAAATGCCAGAGATGTGCAGAGCACCCCACAATCATCAGAGAATGTGCAAAGCAACAGAATCCCCCTGGTCTGTTCACCTGGTAAAAGCTCTGATGTGAACAGAAAATGCAACTACATTAACATCTAGCCATGAAGATAATTGCAAATAATTTAACCTATTCCTAATGGGCTGAAGAGGTGGTGGTTTTTTTGTTGTTTGTTGGTTTTTGGTTTGTTTTTTTTCCTTATGGAGTTCAAACCTGACAAGCAGCCGAGTGAAATGCTTGATGGAAAAATGCCTGGTAGAAAAATGATACTAAAGTACTGGGTAATTTATACTGTCTTAACCTGCATGAAGATATTAAAGACCAGTCTCTAAAAGATAAAATAATTCAGCAATATGTAGAATGCACTAGTAATGATATTATGCTAGTAATCTTTACACAAAAAGTACTTCTAAGGTTTTACTTTCCACTGAATCAGGGCCTTGCTGGTATCTAGAATATTCTCACAGTATCTTTTTTTTTCCCCCTTCTCAGGCAGTGAAAGAACATTTGTTTTTTTTACCATTTTCTGGCAAATCACACATTTCCTCTTCTACTGATGGAACTGTCCTGTTTTAAAAAAGTCTCATTCAATGTAGCATTATGTGGTAATTTATACTGCAATATCATGGCTAAAAGCATCTCCTCACATGTAACTTTATAACTTTTTACTTTCAGCAAAGCACAGTTATAGGGAATGTGGATACAAGAGTTCCCCAGAGCCATAAATATTACAGGGAATTGAGCCCTTGTCTGGATTGACTTCAATATCTATGAAACAGCAACAATAAAATGTTTCAGCAATTTCTTAATACTGAGAATTTGAGTCAAGTATTTTTCGTCAGGTACAGGTTTCAATTCTGAATATTAAATTGAATAAATAAGCCTAAAGATGAAAAAATTAAATGCTATAAACTGAACAGATTAGGTGAAATAAGCCATGAACAGCAGTAGCTCTCAAGGGTCTTGATATATCATAATTAATTTTTAAAGTACATTATGTTGTTTTCCTACTGAATAGCTTGAGGTAAAATGCAAGAAAGCACTGGTATAAAATAAAAAAGGATGATTTTCTTTTTTCTGCAGGTGAAGGATTTAACATGAGCTGTAAATTCAGTCATGGAGAGATAATTCAGCCATTGGTGGGAACAGGTTTCCCATTTTAGATTCATCCTACTTGGTAATGAGGAGTAGCAGAGAATAAGTCTTGTGAATATTTATTACTGAGTATATGAAAACAATTATAGAGAGTTCAGTCCCCACAGTACTGGTGAGAGGTTTGCATTATTTTGCTTTTTTTGCCTTCCTGAGAGAGATTCTTTCACTTCTAGATTTAAAATTTGGGATGTGGATATTTATGCTGTCATGATAAAAAAAAAAAAAAGAACACCTTCATCTTGTGAGATTGATTATTTTTAATTACGAATGTAACAAAAAAATCTAAAAGCCATTAAAACATTTTTTTTTAAAAAGTTAGAATTTAAAAATTCAATAATAAGCTGGTACACCAAATTCTTGCTGGTGACAAAGGTTCAGATATTTTTCACATAAGGAATGCTGGTGAGAGCCCACACTCTATTATTATTACTAATTAATATGATTCATGTAAACAAGAAACCCGGTATTATTCTTTGACTCTTATTTTCAGTTTTGGAATCTCTCTAGAGTTTTAAGCTATCACTAATTCATAAGAGCAACATTCAAAGTTGTGGAGAGAAAAAATAAAAACTAGTTCAACTTCTTCAAGGAAATGACCCTCATGGATTGGTCTAAGAGCTCTTGCTTGGGTTAATTAATGTGCAAATCAGGATTAAATGTGACCTTCTGATCTCACTTTGGCATCCAGGAAGGGTCTGGTGAAGCACCAGTGTTTGAAAAGAGAAATCAGAATAATACCAAGCTGCGTTAGTCAGGATGTGGAGAACAAGGGCTGCTCTGTTTCCCTCTGGTCAGACTCTGGCTGTGAAATGTTGGTTTGCAATTGAACAGAGTGCCTGATGTGATTATCAGAGGAGCACATCTATAAAAGGTCTGGCACCCAAAGGTGAAATAAAAGATCTGAGGCGCTGGCTTTTCCTCTAAAACATCGCCTGAATAAAGCTGGAGGGAGCTCAGGAAATCAAAGTGTCAGCTCAGGAGGAAGAAGATTTCTTTCAATAATAGAAATCATGTGTGTTTTTTCAAGTTTTGGGGTTTTTTTCCTTTTTTTTCAGTCCTGTAATATTTTACTGACAAGCCTAAAAAACAAACTTGTGTGGGAGTAAAACAACATAATTTCTGTTGAGGAACAGGACGTAGCAGGCAGATAATCATCCCCAATAATTAACTAAGAAGCCTTTCAGCACTGGAAAACCCAAAATTCTTGACATTTGTGATGAAACACCTGGTTGAATCCTTTCACCTCACTGAGAGACACCACAGCGTGGGGGAACCCTGGAGCTGCACTGGTTGGATCAGGAAAAGAGAAATACTTTAAAAGCTCTGGAGGTCAATTACAGAGCCAGGAAAAGTCAGGAGTGATTGCAAACTGGCACATTT
>VWZV01006072.1:285-16433 GCA_013397155.1 Irena cyanogastra
AAAGTATATTCACTCAGTGCTTTCATGAAAACTGTAGGTTTCTCCTCAAGATAGTAATAACTGAATTTGTCATAACATAATAAATAGAAGATCAAGATTTCTTCTGAAGTCCTTGATTTAAAGCTTCATTCTATAAAAACCTTTGAAGGATAGTGGTGATGGTATTAGCCCCATTTAGGATAGATTTGAAATACAATTTTTTATGTAAGGATGGCTAATATATATATTATTAAATTTCTGTTGGAGAAAGAAAAAAAAACATAAAAGGTGACAGATGTGAAATTTTATATGCTGGATGTTTCATAAAACAGTAAAGTATTTGTGAGATTTGTACTCTGTATTTGACTTTTGAATAAATTTGGAGAGCAGTACTCAGTGAGATGCATACTAGCATATGTAGTTTTATGGCAAGCATGTAGCTGCATTTGCAGCTGCAATGCCTTTCAAACATTTTGCAAAATTTTGTTTCATTTTAGGGCTTGTTGTTTCTGAAAAGTATTTGGGATAGTTTTTCTTAATGAAAGAACTGTTCATTGATGATATTAACAGTTTTAAAGGCTGTCATTCCATAGCACAATTTTTTTTCAAAAAAGTAATTTTGTTTGCTATGATGAAGTGATCATGGACATCATTTAGGAAGTGCAAAACTCATATGGGCTATCTCAGTCTGATGAGAAATTGGTTGTGTAAGGCATCATTCCGTGTATTTACATATTTTTTTCTACATACAGTGTGTATAAATCTTGCCACATCATCAGTCCTTTGCCTGAGGAATTTCCTCAACATCAGCTAATTTCTGAAACCGAACACCAGATTTAATAACTCAGCAAAATAATGTTCTGGATTATTATTTCATGGCAAAGAGATTGCCTAATTTTATGCCAAATTCTACAAAACCTGACCCGTATTCTGAATAAACTTTTTATGATAGGCCTAAACTTTATGTGTACTGGGTTTTTGCAGAGAATTTTGCGGAGTACAGTGACAAATTAGTCCAAACAGCCTAGAAATTTCTGGTTTAAGTTCTTCAGTAGGGCTGTTTCAGTGTCACAGATGAAAGGTAAATATGTTTCCTGCTTTGCATTTCACAATCAGTGAAACACCCAATTCGAGGAGTCAGTTTTCATACTTTTTTGTCTGCACTCGTACAGCATTGTGAATAATTGGGGCAACAGTATGTGGTTTGAACTACTGTGCCAAATTGTCGTGTATCTTGTCTCATTGTTACCTAGGGACAGCAAAGTTTTCTGAAAAGCAGAATATCGGTGGTGTGCACTGATGTTAGGAAGGACAACTGATCTTTCTTAATTAAATTAGTGTAACAGAGTCACATTGGGGGACGTTTATATTCCCATGTAGTACAGTCATTGCCTTACGCATACCTGATCTCCAAGGAGTGTCGCAAATGCACTTACTGTTCCTTAATGTTATATTTTGCATTTGGATCTGTGATTTAGATGACAAATGTGAAAAAGCACATGTTGCCAGAGAACTTTCAAGAGACAAGCTGTGAAGTCTAAAGAACACAGGTTATTCCAGCTAAGGTTGGCAGCGGCTTCCGCTAAAAGTTTTTCTCCTAGCATGTGGTCTTCAAACTTATACCAGCAGAATATAGGTTAGCATTTGACTGATGCAGATTTTTATTTTCTGCCTTATTACACAGAGGTGGAAGTTTTATTTTCACTCTTCCTCTTCTGGTCAGGCACTGGAGCAGTTGAGAGTAATCCAAACAGTTGCAGAACAAGATCACATTCAAATTCCACCATTTTGGTGATCATTACAAACTCTGTTTATGGGGACGTGTAAATTAGTACCATGGAAGGGTCTGTTAAAAATTAAACTAAACCATTTGTGTTGGAGGTGTGAATCTCTCAACACTGAATTTGGACTAGTTTATATGAGCAGACAGTAGTATCATATTGGGTTTTACAGTTCTTTCTGAAGTCAGTGGAAAGACCCTGCTGTGTTCCTGAGCAGTACTGTGGAACATTCTGGTCTCTGAATTCTTATTCAGCAAAGCTCGTTATATGACATCTGATTACATTGTTCTCTGACAAGCATGTCTCTTTGTGCTGTATCTTACAGAAATTAGTTTCTTAGCTTTGTATAGCTAACTAAGAGTTAGCAACACAAGTTTATTGCAAACATCTCTCGTGTCATTGATAGTGACACCTCTGTGCAATACTCGTTGAAATTGAGACTGATGTCATTCATGGCCCTTGACATCCAAAAAGAGAACATGACAAATAAGACCACATACCTGAAGTGTATTTAAAAGGGGAAGAATGTACTATAGTACACCTGCTACTTTTTGGTGGTGAGTTAGATTACTTTAAAGGCAGAATAGCGTCTAAATTTCAGTGGAGCAGTGATGTATTTTTTGGAAAAACACACCATCTTCCTAAAACATAAAAAAAATCAACGAAAGAGCAGCAAAAATNTTTTTTGCCTGATGGTGCTAAAAGTAAGATCTAACTTTGCTGTAATTGAAAAAATAAGATTTTTTTTTTTTTTTTAAGCAAGTCACAATGCATTGATGATGTTTCCTGTGATATTCATCATTTATATTTCCAGTAAGCAGCTATGTTGCTTGCAATCACTTGTCAGCTTTCCTTTTCTACGGTCTGTTTAGTATGTTAGCCCACCAGTTGAAATATATCCTGAATAACTTCTACATTAAAAATAAGAACAGTTGATAGAATGGTTACTTTAGGAGACATATGTCTCATGAGAAGAGAATGGGGTTTTTTTTATAGCTGTCATAAATAAATTGAGGACCCTGTTGAACAATCGTGGTTTATTTTTTCTGCTTTTGTTTGCTTTTTATTTGTTTGTTTTTGTTTCCTTTTGGTGGTACATTAAACTTCTTGGCAGGAAATCTGTTGTTTTTAATTAAGAAGAAATTATTTGAATTAAGCAGCCAATATGAACATTTTGAAGTGGATTCTGGAACTTGTGGTGGTTTTGTATCAGTGATATTCTGTTTTTAAATAAATAATAAAAAATCATAATGTGGTATAGCCAAATCATTCAATATTGATGACTAACTGCTACTAGTGAATGGTTGTTCTAGGAAAGATAGAACAGTCACAGCAGGAAAGTGTGGAATAAATATACTGGTATCAGTCTTTGGCTGGCAGTTCAGTGTATTTGCACTACAGTGTAGATGTAAGTCATCCTAGCTCCCTTTTCCATAGTGACATACAGGTAGTAAGATTTGTCTGTCTCACTGTGTGTTGCATTCCTTTGTTGTTAGAAGATTTTCATGTCTCACATGATGGGCCTTTTTTTTTTTTCATAATAAAGTGTTTGGTTTTTTTTCCTGATTGAAGTGAAAACCTTATGAAACCTGATCTTTAAATGTGCATAGTATAGTAAGAATGCTTAGGAGGAAGATGCTGGATTGTTTGCTGCTAATTAAGTACAGCACAGAATTTGCCTTGACTTCTGGAGACTGATTTTAGGTCCCGTTCTTTAGATGGCATGTAGTTAACAACATAATTTTTTCTTTAAAAGATTTATTTTAGCTATTTCAAGGATATTTCTGCATCTCCCTGGGAACTTGCAAAGTTAATCTATCTCCTTCTCTCATTGATCTGTTTGCTGTCTCCAGATTTCAATGCAGTGTATCAATTGCTCTTTACTTAGTGGAGAGAGATGTTGTCGCATGTTGCCTGAAAAGGGTGTAGGTGTTCGGTTTTGTTTTTCTCTCTCTTTGTTCATTTTTGTTATGTTGACAGCTCAATAACTCTTTAGCAGCAGAAAAACTTAGTGTAAGAGAAAGGGCATCTTCATATCAGTAACAGGCACTGTAGAACCAGTCCTCTGCTGAGATCTATCCCACTTACCTCTGAACACTAATGTTCAGCAAAACTAAAATTAAAGTCAGCAAAACTGCAAATATTTTTCCATATTGGAGTGGAGAATATTAAATAGGTTCTTTATAGTGTTTTGTTTGTCATAAGAGTATCTTTTTGATTAAATTACAACTGTTGTAGTGATCATACAGCATCAATTTCAGTACAAAATGAGTGAAAAGCAGGTAGTTTTGTGTAGCAGATTTGTGAATTTTCAAGGAGTCTGGCATACTGAGCAGAATAAGACAGCCCAACTTTTGTAAGTAGACTAGGCAGATTTTCCCAAAACTCTTAGATATTTTAATATGAGGAAGGAGAAATATAAAAGAAAAGCTGGTGTTTGACACCAGTGTCACTCCACTGTAATAGTTGCTACCCAGTTGCAGAGGTTGCTTGTGCTCACTGAGTTTATGGATAACTTCATTAACTTTACTGTAGGATGTTTAAGGTACCAATTAGGCCTTAAGGTATTCAGGACCCTTAGAACCCAGTGACTGCAAAGCCAAGGCAGATTCAAGGAACTGGTGATATGGAACTGCATATGAGCTCTTCTTGTCGAGATAAGTGATGTACAGCAAAAAATTTTAAAAAACCCAAACAATCCAAACAAGCAGAAAAGAAACCAAGCAAGAGCCCCATTACAGAGTAGCAAACTGTAGTCTCTTTAACATTAAAAAAATTTTTAGCACCAATAATGTTAGAATTCTATATAATGCCATAATGAGTTATACTTTTTTATAAACATATACATTCACTGTATAGATGTGATTTTGCACAGAAGCTAGTAGGAAGAATTAGTATTAATAGTGAATTTGGCGTTTGTTTTTAAATTTAAGATGTCTGCAGAGGCAAAGTGAACGTGACTTCTTTTCTCTTCAACAAAATAAAGGTGCTTGGATAGTAACAATTGTAAGCCTGGAGATTACTCATACCCAGACATCTATTGGTTCTTTTTTTTTTTTTTAGGGGGAGGGGTGTGGGGGGAGAGTGTGGAACCCAAACCACAAAGAAAGAAAAAACAAACCTGATGATCTTAAATACATAGCAAACATACACACAGCAATCATGGGATTCCAAGGGAGGGTGGGCAAGGATGAAATGTCAGAATGTTTATCATACAGCTGTGCCAAAAGTAAAGGCTGAATGAATGAGATGGAGATTAAAGCCAGTAGTTCTGAGCCTGTATTCAATCACTGCAGTCACTCTGTTTGCCTCCTGCATGCTGATGAAGTGTCATGAATGGTCCCATGTACTTTCATTCCAATATATTTCAGGCAGTAGTGATTATTGCTTGTACTCAGCTAAAGCTTGAAATAACTGGCAAACTCTTGCTTAGCAACAGAAGGGCTCATCTTCTCTCCCTTGGGACTGCTAACTCAAAAATGTGCTACTTCTTTTAAAAGTTAAAGTTCGAAGGGGTAGATGCTTTATATTTACTTTTCCCCATGATAATTTAAAGGAGAAACCCCAACTAAAGCCAGCAAATTACTTTGTTCCATAAATAATTATTGACTAGTTTATGAAGTCTGAATCCAATTTCCTTTATAATGCATTAAACTGTCCTGTAGTTGGACAAGTTTTATACAGGTATAGCTTTTATATGTGCTGAGAGAATATAATCACTTTACTTCCTTTAAACAAAAGATTTCATCATGTATTTTGGTAAAATTCTTTGGAAGTTGTTCATGCAGCATTAAATCATTTAATGTTTGTGCTTATTTTTAATGTTTAGACAAGGGTTTGTATTTTTCAGTGATCTCAGTCTTAAAAGGAAAATGACTGCACATTTGTTAAATAAATGAAAAAATGCAGAACATGGTTTGAGTTGTAGATTTCCAGCAAGTGCACCGAAGAATTCATTAAAAAATACAGCAGCATTATTCTAGTGTGAATTATATGCTGCTCTGTAGGTTTCTATTTTTGGTTACCACAAGATGGCAAAGCAATGAGCACACAAATGCAAGGACGAGTGAGTTTCATAATAATGCGTTCTGCATTCACACTTTATGCACATCAAGAGAGAATCCAAGCACAGCAGGGGTGACAATCACTCCAAGAGTCTTTTGAAATCGAAGTACTTCCTCAAGAATGTCTTTCCAGTGCTAATTACACCCTTCTATTGTGGTTCTTGTATTGTGCAAAGTAAAATGTTTACACTGTCACTGGATACAGCCTCATCACTGGAAAAATAGAAGGTAAAATTGATCAGATTATTAAAAATATTTATTTTCTTTTATGTTTTGCTGGTTCTACTTTGTGTTTAGGGCTTAAATATCAAAATCTGTTTCCTTTGTCACCAAGGGACGTTGGCAAAGATTCTAATTTTTCACCAATTCCAAGAAAGTCTCTTTACTTGAAAGTTGTTGCAATGTGGAAAGGATTGGTTGCCTAGACAGCTTGAGGGTTTTCTCTTTTTTTACTGTTTCTTTTTTTTTTTTTTTCCCAGCTGCATACTGATCATGCAGTAACTATTATCAGTGGATTTTCTAATATGAGAGAGGCAAAAAAAACTTGAGACATGGCTTATCCCAGGACAGGATAGGGTGGGATATGCATCTGTGTTTGTGTGTAGAGCCATGCATTTTATGTGTGCAGGAATGTATATACAATCTCAGTGACCACTATGAAACTCTTTCTGTGTAGGAGAGTGTATGAGGTATCAAGTTATGTAATGTTTAAAAGAGAGGATAAAGAATGTCTAGGTTTTATAACATTTGCCTGACAATGCATAAGTTTATGTGAAGGGTCAAGCAACCAATCCAGTCTTGACTTTTATTTTTGTCTTTACTTCTAGGCTTGGTGATAAAGCTAATTAATAGGGAGTGGAAAAGGGAATCATTAAATGCCACTTTCCATGGCATTCTGGAAAAGCTGGGGGCCCACAGGTGGCCCCTTTACTAGGCTAAGAACTGTCTGGATGGCTGGTCCCAGAGAGAGGTGGTGAATGGCACTGCATCCAGCTGGCATCTTTATCACCAGTGGCGTCCCCCAGGGATCAGTGTCTGTTCAGGGTCTTTATTGATCATCTGCATGATGGGATCAAGTGTGAATTCACAGATGACACCAAGCTGAGTGGAGGTTTCTATTTGCTGGGGGGTAGGAAGGTTCGACAGAGGCTTCTGGACAGACTAAAACTGGATCTGTACATCTCTAAATTTTTTGAGAATGGAATTTACTGCTACAATTTCTAGGTATTCACAATTTATATTCTGCATTATACATACTATACTACATATATACAGTATTTAGATCATTGGTACATGTAGTTCTATATTCTCTTAAGGAGTTTAGCATTGTCAGAAATAGTTTATTTGTATTCCTTACTCTTATTAAGTCTTCGGATCTGTTACTGTGTTCGCTTCTCCTACAATGACCAGCTTCATTTGATTGAAGATACCAGAAAGCAGGTATTAAATGTAATAACTTTGAGATACATTTACCTCATATCAACAGAGAAGTTGTGTTACAGAAAATTGATACTAATATCTGAAATTGGGAAGCAGTTGAAAATATGAAATGTCTACTTGAAATTGCTAAAATAGATGTGGTGTGTCTAACGTGTTTTAAAGACTAAAATGTCAACAGCTGTGCATACGAGTATAGATACTGTGTGTACTTGTTTATATTCACAGTGTACACTAGTGTATTCTGGAACCTTATTATAATCATAGAATGATTTAGGTTGGAATGGGTGCCTGGAGGTTATCTAGAACAAAAAAAAAAAAAAAAAAAAAAAGAGACCATAGAGTTGTTATACAGTGCACAGCCAAGTGCAACACTGAACAAGTGTGTCTCTGCTTTTGTACTTGTGGTACATACAAAGCCGTACATACAAAGCCATACAAAGTGAATGGTTCTTGCAATAGAGCTTTCAGTTGGCTTAAGAATTCATTTGACATATGTCCTTGGTTACAATGACAGGTAAGATGTAACACAAATTTGCTAAAGGACTGGTGCTGGGAGTGTGGAAACTTTTATGCTGATGATTTTTTTTTTTTTTGTCCATGTAGTTAGTGGTAAAACTTCCATTGATTTTATTGGGAATAGGATTAGTCATTGTGAAAAGATTCATGTTGTACAGAAAATGTACTACTGTTTTCACTTAAGACTAGGGAAGGATTGTAGTTCTTTAATTTATTAGGTTTTAGTAGATTAGAAGAGCTGAATTTCTATTAATATCACATCCTTATGGCTTCAGCTCTGGGCTACTGTGAATTTGATGGTGGTGTAGTTTCACTGCAAACACTGTTCTATACTCCTGTTAACAAGAGCAAAATGGTTAGCTAGTACAGAAGATATATGACAACATCAGAAACTGAATCCTAGTCTTTTGATTGCCATACCTGTTTAGAACCAAGACTATGTAATTGTTGTTTAATACATTCCTTAAGCTCAGTGATAAAAACCACACTCACTATTTTCTGTATATAAATAAGCTCGTGTTTCTCTTGCAATGTGGTTATGATGTTCTCTTTATTACAAAATTACTGTGTCCCTCTGCTGTTGTCCACCTCATATCAGACCAAAATATCCATGTTTATGCATCAACATGCACACAAATAATGTGCTGCATAGTTACAGCTGTGATTAATCATTCAGTTCACTACACTTACTTGCCCCTTAGGTAATACACACTTGTGTTGGCCTATTTTCTGTAGAGATAGCCTGTCCAATCTTTGATCTGAATGACTGGATTTGTCTTAGTGTCATAATCACTTTCCCTTTAGCTGTCGCTGTATAAATTCTGATTACCTATACCTAATTAAAATAACTCTATTTTGTTTGAACCTAATACATTTTGGATTTGAGGCATTTAGATAAAAGGTTACATGGCCTTTCAGAAACCCTTTTTTAATGAAATATTTATTGCTAGCTTTTCTGTTCTTGTTCCTATCAGCTTATCCTCAGTTTTCATTCAGGTTCCTATATTGCCATTGGGAAAATTAAAATAAGAAGGGCAGGCCATAAGTGATCAACATGACCATGTATATCTCATATATGTACATTAGTTGCTTGACAGCATTCAAGTTTTATTACATCTGGTGAGTGCAAACATTCATTCAATAAATCTTTCTTTACTGCTGTTTTACTCATCCCTGTGGGATCGTTCTCCTCTCTGTGAGTTTTATACTTTCTCCTGCTTACATACCATTACCACGGGAGCACAATATCAGTATCACTGATCTAAGCAACTGAAACATATTCACCAACAGGAAGGCAGAAAATGTTAGTGCTTCTCCATGATGTTAACAGTTTTCCTTCAGCTTTTCCTCTGTTTGAGGAGCAGCATTTAGTTACACTCAGTGCTCTTTACCTTGACAGTTTTCTTTTTGTCCTCTGCTCTAGAAAATTCTGGTCAGGGCTACTTCAGTGCGACCCATGGAGCTGATCAAATCTCACATCTTAGCTTTTCTTATTAGAGTCTTAGCTGATGAAAGATGCAATATAGTTTATAATGGTTTCTGATGCACTTAATCCCAAATTTAAGAGGAAAATTTATGGTCATCCGCCAGACAAACTCAGAACACTGAAACATTGTCTGCAGTCAGCACTGTGGTGTTAAAGTTCTAGCAGGTAGATGAGAACAAACAACGTAAAGTCTAGCCAACACCAGACTCAGATATGGATTTTTTTTTTTTATTTTTCCATTCCCTTAGAAATAAGTGGGACTTCTTATACAGGTAGTCTCTGCTATGAATTTTTTTCTGGGTTGGACTAAAAGCTGTATATTGTAAAGTAAAGATATTGCACCATTGACTGTGGTATGATAAAGAGCAGCCTTAGTGATTCACTCTGTGTTATTAGTATAACAGTATTGTGAAAGGAGCTGTGGCAAATTGCTTATATCTTATGGTCAATATGAGAAGCAATGTCTTCTGCATAAACTTCAGCACACCCTTCTGTGAAGAATATCTGTATGTGTATGTATATGTGTGAGTTTATCCAAGTGTGTTTGTGTTTAGAAAACTTAACTATTCTATGTCTTAGAAAACATATTTCATGATGGTACACCATGAATAATAGCAAATTTAGTTTGTCAAAATGCTGAGCAAAATGGTGTCAGGCCTCATTTTTGTTCCTTTTTATTAAGGACCTTGAACTAAGGAAGTATTATTTATTAGGCATTCATTGGGAAATTGATGGCATAATTTAACTTTTTATTAGCTAGTAAAACTGATAAGCAGTACATAAAAAGGTGGACCTTGTTATAAAGGGAATAATAATAATAATAATGAGGGTTCATTTAAAGTTTTTTAAAAGGTCATCAGTGTATAAAGTCTTTGTGACATTGCCTTCTATGATATGAACAGATATCATACTACATAATTTTTGCTTCTGTTGATAGATTTGTTTGTGTTTATTTTGCAGCCACTAAGTCTAGCAGAAAATGAATTTGTACAGTTAAAATATTTTCAGGTTTTCAGTAACTTAAGATTAATTTTACAACTAGTGTGAACATAGATGGCCTACTTTCTTTAAGCAGTAGCCCCTCTATATGTTGTAGAGTTGAAATAATGGAGTCGTGAGTGTGCAATGGTTGAACACTTAGTTGTGTAAATGAAAGTCATTGTTTCTGGTCAGTGGGACACAGCAGGAGATGTTGTGAGTGTCTCTAATCTCGAGCCCTTTGCTGATTGGTAAAGGTGGGTGGGATGACAGTCGTCCTCATTCACTGCTCTCTCTTTGGGTAGCCTTGGATACATGAGCAACTTAAAAACTCTTTTTTCTGACACCCTCCTCTGAGTTGTGCACAAGAGAATCTTATCCCATAAATGGTTATATTCTTGGAGGACTAGAAATAAGGATAGAAAAATCATGGATTTTATCCATGAAAACTTTTCATTTCAGCATGCACCTGTTTCATAAGTCATTTTGAGCAAAACGGATAAAAATGGAAAATGCAGCAGTGAAGCTGGCCCAGATAGAAAATCACTCCTCCAAGTCTGCAGAACATCTGAGAATAATAGCCAGCATACTCATGCTTTTCTGTCACACTTGCATAGAACCTTGTTCCCAAACCTTTAAAATGAAAGCCATCACTGAAATTAGTCAGTTAAGGAGCCTGTCTGAAGTTCACTCCTTCTTGTTGGTGCTGAAGTTTGGTATTAGTCCAACAGAAAGGACATATTTCTTTGCATACTATATCTGTGTTTGTAACTCTTACCTTGGTGCTGTGGCTGCAGTAGTGGAGCCTGTGTGCTGAGTGTAGCCACGTGCTCAGCACAGCACCTGAATGAGGACCTTCCTTGCACCCTGCTCTGGTGGGATCAGTGGGGAAAGTGAGAGCAAAGCAAGGAGAAACAGCTGACGCAGCAGGTACTAGCTGTTCTGCTCTGGTCCTGATGATGTGCTTGGTTTGAGCACTCATGCTAGCATCCAGATTAGTCAAACACATGCACCGTAAATTTCCTTTATGGTCACTGCAGATACACTACAAGAGATGCAAATTCTGCCTGTTGGAGCTTTGGGCTTGAGGATCCTTTGTCTGCCCAAGATTCCCAGCATGAGACTGATTTGGATTCATCCATAATACTTCTAATTAATGTCATATATTGTCCCTTATAGTGGTACTATTTCTTCTCAGGTATAGTAAGACATTGAAAATTGTTGAAATTTGTTTCCTTCTTGGATACAGATACTGTTCTACTTCAGAGCTTCTTTTTTTTCCCCCCCTTTTTTTCCAGTGTATACTTTTGCTGTGTTCCTAAGATAAGTTTATATTTCCCTGTGGTTATGTGTGAGCTGTTGTGCCTATATTTTCACAGCAAGTGCAGCATAGCCGAGTCTTGAGAGACTTTATTTTAAACGGAGAATGTTTATGGACTTTTTCTGTAAACAAAAAAGATGGCAAAATAATTGCCCTAGCTGCTAGAACATTTTGTCTGCTGTCTAGTGACTTCAGGGTAAGCCTGCCATCTAGATTACCAAAAAAAACAACTGCATTACAGTGCCGTTACTGGAAAGAAAATGTTTTAGGCTTTTTTTTTGTCATAGTCTTTTGCGAAAAGGGAAGAGTAGTGTTACTGGCAGTAGTGAAAATAAACAGCCTTATTTTAAAGAAATCATTTAGACTTACTTAACAGGACAGTAGGTTATTTAGTGTGATAATAGTTGCCCTACAAAAATGACAGAAAATTTTCATCATTTGAATTTTTATTCATGCACAGGTATGAGTTAGCATATGGCATGTTAACAAGGCTGGATAGTGTTAGGTAGTTGTTGATTTCAGCTGCCTACTTTGGCCTTCAGGTTTTGAAACCTGCTACAGGCACAGAATAATGACACAGTTCTGTTTGCACAGGATATAACTCAGTTCCTGGTGGATGGTAATTAGACTTTGGGGTTATTGTTTCTGCAGTTTAAGGACTGACACGTATCAACAGGATTCAAAAAACCAAAATTTCAGTATGTTAATTCTTTCCAGCATGACCCTTACTGGACCAAATTTTACCCAAAACCAGCTGTTGAACCCAGAATCTTGTAGTGCATGTCTTGATACAAGTAGGATGGCTACTTGTGTGATGACTTTTTAAAGGCTGTTCATTTGTAAGTAGTTTGCAAGTCTTTCTAGAATAACAATCAGGTAATCCTAGGATGATGGTTTGATAGTACAAAGGAAAGCCTGAGAAGTAAAAAGCACTGTTTACCCGAGTGGCTGCACTATATCTACTTCTGATATATGACTTTATCTGCATGTTCTTTCAAACTGATTTCATGCTCCCTGCAGTGACATGTTTTGCTAACACAACAGACTTGTTCCTTCCCGACATACAGCTTCTGGCTCCAACAAATGTCAGTAGCTTTTTAGACAAACCTGTGCATTTTATTCCTGTCTTTCTCAAGAGGAATATCAGCATCCCTCCAATAACATTTTTTTCCCCTATGGCTATTTGTTTTTGTTTGTTTTATAAACAGACTAGGTTTATTTTACATGTAGAGGCTGATAAAGGCATAGAAGGATTTTTTTCTTACTTTTTAATTTTATTTTATTTTCCATTTTAATTTTATTTTGCTTTTTTTCCCTTTTTCTCCCCTTTTTTTTTTTTAATATCTTTTAATATTTTTAGGAAGGTGATAAAATAACAGCCACTTCCTGGCTTATGCAAATAAACAAAGCTTTGTTCAGTCCTGAATTCCTGCAGTTATTTCCCTTCTGTAACCAATCGAGGCCTCCAGAAGCAATTAACTAACCCCTTGGAGCTGCAGGTCCTCCTAGGAGCAGCTCTGTGGAGCTGAGATTTGCAGTGCACACTGACTTACACAGAGGCAGAAATTACTTGAAGAAAAAGGACTCAAACGCCTTGTCATTTCTACATACACAATTTGAATTATGTTTTAAAGTAATAAAGGAGGAATAATTGGTTAGAACTAGGTTCCTATGTACAGATGACTTGTTTCCGTATTTATTCATACATCCTTGACTTTTTGAGCTTTTCTGGTGTGGAATTCCCCTTTGTGTACCAACTCTGATTGAGAATTCCATTTGGAATATGAAATCTTACAGTTTATTTTTACTGCAGTTTGGTTTTACATTCTTTCTCTTGTGTTTTTAATAGTCAGATATAGGGGAAATTATTCTTAATTATACAACAAAACATCAAGCAATTACATGCAATAGCAGTATCAGGTGCAATAAGTTAGGGCATTACTCTTATCTGGGAAAAAATGAAATCTCAAAATGGGCCCTGAATGTATCTTGAATCTCCACAGACTTGATTTTCTTTCCTGTGCAACTACTTAGAAGACTAGAATCTATCTTAATTAGAATTTACTGCTTATTTCAGAATGGAGGAGCTGAAAACTATTTTCCTAATGTCTGTGCTGTTTATGTGCTTGAGATGGCTAAGTGGTAGTCTGAAAATTGCAGTAAGATTAGTAATTACTAGGGGGACATAATATACTGTTTCATTGCAGTGGAACTCTGAAAAATGTTTAAACCAAGTATTTAAAGGAGAAGGCATTCATCATATTTTTCTCATTATTCATAAATTTTATCTAATTAAGTTCTACAGAGATTTTTTCTTCATAAAATGGACACTCAAGCCACACCTTTTAAGACACGTATTCTTCCTTAATACCACTAAAATACAAAATCACTCCTTTTAAGATTGAGAAGCTACAAAGGTCACATTGTAATGTTGACTCTCACCAAGTGTCACTCTGAACCTGTAATGAAGTAAATGTAAGGAATCTTCTGGAAAAACTGTACTGCTTTTTTAATCTACTGGGCACCTGTGGGTTACACCAATAGATCAGGATTATCCAAATTAGTTAGGTTTTTGTTTCAGTAACATCAGTCCTGTCTCCCACTGACAACATAATCATACCCTCAAGAAAAACTGGTAAAGACTGTTTTAAACAGGTTGTCTAACTCTACCAGCATGAAGAATTGTTTTGTGTAGTCTTGTTACTTAAACAGACACAACATTTGTTTCAATAAAATGATGTAAGGTTCCAAATGATATATGGAACATCTTGGAAACAATGCTTTTAATGTCACTGACTTTGGAAAGAGGAAAGGGAAATAGTTTATTTCCTTGAACATAATCTATTGAAAAATTGAAATGCCTTTATATCACATAAGTTAACAACTGAAATTATGTTCTTATTTGATAGTTATTCTCAAATTTCACTGATTAATTTGAAAAACTTTTCCTCATACTGGCTAAGCCAATTCTGCTCTGTTAATTTTAAATACTTTTTTTTTCAGAAGCTTTGTGGAAGCTATTCTTTCTTATTTAATGGTAGTTGGATTCCCACAAATTTTACTATTGCAGCTTAAACATGAGTGTGGCTCTTTGAGGCAAACCAATTCCTTGCCATAATATCCCTCATTATGAACTAAAGTTTAAAAAGAAAAGTTGATTGGACTGTCTGGAATTGGATCATGTTCAGTGTAAGAGATCTTCTTTCAGGAGATTTTCTTTGAGGAAGGATATATGACAAAAAAATTGAGTTCTGCTTAAACATATGCTTTTTATATTTTAAATTGAATTATTTTAAAATATTTGTTACTGAGGATAATGTCAAATTGCAGATAATGAGTGACACTAAGTACTTCAGTTCCCCCTTATTTCAGTAGGAATTGTTGATCCTCAGCTCTGCTCAGGAGTTGGCATGGCTGTATTGTCAGAAAGACTTCAATATTGCCATAGAAAACTACTGAATGTATTCCTATGATCTGATTTTGAAACAACTCCTGCATTGTGTTCGCTGACAAAAGCATATCTGAATCTAGCCAAGAATTTTAATACCATCTAACTTAATGCATTTTGAACTAAAAGAGCTTGTGTTGCTAGGCATCAAATTGGTGATGCATGGAAAAATTGTTCACTGAAACTATAATATAAGCCTACATGTACAAATCACAAGTAGGTTTTCTGGACAAGCATGAAACCTAAACCCCTGGAAAAATCTGTATATTTAGATCAAGACTTTCATCGTACCCACAGATTCCATTAGTTCATATGTTGATTTTATTTCTTTAAATGAATTTAAAGTAAATCTTTCAGCTTTACAATGAGCATAAATAAAAAAAAAATCTGTATCTTGATTGCTGTAGTTAATGTGGATTATTTAGATTTTTATTTCCTATTGAAGAACAGAAATATTTTTAGCCACAGAAAATTAAAGTATTAGCCCCAAGTACCCTCCATGTAATTCAAATATATCTACTTTCAGGCTTTTAGCTATTGCAGAAAATAGAGATCTTTCAAAATCTTTGTTCTTTCAACAATGGCATATAGTTGACAGAAGTCTTAGTAATAAACATGAAAAATGCCATTTGTTTTTAAGCTTTTCAATAACAAATTGTTTTATTTCAAGAATGCAAGTACTAAAGATCTTTAAAAAATATTCTCTTTTTACCTTGAGATATTTCCTGTACATTTGCTAAATATATGTACCTATACCCATGATTCCTACACACTTCCATGAAAGTCTCACAAAGAGCAGTTTGAGGGCTGATCACAAGTGTACTTCATTTAGAAAAAACCCAAAGAAGTGATGTATGCAGCAGTTACTGTAAACAATTCCAAGATACAAGCCAAGACTGCAGTCCTGTTTTACTTAAAATTTTATCAGTTATGTATTTTTTGATTTTTGTTTACTTTGACTTGCATTTTTAAATCAGAACCCTGTGTTTTTCCCTTTTTCTGAAATAATTCCATATAGAAGCATTTGTGTTTGTAGTGGGAGAGAGTGGGGAGAAATCTATTGGCATTTTATGAATGTAGTGCAACACTATAAAAGAGCATTAAAGAACTGAAACTTTTCTCTGTTTAGTAATCA
>VWZV01006080.1:0-30853 GCA_013397155.1 Irena cyanogastra
GTAATGCACAATGCAGTTTCTCAACACTCACTGACTGATGCCTATCCCATCCCAGAGCACAGCTGCTGCTCCCCAACCAATTCCCCCAGTTTTATTGTTTAGCATGATGCCATATGGTTTGAAATATCCCTTTGGCCAGTTAGGATCAGCTGTCCTGGCTGTGTCCAATCCCAGCTTCTTGTGCCATCCTCCTCTCTGGCAGGGAAGAGTGAGAAGCTGAAAAGCCCCTGATTTAGTGTAAGTGCTGCCCAACAACAACAAAACCCTCAGTGTGTTACCAACGTTATTCTTATCCTGAATTCAAACCACAGCACTGTACCAGCTACCAGGAAGAAAATTAATTCTATCCCACCCAAAACCAGGACACTTGGTTTCATAAAAACTTAAGACCACCTGTAGTGAAACAATGACACTCAAGCTGGTGGAGACATGAGAAAATTTGTGCGTGCACAGAAACAGTTTTATGAGGCCTTATTTTACTTTATGATGTGTTAGCAAGAATAGTCAGTCATATGTTTGTATTTCATACATAGTAAACAGGAAAACGTTGAAGGGCTGAGTGTAGGGTTGTTCTGGCTGAGTAGCTTTTCTTTCAGTCCACTTTTAATATCAGCAGTCTTTTTTCTCTTCCACTTTAAGGGTAGTGAGATGCTGACTGTCTCATTCTTAGGGAACTCCATATATATGTCCTAACTGAATCAAATAAATTGTTCATCATAATAAAATATTATACATCATAATAAAAATTGTGTCTGTATTACATTGGCTCAACAAAATTCTCTGTAGCTGTGATTAATGACTTTTTACTGTAAGACGTATACAAATGTATTAAGATAATGCTTTGATTTTTGTACAAGATTGATTTTGTACTTTTAAAAATGGGTTCTAACAGGTTATTATTTATCCAATTAGCAGTATATAGAAAGTTGGGCTCAATAGCAGGAGGGATATATATTTTGCTTATCACTGACAAATACTAACCAGAGTTTAGTCTGATAATAAAATGCCATTGAGTCATGTGTAATTAAGAACAGGAAATATGAAAAGGCAATATTTGCTGAAGTACTTAAAATTCAGCTGTTAAAACAGGAATTTTAACTTATGATTTCTTAATAATATTTTAGAGTTAAGTAGTGTTTTGAACTTACAGGTGTTTAAATTTCCCAAGTGTGGTTAATTTTTAATGATAGGTCTGGTTAAGAAGTGAATTCCACTATGCTTACACAATCTTTCAAAGCCTTTAAGCTACAATGGAATTTTTCACACAAAATATTTGCAACAGAAGACAGTGAAAACATCTGTCTGTGTGGAAATGTTGTTCTTTGTATAGTAAAATAATAACCTTATGTTTGTCTGATCATTTAGTCATCCTGCAGACAACTGCCCCATCAACTTGAACACTACATGACTAAGTCTTGTGCCAGACTTGTAAAAAAAAAGAGATATGCCTTACTCTACACACCCAAGCCATCATGTTCCTCATTATTATCATAGAGATAAATACAGAATCATCCCTGGAGCCTTTTGTTCAAAACATTAAATACTACATGGCACATGCCACTACAATGAGTTCATCTAACTGTATAGAAATAAATGTGGTTTTAGTTACCATACATTAAATTACATTGAGAGATTATTTTAATTCATCAGAAGTCTTGGGTTAGTTGAAGGACATAGGTTTTCTTCCTCAGGCTAAATACCACTTATTTTAACCTTTGAGTCCTCCAAGCATTTGCTGAAAATGAAGCTGACTTGCAAAAGTTGGACTTTGGAAGATGCTTTCTGATGGCTTGCATACCCTAACAAAATGTATTTAGCTGGCTCTGCACGAGGGCAGTTTGAAACAAGGGTAGGATTACCTACAGATTTCCTCTTTGTCCACTTTAATTTTTTTTTCTTTTGAAGAGAAGAAAAAGAAGAATTTGGGTTTTCTTCCAAGATTTACACATCTCACATCATGGTTGAACTAATGGTTAGAAGCAGATTGTTGGATGCAGACCAAATCTTAATGAATGAATGCAGATGTGCTGATGATGTGCTAAGCATCCACCAGCCCGGGGTGCATCAAATGACAGGAAATCCACACCTATCTTTCTATCTGAGATCTTCTTTAGACTTACAAGAGAGTATTCCCTTCAAAATCCCAGCACACAGTCTCCAGAGGATGACTGCAGACTTGAGAGCTCTATCTCAGAGCTGAAGGGCAGGGACCATAGGTTTCACATGCTGCAGTCCTAGTTTTCATACCTTTCCAAAAAACTGTGATTTCACCATGGAAGACAGAATTAAACAAATTTGCCTGATGCCAGTGATGCAGTCCTGATATGGCTCATACCCACTTGAACAATCAAAGACTTCACGACTGAAAGCTAATGTGGTTACTATAATTGGCTGACATCTTTAAGGATGACCTCCCCTTTTGATCTGTCTTTCTGTACAACTGCAAGTCCATTTTGGCTCATTTCTTTCTTTCCCACTTGCAGCAAGCCTTAACTATTCCCTTAGCAGACCTGTTTCTAAAAGTCTAGGTTAATTTCCCTAGTGGTACAGCCTGTATTCTTACCCAGTGTGATGTTGCTATCTTTCTCATTGCTAAGTGCAGTCTCATCAGGCTTGTGGTGGTATTTGAAGAAGTATGTCAGGGCCTTAGCAGTTGTCTGTTTCATCTAGTTACACTAATTGCTCTAAAGGAATCTGGTCTGACTCCTGTCACCTATTTCACATTCTCAGAACATCAGGACAACAACAACAATAGCAATATGCTGAGGCCCACCTGGTAGTTTCATATGGTGCCCAGCATCATGGCATTTCCAGAGTAGAGCTGCCACTTTAAGACATGGTGGTAACTAACTTCTTTCCTCTGGTAGGGGTTTACTAAATGACTGCACATAGTGCCCTTCCATCTCCAGACCTGGCCAGAAAGGTACCCTAGGGCAGACTTGAAAATTCATTCATGGGTCCTCTGTTTATGTGTATGTATCTATATAGGTATAGAAAAATTGCAAAGCCCTAAAATGCTAAATGGTGTAATAATTTAGATTGGGATGTGTGTATGTGTTTTGCTCTAATTTTGACATAACAAAAAAAAAAGGGAAAGATATCTTAATCTTTGATGCTCTGCAGTGTTTGAGACTTAGGAAATGTTTGGCATGACTCGTCACACCTAACCTGCTAGTGAATGCACAGTGTTGGCAAAAAAGACACCTGTGCATCTTGTTCGTTGACATTGGCCATGGTTCTTTTCTTCTTTCTTTTCTTCTTTTCTTTTCCATGGAAGTTGTTGTCCTGCTATTTGAAATCAGTAGTTGATGAGATTAGATCAATTATAGATAGAAGAAAACAATGATGAGAATTCTAGGCACACTAGAATGAGATAAAAATGTCCCATCTACCAATTTTGTGTAATTAATAGCTGAATATGCTTCTTTGCAATTCCTGTGTGCTGTGATAACAACAAGCAGTCTTATATGTTCTACCAGCTGCTGTATGTGTGTAACTTGGTAGGGCCTGCTTGTTATTCTGCTAATGATGTGTTGGGTTTTTACAGAAATGTTCTCACCCACATTACAAACTCATGATGTCCTCATAAATGTCTGAGAACTGCTATTTAAATAGATATGCATCAAGATACTACAGTGATGGACTTATGAAATGGAGATTAAATTGTCATGGATATAGATAGACTGGAGAATCAAGAGATTTTGCAACCTAAAAGAATTGTTGCACAAAACCTCAAGTTAACCTACTTGAGAATTAGAACATATTCTAAGCATGGGCTGTCTTCCTAACTGTAAATAATTTTATGCATGTGTATGTCTGTCAGAGAGGGAAAGAGAATATCCAACCAGTCCTTCCATGGATCCAAGGATCCTTGACTTTTGTGAGTCATGTTATGCTTGATTTAACCAGGTTTCTTCTGACTCCATGTGAAGAGCTGGAACCCCCTTGCGTGTGGGAGAAATGCTTGTGCAATACAAACATGAACAGCAGCTGTTTAAGGATTTCCTTTATGAAGAGGCTTTGAGAGGTCCAGGACAGGAGTTAGAAGAGCCTCTATGAGCTCGGTGTTAGTTTTAATTTATTTGCTACCGTACATAATCTATCAAGGGCTTCTCTGCAGCCCATAATGGGCAAGGCATGGGAAGTTGAAGGCATTGTCATGCCTGTTCTTGGCCCTAACATCAGATGTGGGTAGGCTTATCTGAAATTCCTTCTCTTTTGTGGGAAGTATTATTGGTACACTGTTGTAGCTTATTTTTAATCGCAATAGGTTAATAGTGGGAAGTGGAATCAGTTTCCAAAACTGTGACATTCCTGAAGGGAATAGACAAATAAATAGATAAATGTGTTAGATGAGTGTAGCCCAAAATGCCTCTACCATATAAAATCTCTAAAAACCTTTGGAAATGTATCCTTAAACATGTCATCTTGTGCAGTCTGAATTTTATTTGCATAATCAAATATTCAAGGTGGAAGTCATAAAACACCAAACTCCAAATCAATAGAAGAAATTAAACAGCAAAATCTCAATTTACAGGATGCCAACTACCCTGTGTGCCAGAGGAGGTAGGAGAAGCTGAGTACTTCTGTGCAGAGAACAGGGCTGCTACTGTGTGATGGCTCTGTGGGGTTTCTTAATCCCAGTTTTACATGTTTGCTTCTCATTGTGGATTTCTGGTTGAGCTGATTTGGCTAATTGATTCTGCAAACAGTTTCATTGGCAAACCACAGTGAACCTCGGTTATCCTACTCTTTGGATTTGTCTTCTATTACCTGCTTCATCAGAAGGAAATCCTAGTCCTATCCACTCAAAATAGGGCACTAGCATTAAACAAAAAAAATTCCCACAACACTTTAGGTTCTGTGGTCTCCCCATAGAGAGATGTTTGTTTTTTCAGAGGAATCTACAGAATGAGTAGGAGCAAACCCAAATTTGACTTCTTTATTCATTTGCAAGTTCAGGGTAGCCCAGCAGACTGCTATACTTAAAGTACTTCTGTCATCCTGGCAGGATTTCTAACTCCCTTCAGAGCATGATGCTTTCTGGTGGTCACATCACACATGACAGGACTATTTAGATTATCCTCCACCCAAATAATCCCCTTTTCTTTTCCCTTTGAGCCTGCAGAAAGATCATCTCTCTACAAATAAGGCAGCAGCTGCATCCTTTGTGGGGTGTGTCGGTGTGGGTGTGGGTGTGTGTGCTACTTTGGTGTAAATTCTAATGAATCCCATTTATAGAAGACCAGTATGAATCTGGAGCAAACTACATGAAAAACTGTAGGAAAAAATGCAGGAAGCTGCAAGCAATCATGAGAGCAATTGTGTACTAGCAATTAGAAGTAAATATAAACTTAAGCAAAAGAAATTATCACCAAGGATGACAGATGTAGGGCTAATTTTGCAGCTATAGCCATCTATAACTGTGCTTTCTGTCTTCAAAATACATAATACAGCTTTTTATTAATCAAATCACACAGATTTTGCTAAAGGACAAATTTAATATTAAGATGCCAGGGTACTGGCAGTTCACAAAGATATTTCTGGAACATTAGGAGTAGCATTTAAAAGCCTCCCAACTAGCTGTATTCTTTTCTTAGCTTTTGGTTTCTAGATTGTACAACTTCTAAGTCATATCTTTTCCATCTGAAGATTCTCTTTATAGGTGACTCAACTAACAGAGGGATGATGTATTATCTAATTGAAAGAGTGAATAAGACTCTTCAGGAATGGCAGAAGACTCATGATGTTAAATGTTATCACAATATCAATGAGGGGAAAACATTTATCAGTTACTCCTACTACCCCCAGTTCTGGATGAATGCAAACCAGAGGCCGACTTTTGAAAAAGCACTAGAACAGCTGCTGCAGAGGTACTGCAAAAACTCTGTATCTCCCTTCTTTGTCTTATTGTTCTATTCACAAATGTGTTCAACAAGTTTTACAATTAAAGTCAGTAAACAATAAAACATAAAGTGCACAGACCATATTGTGTGGTTAAAAAATAGCTGAAAATTACATCAGGACTCTGATGAGGGTGCCAGATACAGTTCAGTGAAATGCAAAGCAATGTAGTTAAAATGTTTGCCATCTGTTTAAAGCAACATGTGTTGTTTTTCTTTTCTGGGTTTCAGATCACGTCCCCTGGAGAACACACACCAGACCGTATTAATTGTAGGTGGTGTTCAGTGGCTTAATTCCAATCATCTGCAAATTATCCAAAAGGTGTTGAACAGGTAATGTTAATTACTTGGTGTTATTCCAATTTTTGATATGATAAATTATGAGAAACAACAAAAAATTTTAAATACAAATTTCTGATTTATTTTTTTCATAGGCATGTATTTAAATGACTGAAAAAAAACATGCATTGTCTTTTGATGGGTCTGTTAAGTAAAAAGTGTGTCTTTGTTTTTTATTTTTAAATTTGCAAAACAGGGAAAATCTATCAAATATCCTGGTAATTGTCAAATCCATAGGGATGGGCTTTCACCTTCCAGTGGATGGAATCCATTCTCTGTCACAGGTAAGCTACAGTACATTTTGACTGCATTTTCATGGAAGACTTGTGATTTCATCATTAATTTTGCTGTCTGGTCAAAATATGTTTCAACGTCTGCTGAGCACATTTTAAGTGGATCAAAGGAAGATTAATGTTTGTATTTGCTCATACTGCTTACTAATAGGGATTTAAACCTATTTCCTTATTTCATGAATTCTGCTGCACTCAAAAGAGCCATTTGAGATGCCATGCTTGGTCAGCTGTCCCAAGAACCAGAAGAAGCTCCAATATTAATCCTGCTGCCAAAATTGAGAGATGGTGCTGGGGATAAGCAGATTGCTCCTTATACTACATTGCACATAGGCCCTCCCCAGGCTTCCTCCATGGTTACTGCTGGATCCAATTCACTTGTCTGGCTTGCACAACTCAATAAATCCATCTTAACCCACCTATGAAGCCAGAACATTACAGAGCAGCTGGAATGTTCCAGTGAATCCAGCCTGTTATTTGCATGTTAATCAGATGTTACAGTTGGTTTAAATCATATCCAAGACTCTCAGTAACAAATTTGCTCATTTCAATGCACTGTGTAACTCACTCAATTCACTATTTTTATGTACAATTTGGACAGAGATTTTCTATTGAACACACACAAAATGCATGGATGAGAAGCACTGGATGGCAGGACAGAGTAAATGATGCCTACCAGTGTAGTGTGTCATGCTCCAGCTATTGCTAGGTGTTGAAAAGAGAAAATTACTGCCTTGCACAGATTACGTACAGCTCTCCTTGGGCACTGGGGACTAGTGCCCACGTCTTTTTGCAACCATAACACACTGATGTGTTCAGTGTGTGACTTCCTGCTACTCTCACCCTTCTCTTTGCTACAGAGACTGCTCTGTCTGGTTTTGCCCATTCTTTCAGTCTAAGTTAGTACTGCCTATCTGCCTTGTCTCTACTGAATGTCTTCCTCTTATTGATTCAAACCATTTTCTAAATTTATCTGGAGGACCTAAATAGAATAAAGTAAGGAAATTACTGTCACCACCATGGAGAAACCTTTTCATAGCTCCTGTCATAGTTTCCAGCAAAATTCAATCCTAGGATGAAGAACTTCAATCCAGTATACGTGAGGCATGGATAGAGCATTAAAGGCTTCCTAAGACTTTTTCTTATTCATTAAATTTACAAAACTCCAGAAATCAGCCACAGTGCACAACCAACATTCTTTTCTCTTCCAATATTGGAATCAGATGCCAAATTACCCATGTGGTTTGTATGCTCTAGGCTTCAGGATTACCCCAGCTACTCTCAAAGGCCTTTTGTCTGCTGTGTCAAATCCACTGTCTTGCTAACTTTATGGCTAACTTTTTTCCTACTCTTGGCCTTCCTGAATTATATTCAGAAATAATAATCTGTTCTTCAGTATAACCATATTTAAGATACCTATGGCCCTATAGTCCCTTTTAAGCAACTGCCTCAATGAATTTGATTTGAAGCTGAATTTTTTTTTAAAGGAGCGGTTTCACTATTTGTTACAGATAAACTTTATAATTACACCTCATATTAGTGAAATACATGTTAAAAACCGTTACCCAAGAATTATATTTTAAACAATCATGAGATCTTCCTATAAAGGAAGCTGTACATCTACTGAAACGTAATTATAATTTCTGAAAAAAACCCTACATCAGCTTTTTTTGAGAGTGAATTTATAGCAATTCATTGTAGTATATCTGTAGTATAACATAATTGCTTATTCAAAATGTAGTTTTGCTATTTTTTTCCATGGCACAATAACCTTTAAACAGTCCTTCTGACAAGACATTGCAACATTTTGTCTGGAATGCAGGCAGAAGTGCAAAACTTGTGGAATGAAAACTTGATTATTCTGGATACAGCCAAAAATTTGGGCTATGAAGTGGTCGACACCTTTGTCATCACCATGGGACGATACAAAGAATTCCTGCAAGGGAAGTGTGGCTGCCATTTCCATGAGGTAATAGTTTACACTTATATCTTTCCCAGGTATTTAAGATATTTTAACTGTCAGATCTTAGAAACAAGAAGGTACATGGTGAGGTCAGCATCTGTCACTCAAAGTTAAGCCTGAAGACAAATTGTGGGGAAAGCAGTTTGTATGGTGGCACTTGTCCATTACTGTTCCCAGTGCGAGGCCACCCAAGGACATGCTGAACTGCTGGCGAGGTGAAATAAAAATGAACATACCCTTCTGCAAAGGTAACTCATATAAAAGGATGTTGCACAGTTTCCAGGTTCTTGTAATATTTGTTACATGTAATATATCTCTGCTGCTTCTGCATGGACTCGATTTCTCTTTTTACTCAGTCTCATGGGTTTTTGACAGATGCATTCCTAACTGAACAGCTCAGCACACTCACATCAAACCATAAGTACAATTAAAATGGAGCTTAAAATTGAAGAATCAATCTTACTGCTATATATCTGTTTTCCTATGTCTGAGAAAAAATAATCTGGAATAGATACAGTGGACCGCTGTACAAACAGAAGTGTAGATTGCTTGTTCTCCCTCACACCAGTACTCCTGCTTTCTTGACTAAAATCTATAGAAATTTTTTGGGAGTGTTATCAGGTTCATGTGAGCTCATGTGCCACGTGTCAGCCTCACAGCTGGTTTCCACCTTAGGCTCCACGGCAGCTCACATGTTTTCAGGCCAGTGCCATGGCCTCTACCCTGCTTTGGGGCCAACATCAGCAGGTGTGGTTAGTTAACCAGTCCTCTAATCTACTCTGCTCAGTACTTGAGAGGCACAAACATAGCTCAGTCCAAATGAAGCTGGAAAAGAGGGAGTAAGTCACAGAGCAGATAGGTATGCGATTGATAAATAGTACCATGGAGGAAATGCTTCCCTCCATTTTATCCAGACAGCTGTATTGACCCTTTTTTATCTAGAACCCAGATGCTGGTGTTTTTGTGGGTCATTGCTGATGTTTGCAATTTCCACAGATCTTGTGAGTGAAACAGAGAGCTTCAAAATTAAATATTTCAAATGCTTTGTATGGAACTGGGTGGAAAAACAACAGGGTGTGATCAGTCATCAGCATTTTTCATGCACTGCTCCATCATTTTGTATGAGCTCATGTGCAGATTTGGTCATGCTTGTCTGCCGAAGGAATCTCAACAGAGTATGTGTTTCTGGGGAGGATATCAGGGGAGAATTTGGCTCACAGAGCTGTTATTAATGAGGCTTGAGAGGTCATTGTGCCTGAAAAAGCCATAGATATGCCCAGCAGAATCCATCATGCACCAAAAACTGACTTGACCCTTGAGGAAAGCAAAAAGAAAGTCTTTAAATTCTTTTGATACTTCATCAGTTTGAATAGTTTTGTCATCAGCTTATTTCTGCATCCTGGCAAGTGGAGTTTCATTAGGTGCTGAAGCAGTTTGCACCAGGAAAATGGCATTTTGCCTCCAAGGACAGAGCCAAGAAGACTGTGTGAAACCCCAGCACTTTCCATGTTTTCTGAAACCAGATGAGACAGATTAAATCTTGTGCTTTGTACTTTCACTTTCTTTCTCTTAAAAACTGACATTCCTAAAGTCTCAGAAGATGGCATCCCTCTGTAAATGACATCTGAGTGAAAGCATGGCTGTGCAGGAATGGAGGACAGGCCATTCTGTGCAGTCAGAAAACAAGAACTGAAATGCCTTCAGCAGTTCTCATTTAGCTCCCACTAGCTGGCTGAAGAGAAAACTGTTTCCTCTGAATAACCTGAAGAATTGAGTTCCCACCAACCCATTTCAGAGAGTCTCAGGTGATCCTGATAGCACAGAAATCTCCATCTCTGTGGACTCTACAATCTTTGCTCAGATTTCTAAGGGATCTGGATTTTCAAAGGAATTATACTGAGCTGGGTCAAAATATCTTGCATAACCCTGGCACCTACTGCCCAACATAATTCTAGTTCTATGCACACATGAGAACTTGATTTTTTATCTACCTCATTCTTTGAAAATGCTTATGGACATTGGTCAGCACTATGCAATTATTACAGAAGATATTTTTAAATTCAGATTTTTTTCCTATTTTAATGTCAGTAAAATAGTAATCACTACACAGAAATTAGCAAGCTTGGGATTTTTGTATCTTGATAGGTGGCTGGCTGCTGGTGGCTGGGTGAACATTAGATTGCATTCCTGGGAGATTATGCCTAACAGGAATGCAGTTTGGGTGATTGGTTCAAGGTGGCATCATTTTGAAATAATTGTAAGATCTAAGGCACTAATTTAGAAAAATGAACCGAAAGTAATTGCATGAAAATAAATAATAGCTCTTGGCTTAGCTGTATGAAATTGATCAGAGGATATATTAATTTTCTACATGGATAATTCCTGGTCTGTTTTCAGTTCTGCCAGCTCCCTCACAGTCTCTCTGCTCAGTCTTTCAAGCCTTTGTACATGTTATTTCTTCACTCACACATAACTTTGCATGATTTATTTCATTTATTGTGAGCTTCACTGCATGAGTGTTGATTCTGATTGTTCAGTGACAGTAAATATACATTATATTTTTAAAAGCTAACATGCTTCTTCATAAATGTGTGCATTAATAAAAGAATTCGGCATTGTCAAGTGTCCGCTGTGATGGATACAGCAGGAAAACTAATAGGCATCAGAGCTATCAAGTCAGCATATATGTACTATTTTAAAAATAAGTTAACCACCTGCCTGGGCTGAGGTCCTCTGTCCTGCGTATGTGCAAGGTTCTAAAGTTCTGTCTCTCTCAAAGCTGCTTCATTATTCATCAATGTCTGGGTATTCACTGAGACAAGACCTTCAGCATTTCACCAGAGATCCCCCCCAGTCGTTAGGCTCCTGACAACCATACCTTTACTTTCTCACTTGTTAGGCCCATGAGCACAGTTCTATTCCTTGCAAGTTGAACATGATAATCCCAGACATTTATACATATTTCAGGAAGCATTCTTCAACACTAAGTTACTGAATCATGTGGTTCTGTCCGTGTGGTGTCCTGGCGAGAGGGATGTTAAATTGCACCATAATTCCCTTCTTGAAGAAACATGACACAAGAGGGTTTTTGTCTCAGTGTGGGGCTGGGCTGGGTTTGCATCACGGTGTCAGAATGAGGCATTCTCACAGGGCTCGTGGCTGAGACAAGTTATATGTGCCTCAAGTGCTTGGTATGAGACCAAGATTTAAACCTTTCTGCAATTTGGAGCAGTCATAAGTTTTGTTTTAGGTAAATTGTCTCTAATGAAGAGAGCAGAGTCTAATACACAAAGGCACTACAAAGTCAAATGACTGAGTATAATGGGCCTATGCATGTAGATTTCAAAACATAAGATCTTGCTCTTTAGTTAGTTTGCAACATAACAAGCTGGACATTAAAATATTGTTTATGAGCAACTTGCACCTCAAAGTAAGAGTATCAGGACCTGCTTCACGGACAACTGCCTCAGCATTTCTGCACACACAGCTGTGTGTCTGTCTTTCTAGGTGCAGGCAGAAAGCACCCACATATGTCATTTCTTTTGCAGGTGGTGAAATCCAATCCCTCTGAAGAAAGGCCACACATAACAATGACGTTATCGAGGCGCTATACGCGGGGGAAGTATTTCGGCAGCCAAAGCAAACCATCACAACTGCAGGACTATGCAACAAATTCTCAGTCCCCGTATCATGTCCGAGGTCCAATAAATCAAGTTTATTCTGAAATCCTTCTCAGCAGGCTCTGTGCAAGTAAGAGGCAGTTTGTCAGCACATAGCCTCTCTTGGATGTAGCACCGAGACTAGAGAATTGCCACTGCCTGAGTGACAATTGAAGGACCATGGTGGATTTATGATATGCTTCCCTGACTGACTGCATACACACAGAGTTTGGGACATGTGGTATTTTCCTAAAAACCTTATGAAATTAAGATATGCCCTGGTGACTCTGTTGTGTGAAGATGGAAGATTGAGGGTTGCAAAGGAGAGAACAGGGAAAGTTACTTGAACTGTTGCCAAAGAGTAGAACAGCTGTAGTTCAAGCAAGTGTGTATTATTGATAGTAAAAAGAGACCTATATATTCACTTGAACATTTGGAAAGGGCTGTTTTAGGTCTTCAGTACTATCTAGCTTTCTATTTATAGAGACGCTATAATATTTGAATGTATTTAGAAACTGACTACATTCCGTTTGAAAGAGTTTTATTTTATGTGGACAGGTTTCCATTTCATATCAAACCTTTTCTGTTTGGACACTTGGTTTATGGAATCTGAAAATGTCTATTAGCATTTTACTGGTGATGCTGAGTTTTGAACTCTAGTGTTTTAGTGAAAACACATCTCTTCTTTGTATCTTAGATGGAACAGAAATCTATTTTTTTGCATGTTCTGAAGCTAATAGGGAGATAGATTACCTGTACCTGAGACTGATTGTAATTGTCTCAATGTAACATGTAAATATAGTGAATTTGTTAACTTTAATTTATTTATGGTCCCAGCTTAGAAGAGTGTCCAGATGCAGGAAGAATGCTTAGATAAGTGCTTCAGTGTCTACCTTGGCCTGTAAGCCTATCAAGTATCCTTCCTGCACGGAAGTGCTATTTCTTTAATGATTTTTTATAAAATACTTGCCCATGTGTGAAGCCAGTACCATATACAGAACAAAAATCCCCCTTGCAAGCACACATAGGAATTTCAGGATTTGGTTATTTATCTATCATAAGAAGAGGGCAGCAGATGTGATGTGAGGGCAGCATCAGCTACTGCCAGCATCTCTTGTTCGGCATGGACAAGTCCTTCTCTGAACTGCAGCTTCATGCTGTAGCCCAGCTACATCCCCAGTGTTTGCAGGCCTTCTGTGGCTGACACCCCAGGGAGAAGCTGTGTGTTGGTCCCCTCCCACAGCGCTGGCAGCTGTGGTGCCCGATGGGAAACTGTGCACAGTCCAGGATTAGCAGCTGGTGACAGGTTAGTGGCAACCTACAGGACTGCTGTCCCTAAAAAATATCTAGTTATGGATTTTTATTCATCCAGTCACACAGCAGGCAATCAAGGCACCACTTGCCGCCACCACACATTAGAGAAGGGTGTTTTAACCAGGCAGGCACAAGTTTAACAAAGGATTTGCTGAGTTCTGTATCACGCTTCCACGTCACAATTTTACATATAATCCTCCACTAGCTTCTTCTTTGGGAAAGGAAGCCACAAACAATATCAGGGAATAACTAAATTATGGCAAGGAGCTACTCATCATTTTATTTGCCTTAGTAGCACACAGGAGAGCTACCCTCAGTAGGGTAGCCCTACCCACAGCAGGGCTAGCAATTCATGACACAACATTTAGTATTTGCCTAAGATCCTGTATCTATCAACACTCTGTGTGCCCAGCTGTAGTTTTGTGGATTTGTGCTTCTTCAGGTAAAATATGTAAAGTTATAATAGGGAATTGTAATGCAATATGGAGTTTGGCATCCTAGATGATAGGGAGTATCCTCCAAAATAGGATCTGGCATATCTAATTTAAGACACCTTTCACTATATTGAAAAAGCTCCTAACTTAGATGATAAAATTAGTCAGATAGTATGATTATATCTGTTTCTGTATAATATGCTGCTGATTGCTTACAGGAAATATCCCCAAATTTCAATGTAAGTTTTCCCTGGCATGGAGAACTACATGAAAGATGGGTCAGAAGCTGTGCATAAATACTGAAAATATCAGCATTTGGTTTTGAGCAATATGATTATCTAAAGAATATAATTGTATGCAAATGATGTAGTATATTCTCTTGGGTGTGGAAATCCAGGGCTGCACAACCTTAAAGCTGAAGGATAGAATATCATCATTAATATTAGTAAATGCAAAATGCAGCCAGATGTCTTTGGTATTAAAATGATCTATGATATGTGTATTACAGTTCTGCTTCTGATAAGATTTTTTTTCCTAGCTCATTTAAATCCACACGCTGTAACTGTTATTGTTCAGTACACAAATGTTTTTAAGGCATTAACTGGGTTTTTATGTTGTTTTTTTTAGCCAAAACCTATTGCTGAAGCATCAGCTTAGTGATGAAAAGGAAAGAGCTGACTTTGTTATACTATAGTGGATATCAGTGAATGTGCAATTCATCAGTTCTGGTTTCACCACAAAATGGTTTACATGTGCTGTACACCCAGATGTCTTAATGTTTTCCAAATCTTAATATTTTTCAAATGTATTAAGTGTATATTTTCCTGTGTGTTTTCTATTTTTTACATGTCTGTGTACATTAGTATGTCTGTACAAAGTCATTGGTACCATTTGCAAATTGATCTTTATTTAAACAAGTTCTTTGAATAAGCTGTTCCCAACACTATGTATGATCACGTAGTCTTAGGAATAAACAAAGGATACTAAGCTACATTTTTGTTATTTAACTTTAAAATGTATCTAGTATCTCTATGTATGTGAAATATGAGAGTTGAGATTGATGTGCAAGGATTGCTTGCTCATATGCATTAAAATTTATGGATTAAGACAATAAAAGGATTACTATGTTTGAATTCCAGTGAGAGCACATGTTGCTATCTACCCTTTACTCTAGAATTATTATATCTGCTGTGACATTTTGCCTGAATAAACATTGAAGTGTTCCTACAGTCCATATATCTACCTCAGTCCCACTACTTACCATTAAAATAGCAAAGGACCTAGTTGTCAGGTTGAGTTCCACCTCCTCATACAGACATGAGTGGCCCTGGAATTAGTGGTAGGATTGAAATATTTAGGCTGGGGAACAAGTACTCTGAGAAGTGGGGTTTCCTGCTCAATGTCTGCCTGGCAGCATGCGGAGCTGAGAACAGAACCAGGGCATACTTTAAGCTACTGGCAGAGTAAAAATGTAACTGTGTTGCAAAATAAATACTCTGATATACAGAGCAGTAGTCTCAGTTATTATTGCATGCCTTTAGCTGAAGCTGGAGCACGATTTACCAGTGTCCAGTGAGTTGCAACTCCTCACCTCTCATATAACTCCATAGATGTTGAACAGTGAATTGGGTTAGAGCCTTGCAGGGCACCTGGCCACCATGGTCAGTTGCATCTTAATAAATATCTTTGGAATAACTGACTGACTTTGGAATAAAAAATATTTCCCTTTTCATAGGGAAATGCTTTGACAAGTCCTCTCTGACATCAGAGTTGCAAGATTTCAGGGAGCTGAAAGAGTGGACTACAAATACAACATTTTGTCTTGGTATTCATTTGAAAATTATAATCTTTACACTCTTCACACTGTTAAATACAAGGCCTTTATTTTTCTCTTCTGTGACACATTAAAGGGACATCAAAGTAAGTTTATTTGCTTAGTGGGTGGGGTAGCGAGGCATCAAATTACCTCAAGGTTGAAATAACCACTAATAGTTATGATTCTGTTGCTATGTTGAGCCAAAGAGAATGCTTTGAAGATGCAGATATGTGTGATATTAAATTGACTGCAGTCCAGGGATCTTTCAGATTACTCTTTTAGAGTAAAGCAATTTTTAGAGGTGCGGTGAACTATTTGGCATAGACCCAAACTGCTAAACAAGTCTCTGTAGGGTCACATGAAAAATATGGTCTTACCTTCTTGTTTGCCTGCTAGCTTTGCATCTGGCTTGTTTTCCCTCACTGGCTATCTGCACCTGCTCTACTCCACATCAGCCTTTCTTTCAGATGACCTTAGAAATTTGTGTTTTGTCAGACTAGCGGCTTCTGGAACTCTGAGATATAATTGTTACAAATTCAGTCTGAATCTTCAAAATATGTTTTTGTCAAGCCCAAAAGTACTAGAATACAGCAGGGGTAGAGCAAGCCTCTTATCTAGGGCAGTGATTTTCTCTGATGAATTTAAAACAGCTGTGTTCTATTAAGTAGTTTTCACTAGCACTTGGCTCTTCATGGAGCTCACCTTTACTAAGCAAAAATCTTTCAAACTCCACTGCTATCTTTACCTGTGTAAATCTTCCAAACACCAAAACAGTCTGTGTAAAATGCAGGCATAGCTATTTATTGGTGCTGGTACGTATCCTGAAGTAGTTGCTGGTACCTTCACAGTATCCATTGAACAGAAAAGCTCTGACTACACATTAAAAAGACACTGTGCATTTCAGGCTTACTTGCCTGTGCTTAGATTGTACTAGAAATAGTGCTGCATGTCAGTCTAGGCCAGCACCTGGAGCTAAGTGTCCTAGAAAACTACTCAAGTCGTAGCTACAATGGTCGAGGTGAGCCTGTGGGGTCACGACAGGGTCTTCTGCAGCACAAATTTCTGTTGTGATGGACTTCTTCCATTTCTGTGTTTTTTCATCTGACTGTTTGGCCAGCTCTCGGCACCTGTGGGCAGCCCTTCCTGCAATCCCTCAAGCATATTCAACAGCCTTAGCAAGGGACACCACATTAAGCTGCCCTGAAGATCAAGCACACGTTTACATAAAATCTGAGGTCTTTATGAAACACAGCATCTATTAAGCATCATCTTCATTTCCTCTAGCACAGAACTTCCCCAATGAGGAGCAGGATTCACTCCCTTTCAGCTGAAACTCAAATACCAAGGTGTTTTCCCAGCTTTTGACAAACTTTTCTTCCACTGCTTGCTTGCCTGAAACAAAGGGAAGGAACTGCTCTGCATGCTCCTGCCTAACAGAGTGAGGTGTGTTCACACAGTCACTGCAGTGGGCATTCCCCTCCCATACCTCATTGTGAGGACTACGTTCCCACAGCAGATGGTGTTTTCAATATTATGATTTTTTTATCTGTTTTGAGCAGTGACAGTCTATGTGTTTAAAAGAGACAGCTTAGTGTCTGCCAGCACCACCTGCCCCAGCACTGCTCTAAGGATGCTGAGTAGACTCTGGGTGAAGACAAGACTGCAGAATTAAAATCCTTGAGTGAGGAATAAAAATTACTTAGACACCTCTTGACAAAGTCAGGGCAGTTAAGAAGATCTCACTGCAGATCAAGCATGTGAAATTAATGTTGTCAGGAGCCCTTTAAAGTTAGTAAATGATATGGATTATTGTGAGGGTTGGAAGACCAGATCTGTGTTTGGCAGAGTTTCTCACTTGCCATGTTCCAAAAACATCTTTTATATTTTCTTATGTTCTTCTCATTATCAACTTCCATATTTCTTTTATGATTCTGTGGGACTAAGAAGTTTGAAGTAATATTTCTTCTCTGCCTGATAATGATTGTGCAACCTCCCCAGATGGTAGTCAAATCATCTAACAGATGAGAGAAGTTTTATTACTTCTGAACGGTATTTTTCCTTTACTTCCATATGCCAGCTCCAAAGTTTCTTTATATTTACAGAAAGCTTTAGTTATGATAGCTCTAATGCCTCCAATGTGTTCAAAGCAACCTGCCAATCTCTATTTATCCTAACAGGACAGAAAACACTTTAAGCCTTGAAAACCTGACCTTGCAAGCCATTAGATAGTGCAGCACCCAGCATGGTCTAGCCCACAAATGGCTTTCTTTGAAACAGAGAATCACAATTGTGTTCTACTGAAGTTTTCACTAGGGTGATTACAATTTAAAGATGATTTTTGTGGACTGATGTGGTTTTTTTTAGCTCAGGGCCTTTGTTGAGCTCTCTTTACAGCGAATGGTATCTATTAGCTACTGTAAAATCCTGTTTCAACATCCTTTGACACTGTGTCCTGCTCAGTTCTTCTAAAACACATACATACCATGGGATTTACTGCTGATGGTAAAAGGTTAAATCATAACAGGTCTTACTGCTCCACCCACTGCTGTTCCCTAAATTCTACATTGCATCATTTCTGTGCGGTAACAAGGACTCAGGGTCTAGTAACCTCTTAATGCAGGGCTCCTCAGTCTCTAGAACCGTTCAGCCCTGTAGCCCTGATGGAGTTATCAAAATAACACACCTCCAGTTGTGAAATGCATACAGCAGAGCCTGCAGGCATACTCAAAACTTGACTGTTGGATCAAGGCCAGCCGGGAAGTTAAGGACAACAGCTTCTAGAGACTGTTCTCAGGCACCAAAACCTGGTTTCCTGCTTAACTCTACATATTTAACAGAGGCATTGTAACTATGATTGTGGTCACACTTGGCTTCTTTGTAATCATCACACAAAGACCAAAATCTGAATTACTCTCTACAGGTGTCTATTATTTCTACAATATTGCTTACTGTAAAGGGAACCTAAAGAAACTCAGATTTTTCTGATTGATGCCTAAAGTTTTGAGAGAAGAAAGTCAGTTCAACAGAGATGTGTCTGTGGGATTCATTACATAGGTAAGAGATGTTTTTACATCTCCCTTCTGCTCCTCTACTGCAGGAACTCGATCACAAGCCCACCACCACCACCATCACCAGGATGTGCTTTCAGCATGGATAACATGGAACGTTCTCAACATCTGCTCCTGGAGCTGCTTGTATGTTTAACAGTGCACTGATCTGAGGGAGTGCAGTCCTGCCGGTGAGCAGAACGTTCCATGGCAGTATGGGATATACAGGTTTAAGACCCTTCATTTGGGTAAATGAAGAACAAATCTCCACCTACTGCCTTACAAGAGGGCCAAGTGAAGGTCTGTTTCTGTGAGAAAAGCCAAACTGACAGGGACCTAACTCCAGGAAACAAAAGAGATTATTTTTCAAGTTTAGAGGTAATATCAGAGATAGGTACCTGGCTGCTATCTGAGGGCCCCAGCTTCTAGCACTTATTGCTGTAGCAGAGGTGCATTGTGAGCCCAAGTACCTTAGGGACTGCTGACCACTGTGCAGGAAAAATGTCTGATAGGCATTAAAAAAATAAGCCTAACCTTGGTCACATTCCCTATTTTGGCTCTATGAAGATTTTAGTGCCCTTAGCATCTCTCCACACCTCACACACAAATACGCCCCCAAAGTTACCACTCTGTGTGTGGCTTGTAGCTGTTCATGTAATTGCTCTCTACCTCACTTAGTTCTAAACAATACAGTATAGAAGAGACCTCTTTGAATTGTACTTGTGCAATTTCAGATGGTTTGAGTGGGGCAGCTGTGAGACAGCAGTTATGACGGGGTGAATGGTAGCATCCCTGAAGACGTGGAAGGGAAAGGCAAATGGAGAGCTGGTGCCAGGAGGGAGCTGACAATCTCCCCACAAGTTAGATGCAGAAAAACACATCCATCCGCACTGAAGTTCTGTTGGTGGACTTGTCCTCACCTCCTGGGGTTTAAATGCCTGGCTTCAAAGTAATATTCCTAGTGTGAATAAATACCTGCTACAAATACAAGTTTGTAAATGACATTAAAAGGGTCAGAAGCAGAAACTTCTATATGTTTGGTAACTATATCTAGTTAACTGTCTAGGGAGCCCGAGGGACTATAATGAATCTATAAAACAAGTTAACACCTGCTCCTCACACTTCTGTTAATTAAAATTCAGTAGAGATGCAAGTCATTGAAATGAGTGATCTGTCACTCCACAGGAGCCAGTCTGGAGCTGAGCCTCTGTCTAGACAGCCCTGCAATTACCAGATTTTGTATCTGCTATGCCATCTTCCATGCTCCTCCAGCCAGGGCACTTGGGTTATTTCCTGAGGCATGAAGGACAGAATATCAGCCCTCAAGTTCACGGTCATTTCTAGTTTTGACTAGACAAACTCCAGACAATCTGTTTTGATAGTGGAGAGGTCAATACAGGTGCAGAGCTGCCTATAAGCTCTCAACCCCCAAATAACATCGGCACCATCTCAACACCACAGAATATGGTCCTGCAGTTACTGGAAAAGAGTCAGTGCAGCAGCACAGCCCAATCTTTGGCAAGCAAAGTGGCTGCCATATGCCAAACAAGGGCAGCACTTGTACATCTAGCAAGACTTCTCATGTTCAGAAGAGATGCTACCTGAGGTGGATTTGCTTCAGTTTATTCCACTTGGGAATTTAAGGTCTAGCCTTAAAGATCTAGCCTCTCTGTCCACCATAATGAGGTCTCTGCCTCCTTTTGGGGCTTGGGGAAGCTGGGATGGTCCTGTCCCTTTCCATCATCCTTACCACATGTTTTCTGGGTTGTTTGTAAGTGAAAACACCACACTGACTATTTGTTGCCTGGTTCAAGGCTATCATTGCCTCTGCTGAGCAAAGATTTTCTACACACAGCATAGAAGATCTGAGGAGAAAAGTCCTATAAGAACATTTAAGGGCTTGACAGTAATTCAGACACAGACAAGTTGCTGAAGTGAAAAGTATGGCTAATGTCCAAGTGGCAGCGCACTGCAATATAAAATGAAAGAAAAATCAAGGCTTGATTTATAAGGGCTCTCATAAAAATCCAATGACACAACACTGGCAGATTTTAAATAGGGATTTGAGTCTTCAAACCTTTCACCAAGTAATATTGAAGGATCCAGACTTTTTTTTTTGTTTCAGATGGAATATTTGTGGGATTTTTTCTCATCACACAATATTGATGGCAGTGCAAGTTGAAATAGGAATTTGAGGTCCAATCCTGGCTTGTTCATGCATAATATCTTATTATTTTTGAAGAAAATAGCGACATCCAGCAGAAATTCTCCATGTTTTTCCAGGTTATTTGTGACAGATTCAGAGACAACTGTTATGAAAGCACCTAAGAAAATCCCTTGTTACGGTCACATATTTAACTGCAATCAGTGCATCTGCTTCCAGGATCCATAAATATTTTATGGCCATCTAGCCAAGAATGCAGATAATGCTGTGTCTTGCACATAGGTAAAATATGTGGACCTGTTCATGTCTAGACTCCTTTTTCCAACTGGTTACATTTTTGTTTAAAAATATCTCCAACAAGATCCTCCAGATGGTCAGAAAATTACAAGCTTCTGAAGCCCAAAGTTCTTCAGATTTGCTCATGCTTTACCTAGGTGCACATGCTCTATGAACATGACTGGATAAAAGCAATTCATGGATTCTCCTGGCACATCTTGATGAATCTTGCAAACAAGTAATTGTCATCCTCTTACAAAAGCATTCCCAGTTTTTTCCTTTTCCTGCTTTTCTTTGAATAGTCCTTATTAAAATCTTTCAGCCTTTCTTTTCCACTTCTATCATTTTTCCTTACTTCTTCATCTCCCCTTCCACCTCCCCTGTCTATGAACAAGTGAACCTCATTTTCCAATCTCCACACAACACCTTAGTCTGCTGACTAGTGTCCAGTTCTCAGCTAGTGAAGCTGTGGTCTCCATCAGATTTATTCTGGACAAGTGGTGAAGGCTCTGTGAGCAAGACAATGTACCTGTGTTTACACAGGCTCACTGCATAACTAAAACCTCTTAGAAGCAAAAGCTGTAAGAATTCGAAAATTAAATAAAGGTGGGAATGCATTTCAGTTTTTCATTTTCTCTTACAAGATCCATCACTTCCTTCATGTCTCTCATTTTATTCTCCAGCTAATTAATTTCATTAAATTCCTATTTTCATAGAAATGTGTCCTACCTGTCCATTTGTCTTCCACCCCCTGTGCCTGTATAGCCAAAATTAAATTTACACAGCCATGTCCTCCTTTTCAGCTGATTCTAATACAGGGACAGTGTACTAAAGGAAGGAGAATTTTGTTTTGTTGAGGTGGAGACCTCTGATTTAAATAGGTGGAGCTGTATTCCCGTAACATGGCAGATTTGGGATTTGGTGAGTAAATTGCACCAACTCTCACACTCACACATGTGTAAGTGGTCTCAGGAGAAGTATTGTAAAGCAGTCCCCCTTGTAACACATCACCTCAGCACATAGCTTTAAGGGTCTTAAAGCTTCTATAAAAAAGTCGTTTCCATAGTTCCTGGCCACTTTCTGAAAGTGACAGATTCTGCAGCTAGGGAGTAGTTTAACAGCTGATTATTTTTTTTAAACCCATTTGCTTATTTTTGTAAGGCAGGTAAATTTAAAGTTAATATACAGCCCTTCTACAGCCACAAATAATACAAAGAATCTTTGTCCTCCAATATTGCAGCAGGGATCTGATCCAGTAGACACTTACTGTTAAGTTTATATGATGTATATATAGTTTGATACAGCTTGATTCACCAGAAATTTATTTTACTGCTTTATATATACTGTGCAGATAGTGCCACTTATTCCTTGAAAGTAGCGACAGATATAAAATAGAGACCAAATGGAATATTTGCAAGCTCTGAAGATTTTATCACCAGATCTGAGAATATGTTTCTTTCCATTTTGAACACATATGATTCACTTAACATTTTGTATTTAGGCTTCTCTTTGAGGTGTGCTGCATTAGTTTTTGCCTTTGCCAGTTTCTATAAGAGTACAAGTAATTTTCATTGGCAAAGATACGTGATCTGTATTTACTCTCTATCCTTAAATTCTGCTTATATTTTTGTTTTGTCTTTGTCAGTATACTCTTAACTCTCAATATCTACATTTCCCATAAAGACACATTAGTGCTGACATTGCTAACAATATCATCTTCAATCTCAAACGTAAAAATAAAAATAGTACATCAGTTCTTCATAACTGTGATAAGATTTGTGACAGCTGCAATAAAACAAAATATATTGACTTCCCTTTCATGTATTTTTGCACCTGAATCACACTGTCAAGTTCCCTTTAAAATCATGAAAGCTTGTAATCACATGTGCCCATTAAGTTGTACTTCAAAGCACAAGTCAAGTATCACCAAGTCAGTCTCAAAATCTTTCCTGCTGAATCCCCTATATTACTGGCCAGCATGCTATGATATCCTCTATAGCCTGAGGATGAGATAAACAGGAAGTGCACAGAAATACTGGATTTGTATGCTAACCAAGTCAGCTGTGTGATAATAAAAATAGAAAACCCCTAGGGCTTTCTTCCCCTTTGTTCCAACAGATATGGAAGTGTAACAAGCCTTGGAAAACATGAGATGATGTAAAGATCTAAAGATAATAATTTCTGGAAAACAGGCTTATTATCCCTTTTTTTGGTGTGGACCAGGCCTGTTGTATATCATCATGAAGTTTGTCCATGACCAAACGGTCTCTCTTGGATCCTTGCAGATAACACCTCCCAGAGTGCAGCTGAAGAGGACGTATGTTCCATTAAAACACAGATAATGGGATGTCTGGCACTGGAAAACAATTTTGAGGAATAACATAAAGCTTATGCTCCAAGTTCATTATCCAAAAATATTTCCTAATCGCTTCTGCAGAAATAGCCATAGATTAAAAAAAAAAAAATCAGCGACAGCAATGAAGCACCTGTCAGCACAGCTGGGGCAGTGGTGAGCCCAAGCAAATTCTAATGCAATTGCTGAGGATAATTAAAAAATAAAATAGATTATCTCATTTACAGAAATAAGAAATTAAAGGACTTGATGGTCCTGCCTGTTGTCCTTCACTACCTAAAAGGCAGGAAAATTTTGAATCACAACATAGTTGAATTTTCTGCGCAGTAACAGAAGTTGAAAGCATTTGCTGTGAGTGCATAAAAATTATAGAAATATGCTCATTTCTAGATAGAAGATGTCATTAATTTGGTTTTGAGACTGTAAATATTTTGTTCATTCGGGAGAGAAACTTAATACTGTGTGCGCTATTAAAAACAGATATTTATGGCACCGTGGCACTTAATTTTACTGTGTTTGTGAGCTGTGTTTGTGAGCTCCTTTACACTTTGTCTGAGGAATCTTTCACATACCCTAGGAACTGCAACAAGCTAGAGATTCCAGGCATCTGGAAGCCCTGGCAGCCCTGCCTCTGCAGGATGGTAAGGAAAGGCAGAGGGGGTGACGAATTGCCCAGCTCCACTCTGGGAGTCAGGATTAACCACTGCACTTTCGAGGCACTGAGACACTTCCATCAGAGGTGTTTGCAGATTTCTGGCATCACCTGGATGCTCCAGGACAATACTGGGTCATGGACCTCCTGCTTGTCTCTTCCAGCAAAGACTACCTGGCTGTATCATCTCCCAAAAGGTGTTGGGTGGAGGGTGTCTTGTCCTACTCTCCAGTTTGAATCCCGAGGCATGGTTGCTACTGCCCATGCCATGCTAAGGAATGCTGATGTCTCCTCACTCCTTCGCCTACTCCTCAGGATTGGGGGAAATTGTAGATGCTCAAGCTCCACACTAACCCCATTTTCACTGGTGGTCACTGGAGGTTTTTGCAGTTGTTGAAAACAGGAGTATAAGGAAGTTTTCAAATTAACAATTATAAGCACAATAGGAAACTACCAGTTGGAAAGGCATATTAAAAAAAAAAAGCTTAATTCAAACTATCCCCTTTTATCCCCATGACCTTAACTTTTGAATGATTTAGATCAATGCTATTACAAGGTTGCTGAGATGTTAAACCCCAGCCATTCTGATAACTTGCCAGTTTAGCAGAGTTCGATTAGTTGGCGACAGCCTTAACCCTGTAGACTTTGGCATCTTGCCCAAGGCTACACACATTTTAAACCACAACTACTCTGCCTTATGCAACAGTGGAGAAATATCACAGCTGCAGGAATATAAGAAGGGTAAGGTTCCCAAAGCTGAAAGACTTTCTTTGACAAGAGTGTTAAAAGGTTTAAGTGGGTTCACATATTCCAGTGCCAGGCCCAGCCAAAAAAGAAAGAATTGTTAAAAAAAGAGAAGAAGGTGATCACTGAGGAGAGGAAATAAGGAAGTGGCTCAGGAAACAGGTAACATGTAACACCCACTTAGTAAGATTTAGTCAGATTCAAAAAAGGATTTGATGTTTGTCATCTAACCCAACCAAAAATTTTGACAGTCTTTTAAAACCTGCAAGTGCAAGGCATCCTGTAACCATTTGACATTAAAATGAACATTTATGAAGGGACAGATTGCTTTCTTACTAGGGAGTTTCTTGATTTTTAAGATCTGCAATGCTCATTACCAGTAAAGAGATAGAATTTTATATGGGCCTTGAATTATTCGCAATGTAAATGTATCAGGTTTTAATTTTTTAATATTTTTCATTTTTATCAATCAAAAAATGCTAAGCCGGAATGGGGCAAGAAGTGCAATAAGGATTATTGGGGACATAAAAGAAAAATTCTGAGACACAAAAGATGAAATTCATGCACTGAAATGGGCGAGATCATTGAAACTGGGGGTGAGGGAAGTGTGTAATGAATTATTTGAATTTGGAATGTTTTAAATGCTGCCCTATAACTTGAATGGCTCTTAGCTTGAAAAAGTAGGCCATTAATTTTTTCCCATTACCACCACACCATGGGTAGAAAGGGACTACTACTGTGGTTGTTGACACAATACCATTCTTTCACATTTCTTCCTAAGCTTCCTCTGTTTAAATTGGCCTTGTAGGTAAATTCACATGTATGGTGCAAGTAGTCTGACCACTGGACAGTCTGATCACAAAACCAAATGCTTTGCAAATTAGGCACATATCCATACCTTGATGAATGAGAAGATAACAGCTAGAGCTTTTTATTACAACAGCTACAGAGTAGATTCTTGTTTCTATCATTATCCTCACTCAAACAGTAAGTAGCTCATTAGAATTGAATTAGCAATGAGAAACCAAGGACCTGATCATGGATTTGATGATGACACACCCTCTGACACCAGAAAATCAAATAGCTCTCTAATTATCACTTCTCTCATCACAGGATGGCAACAGTTCTGTGCGTGTGAACCATATCTCTATTAGGAGATGTAACAAAATCATCTATGAAAGGGTCCTGTGGAAAGTGTTAATGCAAATTAGCAGTTGGGGCAAATTTTCAGTTGTGTTGTAGATAGCACTGCTCCTAGAGGAGCACCTCTTCCTCCTTCCTCTACCTGTTATACTTAAAATTCAGTGACCTATTTGGGAGCAAGCATGCTGCCTCTGCATACACCAGGAACATGTGTAAGCACACACACACGGTACCTTATCCTGCTTATCTCAGGAAGTTCTGTATAAAGCTTACACATACATCAACAAAGCATCCTCAGGGGAGTCTGATTTAAAACTAAATAAGGAATATCTCCAGATGTCTCCTATGCACTGAAGTAACTTGGATTCTTCCATGCATTTGAGCTACTGTTTTCACCAAACTACACAATTACCTTCTCGAAGTTCTGCAACACCAGCCAGCAGCACCTACTCCATGCACTTGATCTAAAAAACAAAAAATAAAATATTTAAATTATTTTGCTTTAAGTACAAAGAAAACTTTAAGCAAACTTTAAGTCGGTGAAAAATTCCTTTTTTTGTTATGTCAAGAGCATTTCTCATTGTCATCAAAACAGTCAGGGAAATCCATTGACTCCATACAGGTGCACTGTTATCAAATACAATTTTACTACTAATTTTAGCTTTTAATAGTAAGTAAAGTCAAGCTGAAATCCAAATTAATAAGGGGATTTTATTCCCACATCTTTCGCATTATGCTTTGGAGCCTTTACAGCATTCCCCTGATGAACTTTACTTAATAATAGTAGGCTGAAAATATGTCCCTGGGGTAACTCTAGAAAATACCTGCATTTAGATGGTCCACGTCGAGAATTTGCTAACAGCACTTCAGAAGAAACCCATACCTACTTCCAGGATTCCCCCAAAAATGAGCAATTCTCAAGCACTCATGTAACGATTGGTAAGCCCAGGACACTGCCTCCAGGTTTGTGATCACAGGAAAGATCAGACTCTAAAGTCAGACTTGAGTCCTCTCTTCCCAAGCCCCAGCTTTCTGGCAGCACACCACCAGTAGATGTGGCTTGCCAAAAGACCTGCTCAGCAATTGGTTCAGCAGCTATCTGGAGTTATGGGCCCCAGAAAGCTTAGTTTTCTTCTGGATCTTTTGGCAGTAACAGAAGGGATTGTGAGAAGCATGCATGCTCTTTGCTCACCTTCCAGGTACTACTTCTCCCTTTTTCATTTTATATCCATGCACTCAGAAAATGTGGTTCTGTATACTGTGTTATGCAGCTACTATAAACATACTATTCAGGGGTAGTTTTGGAATCATTACATGTTTGTGAGGTCTGTTTGTGAAGTCTCCATCTGACAACATGTCACTACTGGATGCATTTTAATTGCTGTCCCAGTCATTTGTGAACTCAGCATGCTACATCTGAACCAGCAACAGTGTGTACTTTCAGGTATAAATATTAAAATAAATAACAGCAATAATGTTAAACCTCTGGACAAGGGCAGAGGGATCTTGGAAGGCCATGTAGAGCAGAAGGAGCATCTTTGTTTTCCTCTCCTAACTTGCCTTCTGCTGCCAGCCTGACCTTATTGAAGTCCTGACACTTCTCTACAGACAATCCCCTGACAGAGATGCTTCCCTGTGAGGGAGCACTGCACCAAGAGCACCAGGACTCCTGCCCTGAAGTCCAGGGACTCTGCACATGTCTCCTCATGTTCCTTCTCACTGAGGGGCAGTACTCACTACCCCCGTGGTGCAATGGCTCCGCTGGGGTGCCGCTGTTTTGCCAACAAGGTTCCTTCAATGCAAAGACTTGGCACATCTGCAGCTCCCAGAGTGATGGCACATGGTGCTGCCAAGCACTGAGGGGGATTGAAAGTGTGCTTTTTGTGTTAGAAGCACAGATTTTGAGCTTGGTCACCACACGTGATAAATGTCATAGCTGAAGGGATAACCTGATATAGGTTTTCATCTGTTCATTTTTATAAGATAAGGGGATAATGACCCCATTGTATGTACAGATAGGATAATGCAGTTTGTTCTGTCCTATTCGTGTCTCTGATGGGCATCAGAAATTCCAGGAGAAGAAAAGTAACAAAGCTTTCAAAAGGGGTGACTTGTTTAGGAGAAGTTAACTTCGTATGTATTTACATCTAATAAGACAACAAACCTTGATTGTAGTGAAAGCACTAGCCACTATCTTTTTAGAGAGATAATTGGTCTACCTCTGAAGCACATTATCTGTGAAGTGAAGCTTATGCATACAGATTCTGCCCAACAGAGTGTTTCTTTATGTATTAGTGAATCATATATACATATATGTATATATGTATATATGTATGTAATTGACCCTGTCAGGATTACATTAATGTTCATTAAATATTAAATTAATAAATGTCCCATCAGGAAATACAAACCTGCTTAGACAATTTTTTTCTTTTGATCAACATTTCATTTTCTTCTTTTTAAAATAAAAAATGTGGGCATTTTAGTATGAACAGCCACAGATAGCCCCACCATGGCCAGAGAAAGCAAGATAAGCAGAAAGTCAAATTTATCTTCCCTGATTTATAGTAGGTTTTGTTCACTGAATCTTGGCACTTGACCTTGTCTTGGATTCTGCTTCACAGTCTCTGCATCCCACTCGTGTTGCTGTCTGTGATGGAGCGAATGGTCTTCCAGCAAAGAGGGCTCTGAAGCATCAGCAAATTAGAATTACAGCATTCAGAAACATTTGACAAATTACAATAAATTTTGGTAGAGTAGCAAGGCATTTCCAAATTGTTTCCCTTTGCAGGTTTGCAAAGCACACAATGTATTTGCCCTTCTGCTCTTGGTAGCCAGCTGACCTGCATGCAGACAGAGAGCTCTAGACTAACAGAAGCACTGCTGAATGTGCTGCCTTTGCCTGGGGAAGAGAGTGTTGCTGGAGGAATAGACGAGAGTGCAAAGAGCAGGCAGGAAGCTAAAATGCAGAAGGGCAGAGGATGGGGATCTGGTGGGGAATCCGGCTGTGACAGCAACAGGGGAGTGGTTGTAAGGGAAACAGATGGGGAGAAAGGCAGATGGGAGATTAGGATTCAAACACATAGTAACCCAAACTTTTTAAAATCAGACGGTCATGGAAAAATGTAGTTTGCTTCTAGTCACTCCTAGAGATTGAACTGGATGATCTCAAAAAACTCCCTTACAATAAATATTATTTTTTGTATAGCATCAGCCCTCCAAATTGAAAGTGTTTCACTTTACAGCATATATGATCAAAGGGTTTCCCTAACTAGATCAAGATGATTGTAGCAAAAAATGTACATAAAATGAGAACCCAGGAGAAAGGTAATTTATTTATTTAAGGGACAATATATGAAATTATGCAAATAGGATTGGACTTTCTGAAATCAATGTTTTTAAATTTTAAATCTTACATTTCTATTTGTATAGAAAATCCTGTAGCTACTACAGAAACATTCACGTATAAGAATTTAGAACTGAAATATCTATATATTGAATAATAACTTGAATAAATTAAAAAAAACCAACAACAACAAAATCAAAACAAGCAAACAACCACAAAGAATAAACTTGTTTAAAGAACCTGCAGGAAAAAATAATTTCGGAATGGATGATAAATTCATAGAGCAGATAAAGCAGCACATAAGGAATCCACGTCTGCTAGACCCAGGCTTTGAATTAACTTCAGAAGATGGAGCCAGGAAGCAGCAAAGAGGATAAAATGAACCATGTGTCCTGGAATAATTAGATAATTCTCTGACACGGCCCACACATTTTGGCTGGCTCAGGCCTGTTTCATGGCTGGTTCCCTGTGTTCCAATGTCCCTCACTCTGGTCTAAGTTCCTCTGCAACCACAAGCAGATGTTCTCTAGACTAAAATTCAGAACAGAGAAAATAAGTTATATTGAAAGGTTTAAACAACTAGTGGGCTCTTTAGAAATCTGCCCAGAGTTGATGATGCTTTGGAGACGCTTTGAGAGCATATACATAAGCATGAAGTAGGAAGGAGGCATCATTTTATAGACCTAAATAGACCACAGACTGTTCTCTTAAAACATCTCTGCACGTTCATGGGGAAAAAAGGCAGGGAAAACAGCACATCTACGTGATTATTTCCCAAGATGTTGTACTCATAAAACTGTTCATTTGTCATTGAGATGATTTACTGTGTTCTTCACTTGGAGCTATTGTCAGTCCACAAGAGCTACTTCACTAATTTACGACTGTGTCAAATCAAAGTTTTACAGATCTGTCATTTTATCCAGATTATTTTTAGTGCAGGTGTTTTGCTTACACAGGAGGAAGCAGCAATATATTGTGATCAAAGAGGACTTTAAAGTCCAGAGGGCCAACACCAGCTCTCCATCAGGTGCTAGCTGACTCAATGGCTTTTAATGTGTAACTAACGACTAGCAATCGAGGTAGCAGTTGATAAGACTGTCTCACTGAAGTTAGCAGGAATGAACAAATGCTGTCCGAGAGAATACTGATGCTCACTCAGTTAACACTGCTAAAGCATTAGAAAATTTGAATAAAAAGTGTAGGGAATATTATGATGTAGTATACATATCTCTCATTTCTGCGGATTAAATCACTCCAGACCTACGGGTTCCTTTGCCCTCAGTTCCGTTCTGCCGCGCCCGGACCCCGCTACAGCCCTGGCAGCCGCTCTGGGCAGCTCATAGCCCAAGGGGCAGCACCGCAGAGGCGCGGCCGTGCGGAGCCGTGCGGAGCCGTGCGGAGCGGCGCTTT
>VWZV01006080.1:31260-74848 GCA_013397155.1 Irena cyanogastra
GGGCGGTGCTGCTGCTCGCCCTCTGCCCCGCCGCCGGCAGCACCTGGATGTGAGTAGCGGGGCGCGGGGTCAGGGTGGGAGGGCTGCGCGAAGCCCGTGCCCCCGTGTCCGTCGGGGCCCGGCGCTGACGGACGGCTGCCTCCGCAGGTGGCTGGGCATCGCCGCCGCCGGCGGGCCCGAGAAGCCGGGCTGCGCCAGCCCTCCGCTGAGCCGCCGGCAGCAGGACCTGTGCGAGCAGAAGCCGGAGCTGATGCCCGCGATCCGGGAGGGAGCGCGCCTGGGGCTCCAGGAGTGCCGCAGCCAGTTCCGACACGAGCGCTGGGACTGCCGCTCGCCGCCNCACGGCGGGGCGGGACCGGGGCCGCCCCGGGCTGATGGTTTGCGTGGCCCGGGGCCCCGCGGGGTGGCGGCGGGGACCGTCCGTGCGTCCCGTCGGGGGAGCCGGGCAGAGCCGGGGCGGGCCATCCCCGCCGCCGTCCCGGGAGGTGCCGCGGGCACACGAAATGCGGCGAGCGGACGAAACCTGCCCTTGTCTGTGCAACGTTGTTGTTGCTTCTCGTAATTTTCGCGTAGTACGTCCGTGGATGATGCTGCCCGTAGGTAGATCCACTTAACTATGTTGAAATCCTGTTGTTCTTAGACTTACGTTGGGTTTATCCCCTTGTGTCATAGTTACTAAATAAGTGGGCTTATGACATATTATTTCAAAAAGGTCACTTGCAGGTAAAAAGGTCTGCTCAGAGCACTAAATACTGCGTGAAATGCTCTAAAATGTATCGTATGTGCTCAATTATGTGGTATTGATCAGCACAGTGAAACCAAAGCTGCTTTTTTTTACATAAAATAATTATGAAGTTGCTGGAATTTCCACTGGAACAAGGATGAGTTTTTGTATCAAATGTCACACCAAAGCTTTCCTGCAAGTTGCAAGGATCCTGCAACTTTTTTTTTAGCTCCCTGGTCGCTCACTGTGTGATGGATGTGATTTTAAGTATTGTGGTGCTTCACTTTGTGTTCATGCAACCTTCACTTTGTACTAAGACAGTGTAAAACCCTCAAGTTTTAATAATGAAAACATAAATTGAGGAATAAAAAGTGATGCATATTCCAAAAAGGAAAGGAAAAAAAAAGAAAATGAAAGCTTCCCCCACTGTATGGAGCCATTTGTGTATTTCTGTTCAACAGGAAGGAGTTTTCCTGAAGACCCATAAATGAGTGCCACTGTTCACCCACAAAGCTTCACTAGTGTGTACTGTGGAAGCCTTTTACGATGGTACTGGCACCACAGACTAATACAAACAGGAGAAACAAACAGGAATTTTCCTGCCCATGAGCAGAAACTTTGGAAACTGGAAGTAAATAATTTTCACAACAGTGAAAATTGGCCCATTTCAGTAAAATTTCAGCTACATTTATTGACCACTCGATATTCAACTTGCCTAGAGTGTGCCTTGCTTAACCAGTATAAAGCTGGGTGCCAAATTATGCCAGAAGTTTCAGAGAATGGGGCAGGCATAAGAAGCCCAGGCAGGTCCCCCCATGATTCTCCTGAGATACAGTCTAACAAGTAAAGGCCTTTCATGGTGCTGTCTCTCCCATGGCCAGTTTATTCTAGGAAAACCACACGGCCTAAATATCTTTGTGCTGATTTCTGCCTGGTTTAAGATTTTCAGGGCTCTTTTCAACTTTTGTGAATTAGAAGAACATCAATGTTTGCTAAATTTAGCATGAGGTAAGTTTTGGCTCTGTACCAAAGTAACCTAGGATCACGACAGCTTCTCTGAGATTTAGACTGACCTTTTCTTCTTCAAATCAATATGAATAGTGAAAAGCAGAGTAGAGAGCAAGGGGTTTGGAACGTGGTTAGTTTTGAGTTTGATTTTTTATTTATTATTTAGCTTGAAAATTTCTGTGGCAAATAAAATTCCTAATCAGATTTAGAAAGAAGTTACCCAAAGTCGCATGGTACAAGTAGTGAGAAGCAGCATCATTAATAGCATGGCCATATGAAGAGGCCCTGAAGTGGTTTTGGGGGATGAACACCCGCTGCTTTGAACAGGTTCACACCACAGACCCAGCTGTGATGACTTTGAACTTGTAACTGTTCCCTTTTAATAATCACCTGGCGTGTGAAGTCCCTTTCTGTAGCCCAGCCAGGAGGGCGATCAGAGGGAGCTGTGGAGTGACGTTTCCCCGCCCTGCTGTGCAGGCACGAAGGAGACCGCGTTCATCTCGGCGGTGACGGCGGCGGGGCTCGTGCACTCGGTGACGCGCTCCTGCAGCGCGGGGAACGTGACCGAGTGCTCCTGCGATGTCACCTTGCGGCACGGCGGCTCGGCCAGCGAGGGCTGGCACTGGGGCGGCTGCTCTGACGATATCCACTATGGAATGTCCTTCAGCAGAAAGTTCCTGGACGTGCCTTTCAAGAACGCAACAGGCAAGAGCGGGAGCGGGCTGGCGGCGATGAACCTGCACAACAACGAGGCTGGGAGGCAGGTAGGTGTCATTGGGATGTGGCAGCGGCTGCTCGATCGCCTTCACTGACAAAATGGCATCAGCCAAAGGAGGTGGGGCCTTGGCTGCAGGTATTCGTGGGGCCAGGGCAAGAACAGCAGTAACATCCCCAAAGAAACATGTACAAACTCAGAGCTGGTTTTAACCAACTAATTTCTGTATGTTAAAATAAAACCCACAAAATAAGTAAGAGATGTGCAGTGCTCAAATAGTAATTAGATATTTGATACTCAGTTACAAACTTGAAATAGTCCTGTTATCATCATAATACGATGTGATTTTAGTCACTGATTATTCTTTAATTATCATGACCTGCATTTATAATTATCTCTAATACTGAATAAGAAGGTCAGCTGGACACAAGGCCTCGATACTCATCTGCAATCTGCAGTCCACACCTGAGAGTGCAAGTTTAACATTGTTCAGAAGGGAAATCAAGAGTTAATATTTTCTTTAAAAACATGGGAGAGAAATGACACCTTCAAAATAGCTCGTTGGTTAGGACATGCATCAAAGAAGTGAAAGGAGACTGATTTTGGATGGCCTTTTTTCAGCCCAAAGAACTTCCAACCCAGGGTTGCTGAGAAAAGCTGCGTGTTTGGGTGTGAAACATTGGATTCTCCTTCCTTTCTTGCAGAGGGTGCAAAATGGGGGCAGAAATAGCCTATACAGGGAGATGTGAGCCTGTAATCTAGTGCTTGGAGCTTACGTCTGGAATGGCAGAGATTTGTATTACTTTTCCTTTACAATTACTTTCTCTGCTCTACCTCAGAGATTTCATCTTTAATGGTTCTCTCTGGGCCTATAATACTTTAAATCTGTTCTTCTCAGTGACACAGCTTTAACTAAAGGGAAAACCTCTGGTTTTGACTACACATATTGATAGACTCCATTGTGACTTTGAAATTTCCTGTAGCTGGAAGCAGCATCAGTGGGTTTTACTGTAGTCAACTTTCCTATCTGCCATAGACAAGGAATAGCCATAGTAAGCCATCATAAGAGCCGTGGTGGTATAATTGAAAATTACTTTAATTTGAAGAAACTTTTACGAGTAATATGTGTTATTTCATCTAAGCTATGTAGTTGGAAAAGCAGAAAATCTTTCAGGTTCCTTCCAACCGAAACCATTCCATGATTCCAGGTGACAAAGACCCTTTTTATAACTGAAGTAGCTGAAGTAAACTTTAAACCTAAGTAAAAGCTGAGAACAGTTACTATGAGTTTAATTAGATGCCAGTCAGCTAAATCATCTCCAAGGAAAGGTGATTGGTATCTTGTAGTAGATGTTAGTAAAAGGAACAGAAGATTAAACTATTATTTCCTTAAGAAAAGAGCAAAGGGTTGTTTATCATGTTTGTAGAGTGAGATAGTTAAGGAAGAAATATGCAGTCAGCTTCCATGCATAAATATTTTGTAATTTAATGGCAAAATGTAGGATAAAGCAAATATTTTGATCGCTGTCCAGAATGAAAAAGAATGTTTATTGTTGGTACTTGGGATTTCTAGCAGCAATATTATCTGAAGTAAAGTTTAGAATAACTCTTCCTTTTGTATTTTCCAGTCTTAACTAGGAGATGCTGGAAAATGTTGGCCTTCATGTTTTGGGGCTTACAAGAAGGATGTTTTGATATCTTATGACCTTTTGCAATAAATACTATCATGTTCCTGGTTTGGTGTCTTGCAAGAGCAGTCTTCCAGGGACAATACTTCTATGTTTGTTTTGAGTTAGTAACAGAAGTGGTATGTGCAGAATTCTCTCGTTTCTCTCCTAGTTCAGTACAAAATGTTGTTTTATACTTCCACATCCCATAGTTATCATGTCAACATATAAAAATTTTAAAACTCTGTGTCTTTTGAGTTGTCTACTAATCTGACTCTTGGAAGATTCAGATTGCATCCTTATTCTGCTACATTCATTCATTCATTCATATACGTTCATAAACATTCATCATCTTCCAGCACAGCAATTTTCAATGTGTTTAGATGTGCATATGTGGGTTGGGCTCTTCTGCTCCTTATACAAAAGGATGTGGGGACTCAGGCACTATGGGTTGACTATCATTGTACTTGTATTATTTTATTGCTGGAAAAATTCTGCTCACTTTTCTACTTGTGGAAATTTATTTGATGTGGGACTTGTTTGGAGAGTTTGTTTTTACTGATACTTGTGGATTGGTAAGAGACCCACCAAGTTTGGAACTGTTCTTAAGTGATGCACCTCTGGTAGGACATGTGCTTGTTTTCATGAATAATTGTGTTAGTTCTACCAGTGACTGAAATTGGGATATTTGATTGCAGGCATTGGTTCTTGTGACAAAACAAGTACTGGCAGTCCTTGTTTCAGAGCTGAGAACAGTGCCTGCAAACAGAAAGCTTAACTTGGACATGTTAAGCACTAACTGGCATTAGAGGGTATGCAAACTGTGATTCCATTGACACTCTTCCTTGCTGCAAATCAGTCTCTGCTTTCTGCCCCATCTGTGTGTTCTAGCCACAGATTCTCACCCTGTGCTGCTCCCTCTGTTAATTGCACTGGATCAGTGAAAGGAAGACAGTTTAAAAATGATCTTTCTCTCAGGTTTAATTTTAAAAAAGAGGAGTGTTCATCCCTGTTCATCACTTAACCCTGCGCTCCTGTTGTGCATGTTGTACCACCAAGGCTGAGTGGCAATAGAGGCAGGAGAACTGCTGAGATGGGCTTGTGGCTGACCACAATGCTTGTGGACCCAGCTCAGTCACCACTCTGGTCACTTCTCACAAGCTGTCAGTCAGTTCCATAACCCACCTAAGAAAGCCTGTCCCAGGAAGTTCAGAATGACACATCTCCCCTCTAGGCTTCTGTAACAGTGCTCCTCTGAAGTGCTCCATGGAATTTTGTTTCGTAGGGAGAATCCTCTCACTATTTCATGCATAACTGAACCCAAAATGTGAAACAGAACACTGTTTGTGTAGTCAGTCTGGAAGTCATGGTCCCAGTAACTCTGCAGTCACTGTGCACTGCTGAGACACAGGTGTGTGCTGCAGCTGTGTCCCACCTGAAGGCCATGTTGACTCTATGGGCATGATCTTAGGCTTGCTGCACCATCAGGAAATGCCTAATCCCTACGTTTTGCCACATGTTCAATTATGGGAGCTTTTTCATTGAAGTTCACATGACAGACTGAGATGCAGTAGCATGTTATGTGATCAGGCAAAGCAAAATGTCACCTCCCTGTGCTGGCAACTTAAAGTATGTTGGAGTCCAGGCTTAAAATTTGCCCATCCTAGCAGCTGGGAAGACAGACACTGAATCACATTTGTATTTCTTTCATTCATACGCTGCTAATGTATGCTGTGGTTTTATATTCTGATATAGAGAGTCTAAGAGTTCAACACCAGTTTCTGCTCCTGTTTCAAAACTCTGTCTCCCTCTACTTTTGTTTAATTCATCCTCAGAGAAAGACTGAGTGTCATCTGCTGGGCTACTTGCCCACATGGAATTAACTCACTCTTAGCACCTAGCAGGCATGTCCAGAGCTTCCTCTGACAGCTTCTGGATCCTTCTGCCTTTAGTAAGTGCCTTATTGTACTGCAGCAACAACAAGGATTACATCTGTAACCTTATAAATCTAGTAGCACAATATGATTTAAAATTACTTTGAAATCCTAGTTACTTGACAAAAATAACTTATCATTCAAAATTGGATAAAATACTATTAAATCCTCTCTATTTTTTAGTTGTGTGTAAAACTTATCTTTTGATAGTGTGTTTCTCTTTTCCTTCACATTTTTATTAGGTCATCTGTCTTCTGGCAGACTTTTTGTCCTTGTATTTTAAATTCTCATCTGCCTCAATCACTCTTACATCTTAATGATTAATATTCTGACTATCCAGTGAGTTTGTTATTGACAGATTCTTGAGATATGAGCAAGGTCAAGTCTGTCTATTAAAGAGAAGTGAGTCTGTGTAGAAGAGATGGTAAGTATCTGCTGGTATTAACTAGAAGTTGATTTGCCACTAAAAGAGTCTGTGTATGCTCATGGGTAAGAGTTTGCTTGTTGCAATATTCTCATTTCTTCAAGCAGTGCAGAAAAATCTCCAATTGCAAAAGCAGCCCACAGCATGTGGAAATATTTCCTGTAGAGGAGTACCTCTTTGCCAGGTTTAGTTTGCAAAGGCTAATGGCTGTTCTAGGTCAGGGCTTTCTTGCTAATATTTTTTGTGAATTTCTTGCATATTTGGCTTTCATAGTAACCTCCACCTACAAATCATTCCTGTTTATTCACCAAAGATGTGACTCCAAGCAAACACTTTGGTCATGTGGTTTTTTTAGATGTTTGTAGAGTTTTATGCAAATGCAAACTCAAGATTGAGTCAATACCTTTGGGGCAGCATGTGCAAGGAGGCTGCAATGCCCAATGAAACCAATGGAGTAACCATGCTGGACTCATCCCAAACTTCAGTGACCACAGTCACCATGATGAAAAGTTCCAGTTTAGCACACAGATTAGAAATAGCTCATTTGACTTGCCCTATGCCTAGACTGGTTTTTGAATTTTGAGGATGGCATTTGTGCTGCGTGAGCTACCAATATGGAGTCTGGGACTTGAGGTTTTTTGTGGTCCTGCAGTGAGCCAGTGGGGCTTGGTAGGATTTCAAGTATCAGATGTCACTGCAGAATCAAGGCTTAGGAACTGACACAAACGGAACTACTTTCTCAGGGGCAACCAGAGAAGGATGTTAGATTTGTCTTCTGGTTTTTTAATTCAGTTTCAGAAAGACATAGACTGACAGCAGTTACTACATGTGGAGGCTGAGGGATAAGCAGAGGCTTAGGATGAAATGTAATTAACATCATGTAGTTGGGATGTTGATTTTTTTTTGTTTTCCCCATGTTTTGGTAAAAGTGGTTCTTCCAAAGAGGATTAATTTGAATATGCATTGGCCTCGATGCATGAGAAATTTCAAGACAAACTTACTAGGAGTTAATTTAAAATCCGCACTTACTCTTAAATTTCCCAATTGCTTTGATTGTGGAAATTAAATATGGGAGGAAAGGTCAGTAAAATGGAAGATGGGAACATGGGCTTTCCACACTAATAACCAATGGCCCATATGAGTCTACAGGATGGCTTCAGAAGGTACATTAATGCAAATGTAAAACAAACCAAAAATTACGATACCTTGTACTACATCTGTACATGTGTGATTTTTCAGTACCTTTTTCAAACTCTGATGTGAGGGTTGTTACAAGTCTAATTGTATGATTTTATACTATGACTATTAGATGTGAGAGAAGGAAGTATTGTATTGATTGTCTCCTGAATATTTGAGTCAGTCTCAAGATAAAGATATGAGCTAAAGGAATTTACTTGCTTACAGATTCCAGTTATTTACGGCTTGATGTCCTATAAACTGAGCCCAAATTGTTGTGTGTTAGAAAAAGATTAACACAGGCTTCAGATTCCCATTGTTGGTCAGACAGTTGCTGTTCAGCCCAGCCCTTTCTTCTGCATGGGCATGGAAAAGTAACTCATCTGTTGGTATTTAAGTGTCGGCAAAAACTGTGGAAACCTTGCTAAAACATTGACAGTTATAAAAGTAATATGAATGCAACTACCCAGTTGTGTTAAAAAGAGCCATTAAGAAACTGGAAACACTAGAAATCCATACTAGAACTAGGTGTGTCTAAATTAAAAGAACAAGGCTTAAGAGTGTAAGTGAGAAGCACCTGAGATTTACTAGGGAATACCTGAGCCCAAGACACCTCTGCTAAGCCATGGTGGGTCTTTTGACAGGCTTTCTGTGAAGCTCAGAGATGTGGGCATCCTCCTGCTCTTCCAACAGTTTGCCCTGAGGTGCCTCTTCCTGTGCTGCTTTGGGTGCTGAGCCACACTGTTTGCCCAGGCACTGTTGTTCAGCCATTCCTGTGGCCTTAGCTACAGACAGGGTTGTGAATGTTTAGTGATCTTCATGGTAACTATAAAGTACCCTTAAAAGGCAATATAACTGGGCATTTACTTGCCCAGTAAGTGTCTTCCAAAATAGGAAGGATGCCATGACCTGTCCTATCCTTGCTTTCCCCTTCTGCTATTCCCCACTAGACCCTTTCACCCATGAGAGCCTTCTGCATTCCCGCAGTGGGAGGAGTGACACAGGACATGTCATTCAGGTATTTAGGATCCTCCAGAATGAAAAGCCATCCAGAAATCACAACTTTCACTGTTGTGATTAATATTGCCACATTATGGCCATTGTAAACTGCAAATGAAGAGCATGTTTCAAGATCATGCCTCTCATAGTGGGGGTCCAGGACTGGAAACCTGGTTTCTAACATGTCCTCTGACTTCCCTATTATGGAAATGGCAGTGACAGCTGTAATGTTAAATACTTTGAGACCTCTATGTTACTGATGTCAGGCAGCATTCCTGATGAATGAAAGACCACATCCAAATGTTCTCCTTTTGCTTTCAGGCTGTAGCAAAGCTGATGTCTGTGGATTGCCGTTGTCATGGTGTTTCTGGGTCCTGTGCTGTGAAAACCTGTTGGAAAACCATGTCATCCTTTGAAAAGATTGGCCGGTTTTTAAAGGATAAGTATGAAAACAGCATACAAATATCAGACAGACTGAAAAAAAAGCTACGCAGGAAAGAGAAAAGCCAGAGAAAAATACCGATTGGGAAAGAGGACCTGCTGTATGTGAACAAATCGCCCAATTACTGTGTCGAAGACCAAAAACTGGGGATCCCTGGAACTCAGGGAAGGGAATGTAACCGCACCTCGCAGGGGCCCGAGGGCTGTAACCTGCTGTGCTGCGGGCGCGGGTACAACACCCACGTGGTCAGGCACGTGGAGAGGTGCGAGTGCAAGTTTGTCTGGTGCTGCTACGTGCGCTGCAGGAGGTGCGAGACCATGACCGACGTACACACCTGCAAGTAAGATGAAGTACAGGAGCCATGGCCAAACCATCCACCCTGTGTGGAGCACGCAGCTGCTGCAGGGGCAGCAATCACTGTCACCCTGTGGGATTTCAGAGGCATCGGACTCAGGGGGAACAGGTACTGCCAGACAATGGGCAGTCCAAGCGACAGCTGAGTAAACACCAGGCTGCATGCAGGGACAGCTTAAACAGCAAAAAGGACTCCTGATGGCACATTTGAACGTGTTACTCCATGAGCAGGGACAGATGCTAAAGTTTTCAAGTATTCAACAGACATAATGTCCTGAAGATCCATGTGGTGGGTAGGTACAGTGGAGAAATCTCAAGATCTCATTAGGCAGAGACTCAAGAGTTAACAGAGTTCATAAGACACATTAGACATAGTCCTTATGTCTGTGCTTTTAAAACTGGGATTAGATGGATCCACTAGATAGTTCATTTCTGCAGACTTCAGACAAACCCACAAAGATAGGGAAAGGGTTCAGCTGTTGACCATGAAGCATTTGCTTTGCAGCCGTTCAGAAAACTGCCTTCTGCGCAATGTGCAGAAAAGCGCCGGGAAGTGAGGAGTGTGTGACTGCAGAGAGCTCAGCAGTGTCTGCCTGGAAAAGGAGGGTCGAGCTGTGCCCAGGGGAGAGAGGCAGGAGCACAGCTTGGTGAATGTGAATGGGGTACCAAACAGCAACCTCAGGATTTTTAACAGGCTGTCCTTCAAGCACACAGGGGACGGGTCTGAGAATGGACAGAAATACGGTTTGATATTTGAAGGAAATAAAACCCTCTGCAGGCATTTCCTGAGTATCTCAGCACACATTTTGCAAGTCAGCTGGTCGTCAGCCCACTCCTGAATTCTGTGCAATAACCTGCCACATTCAACCATCTCACTGGTGGTTCACCATCATTATCAAAATTAACCACAAGAGATTTAGCCCAAAGGAATCTGCCATAAAGCAAAGGAATTTTAAAACATATTTTCTTTATAGAATCATCAGATAGAATTTTTCATTAGATTGCATCTTCAGTAAGTTCAATGCACAATGTAATTTATGGATTGGCTCACACCACTAAAATATTTAAACTGTTAATGATAACACCTTCTCTGTCTCCATATGTTGGCTTAATTTTATTTTACATTTGTGAAAGGTTGTTTATTTTTATGCAGTGATTTAATGCCTGGCTTTAAAAGCATCATGTGAAAGGATTACTGTTGTTTAATTGTGCAAAGAACTATTTTTGATAAGACAAGAAAGTTTATATTTTGTAAATATTTAAATTATGCAAGTTATGTAAAAGGTTTCCACAACTAATGTGATAAGACTACAGCCCTTGAGATTTGTTGGTTAGATATTTGTTAATATTGTAGCAGCCTTTAATTTAATTTTATTTGCATGTGCTGGGGGAAATTAGTCAGAGAACTACATAAATGTTGGGGGTTTTAATCATTAGGGTGGTTATAACTATTGCAGTTCATACACACTGATGAGAAACACTATGGTTTTCTAAATGGTCAGTTAATTAGTATTCTGCATACTTTCTTTTTTATTATTCTCTTAAATGCATTTTACAAACACTGAAATTCCAGCTCCAGCAGTAAGAACTCCCACTGAAATCCAGGGAACTTGGAAGGGTTTGCGATCCCTTAATTTCTTCCATACTAACAGCCAGTTTTTAAAAACTTGGGACAGTGTGGCTGAGGTTTTCAAAGCTACTTTGAAGAATTAATTTCCTAGTTGTCAGTCATTTTCCCAGGAAAGATGGTGACCAGATTCTGAACTGTCACTCTTTATTGGATGTAGGTCAGGAAGAAGGAAACAAAATTTCTGTGCTGTGATATTTCAGTGCCTTATGTGGCTTATGTTAGGAACATCAGTTCAGCAACAATGAGGTCCATTATCTGCTATTTGGACCTTTACTCCACATTTGGCCAGTCCATCTCCATTGGCCTGAGCAAACTATTGTCTTGGGACCAAAACGTCTGCTGCCTGTGGGAAGTGTGCTCAGCATGCCTGTGAGGAGGTTACAGGAGGTTTCAACTGTCAAAGGAGGTTGCAACACCTTCTCTGTGAGAACTTGGACAGGGAGGACATATCATGGTGGAAGACCCTGAAGACAGAGTTGTGACCCCAGGTTGTTTCAGCAGTGAAGATAAACCCACAGGTTCCTCAGGCAGTGCCACAGGACCGACTGGCAGCATGGATGGGAGATGACTAAAGAGCACAAAGTCACGGCAGAACAGCATCATGGCCTCTACTGAAACCATACTTGAGATAATACAATTTTGACACTAAAAATAACCTTGAAATATTATTTGAGCTCAGTAGTTTATTGGTTGGTTTTCGTTGGTTCTTAGTTGGTTTTTTTTGGGTTTTTTTTTCCTGTTCACTGATTGCAAGATCAGCAAGAGAAAGAAAATTAAGTAGCTGCTTTGGTTGCCTTCAGGGATCAGAAACTTCTCAGAGGATGGAGTGATTGCCATGCATTTTACATAGCAGACAATGTAGTTGGACTGTTATGGTTCTCTGTGCTGATCCCTGCCTCTCTCCCTATATATTCTAATGCCCTGAAACAGAGTTCTCTTATCGCCATACTTCAAGTGATAATAAACAGATGGTGTTCATTTTATTAACTAATATACTACAAAAATTAACACAAGGTGTAGTTATCTGTGTGGTGGGTTAGGTTCTTTTGAGGCATCTATGAGAACTAAGATATAAAAGTCAGAAATCAAGATATCTACCAAGTTTTTCAGTGGGGTGATTCAGCTGCAAAGACCCGGGGAGCTTGAGACTGTACTGTTAAAATATGCTGAAACGTTCAAGGCTGAAAAGGACAATTAAGAGAAGATTGCTGTAGCATTTGGTAAGAAAAAACATTTGCAAGCTATGTTCCACAGAAGATAGCACTCTTTTCCACTGCCATCCATCAAGCTCAAAGAGGAGTCATGATTCCTCCTCAGTTTGGAGTGCCTTTCTTCATGTTTTCACATAAGCCTGTAGCTGTGTCATGCTATGGACAACAACCTAAGAAAGGAACAGACCTTTCTGAGACAACAGGTGATCACAGATTTAGTGATTATAGCAACTGAAATACAAGATTAAGGGAACTGGTTTGCGTGTTCTGGAGAGGAGAAAATAGGGCAAGGAAGAATGTAAAAAGATACCTAAGTGGAGAGTCATCAATTTTTAACTTGCTAAAAAGTAATTGTTTATTTTCAGCTAAGAAGATTCAGACAGCACACAAGCCAACTCACCTAGATGGACAGTTAAGTGCAGGAAGTGATTTCTGAGGAATGTTTTAACCTGAGTCTATGAAAGATGCCTTAGATCTTTGTAACATTGAAAGGGATAACTACAGAGGCAGCAAGGCAGAACTAAAAATGGCTTTAATGTTACCAGAAATGCAAATAAACATGCCACGTAGAGCATTTTCTCTCTTGCCATTCCTCACTTTTTCACCCCCCGGAGAGGCAGGAGCAGGATGTGGCTGAAGCTCAGGTGTTTGAGCCCTGCTGGCCTGTTGCTCAGAGGGTGAGAAGCAGGGTCCCTTGCATCTCTTGTGCAGCATCAGGAGCCCCTGACACCTCATGGTATCACTGAACAGGTCAAGAGCTGTTCTCACTCTTTCCTGCTTCAGCCCATCAAGCCAGAACAGCCATCTTTGTGCTTGTCAACTCAAATGAAATGCAGATAGATTACCACAAAGTCTCACTGATTGCAGGGAGTTCACTTCAGCAGCAGGATACTCTAACTTGCCCACTCAAGGCAGCAAAGGCAGGACCAGATCTTGCAGCAAGTCAGTAGAGCACAATGCTGGAGAAAAGCAAGGAGACCCCATTTGTGTGGCCACTCCACTATGACTTTTAAATATTTGGCAAGAATCCTGTTAAGTATGATTAGCATACAGCTGTGAGGACATGGCTTGGAGAGTAAGAGGAAGATTTCCATCAAAATTTTAAGACTCAAATAATTTAAGATGAAACAAAAATAATTGTACCATTTCACTGTTTTAAAATTCATTGTTTAAAAGGTTTGTTGCAGGTACAACTTCAAGGGGTTAAGAGAATCATGATATCTTTACTCAGCTTGGATTGCTGATAAAGGCACACATTCGCCATTTAATTTTGCAGAGGAATTTTGAACTTTTTAATTTGAAGAAAGATGAAATATTCATTGGTGTTCAAAATCAAAAGAATGAAGACAGGTGTAGTCCAGGGAAACTATTAATGCAGCCAAATAGGGTTTCTTCCTCTTAAAACCCTGCTGAGTAACTTCAAAATTATTTTGTTATTATACTGGATAGCAGCATACTGGCATATACACCAACATAACTGTATTTCTGTGTAAATTCAGGAATAACACAACTAATTTTTCACTACAGCCTTAAGTAATGAAATAGAATTTGAAACTGATTGGAAAAGGGGATTTTACTTCAATGAAAAAATACATATGATTTTAACACATCCTCATACACAGGAAAATCTGAGAGATTTAACAAAAGCAGTTGCACCGTGTCAGGTACATTTATAGCTATTTAACATTAATATTGAGGGAAACCCACATTATTTAAAAAGCTAATTAAACATAAGCGAACAACTCAGAATCCAGTGTTACTCTGGTATCAGAGATTATTTATTTTTCTTACAAGATAATTCTCAATATTGCTTGAAGTCTTTAGTGCACAGAATTTGACTCAGAAAATATCAACAATAATACTATTTCCAATGCCTCTGTGTTAAACTCACAGTGGGTTCCTGAAAAATCCTTTGTGGCTTTTGCCCCATAGTACTAGCTTGAAGTTTTTGAGGAATATACCAGAATTCATGACACAAAGCTCCAGGAGATTACAGCCAGTGCTGTGTTAGCCCTAATTTTGTCAACATGGACACTGTCAGTTAGTATGGTATAACTTAGTTTCAGGGAAAGTTTAAGCTGGCCTCACTTAAAAGAAATACCAGTGTAGAAAGAAAGCAAGGTCTTCACACAGCTCTAAGCTAAAGAATAAGGCCACTTAAACTTGGTCCTTTTTTTCCATTAAAAAAAGGATGAAGGAAACATTGTCAGTTAAGTTTGCAAATCACAGATTGCACAACCCAAGACACAATGCTCTGACATTCCACTGGAGATTGCCTCAGCTCATCAGAAGTACTGCAGGTGGTGAAGGTGCACAGCTGTGTACCCTGAACCAACTCTGACCAGAAGGAAGACTGCTTTCTAACAGGCTCTTTGTGATGGGAAATTTATTCCTGATGTTTGAACTAAAAGGGGAGGCTCTTCCCTTACACACATTCACTGCATGACCAGCCACTGCAGCTGAACAGCCACAGGGAGAATCAACAGTTAAGCAGCAGTACAAAAGCTGCAATAAAAAATTTTAAAATTAGCCACAGTACTGCTGCTTAGCCCGTCAGTCCCTTCAATAAAGCAATCGCTTTCAAGTTAAGCACAAATTCTTCCAAGCTGCTTTTAAATATCACACATACTATTTACATATTTACCTTAGTTCATCCCCTGAAGATAGAAAAAAAAAATCTATTGTGCTTTTCATGGCATATCTGTGTTATACTATCATGTAGTCTTCCTTTGCTGATTATTCACTTTTGATAGGGGACTACAAAACAAATTTTTGGAGCACTTGGTATTAGAATAACCAAATAGTTTTAATAAAAATTAATGATGCCATTAAAAAAGGCAGAGGATAAAAAAATTAAAGCTCCTTATTAATGTATTACTAAAATCTACAATATTCCACCAAGTTTACATAGTCACAGCAACATTGCACTGTTAAGAGGACAGTACATTTGTCACAATCTGTTTATTGTCCACATAAGTAATTTATTAGCCAGTTATCTACAAGTATTATTTACCACAGGCAAACTAAACACTGTGCTTTTAAGAAACCTGCATAGAAATGATTGGATGTTTATTTTGGACATATTTACAAAAAGCATTTCTATGTATGTCGGCAATAAATAATCCCAATATTCAAAATGTCAGTGCTCATGCACACACTGACAAGATGGCTGCATGCTTTAAAAATAATTTTTACAGTACAGTCTCCTTCATAGCCCTCTCTCTAATAATAGCAGAAAGTGCATTGTCTTCCATATTCTTTTTCTTCTGTTTTCATTCAGTCTTGCTTCTGAGGGATACAGCCTTCCATCTCAACAACTTCTGGCCAGCCTTCATACTTGTTTGTGTCCTTGTTATTCTTTATATGCTGTAAATGGAAAATATAAATCTGCTGTTAACATGAAGTCATGTATCCTTTCGCTTTAACTCACAGCTTGAAGACATATACTTATTTTAAGGCCATGGACAAAGAAAAAACATTATTAACTTCTTGTGCTTTGAATCAAACAATCTCTAAGTATTCACCATTTAAAGTAACTTGCTCAGACAAGTTTATGGTAAAAAGTTAAGCCATACAGGGAAAATATTTTTTAAATTTTATTATAGATGTTTACTTAGGAAGAGAGAAGCAAGGAAATGACCAACTGCATTAAAGCATGAATCACTAGGTAAAAATAAATAAGGATACTAAATATACAAGGCAATGAAAAAAATAGTGATATTTGGAAAAACATTTTATTTGTCCACCAAACAACCATCTGCAGTCAGGTAAGACATTACTGCCTCCAAGAGCCTGCCACCGTTTCTGCACTTAAGTTTCTCCTCCCTTACAAAGGTGGCAGAAGAAAACACATGTGCCTTGCTCTGCTAGTACAAAGCTACTTTCACCAGTAATTAAAGGCAACATTGACACATGCTGAATTGTAACAGCTAAAGTAGGGAATATATTCTACTTCACAAATTTTGCAATAGCAGCAATTTGAGAGAAGAGCAAACCTAACAGCGGGGAACACCAACACCTTAACTACCCACTTATCTCTTGGAAGTTCACCATTCCTAGTACATCTAAAATACAACTCGGGCAGAAAGCTTTGAATTTTCAGTTTAGTTTGATATATTAAAAAGAAGAATAATCTAGTTACTGGCATAGTAAGATCTACATAAGACAAGATTTTTTTTTTCTTATGAGTCACCAAAGAATCTTTTTTCTTTGTATGTTTGAAAGGAGGACACTACTCAAAGAAAAAACCTGAAAATAACGCTGTGTGCCAGTACTGCAATAGATACCCCTCTTGAACAAATGCATGGCATCTATAAAACATGCTATGCCTCTATTAATGCAAGCTGGTAAATTCCAGGAAGTTAAAGAACCACAAACCTGTTCAAATGGACTTTTAGTTTTAATTCCTTTACCACCGCAGAAGACCCAGTTGTCTCTGAAGCCAAGGTTAGTAATGGATGTGCTTCCCAATTCAGCAATCAGCTTCCGTGCTTCCTCATTAAGCCTTGGAAGGACCAGAGAAGTTCATATGTGAGTAAAATACAGTCCTTAGAGCTTTCATTGCTCAGCACACCACTCTGCTTTGATCTTATTTAACATACTTTAAGTCAGTCAATATTGGGCAGGATCTGTCCTTCAGAATCAGGTAAGGCTAGTTCTGAAGTCACCTGATGCAATGAGCGCTGCTCTTTCATACTATAATCTCAAGGAACCAGGATATAAACCTATCACTACGCCAACAAAAGCCATTCTCTCCTGTAAGAATTTATACATCTTATACAAGTTCTGTTAGCAGTTCTCCAAGCAACTAAGAAACTCAGCCTTTAAAGTAAACATTGTTTGCAGGCTCAAGCTGAAGTCTAGATGAAGTAAACGCTATTTTAGATTAGAAGAATGAAATGAATATCTGAAATAAGTTCTCATCTGCTTGGGGCAGTAAATGCAAAATTCAGAATGCTGCCTCACAGCATTGTTCAGTGCCTGTAAATCCAAGTAGGAAAATTTTACTATCGAAAGGAAAACAGTTCTGTAAGATAAGATACAATTCCAAAATCTCCAAAGAGCAGCTCTTTATTTCTTCAAGTTACTAAATATGCTGATTACAAAACAAGACACAAAACTTCTGATTACTACCACCTATTGAGATATAGCTGTATGACTCACTTCAACCAAAATTATGAAAATTATTAAATACTGTGGACGTTATTTGCCCAACCCATTCTCCAACTTTCTCAACGTTAGGGCAGCTTGATTCTTCACAGTTTTGTTTCCAAGAACTGTCATTTATATTTACTATCAGCCACCAGTGGTAGTTGTAGTAGTGTCAGTAAGCAGTAGTAGATGCTGTCTGTCAGCATGACAAGGCCAAATGCAACTTCTTGTTTAGCTGTATTCTATCTACATACAAACTTTCAAAAACATCAGCTGTAAAATGCTTACTGAAGCAAAACTAACCCTACTTATTACCTAAAATGTCAAAGAAGAAAGGGAAGAAGGTAAAATGTAAAGTAACAAAACAAGTGAACAGAACAACAGAGAGAAGATCCAACCTTGGCTAAAACCTCAGTAAATTACTTTCTTCTTTCCTAAAAGCAGCAAATGGGAACACACTTGACTATTTACTGTAAAGATTGCACACTGCAAAGTCAGGACTTAGTCACAGGGAAGCTGCTTCTGTATCAAAAATACAGGTAAGTTGTAGATAACAAATTGAACTGAAAGAAGAAAAAAAAAAATGTACAGACCACATTAACAAAAAAGTTAATTATTAGTAAAACAGAGGAAAATGAAAAAAGTTGCAATTCTCACTGTGAAAAGCAATCCTTTGGATAGGATGACTTAAGTGAGGAGTAGATTCTAATATGTATTCTACGGCAATTTTTAGTATCTATTGAAACTGACCCAAGCTGTGAAAGTTGGAAGACAATGCTTCAGGAGACCTAAACCCTCTTAGGCTACATCTAGATTAATAAATCTTAATAGCTTTAGGGTGAAACAGTAAAACACTCAGGCCAAAAAATACAAGGCTCACACTAGTAACCTCTGTATCTGTAAGGATACAGGCAAGGCTCATTAGGAAAGGTCTCTGCCATCCTGTAACCACCAAACTCTGTCTTGGAGTTCATCTGAAGAAAGTGCTGGATGGAACTGAGACTTCCACCAGAGTATGTTCTCATAATCATGTCCCTATGTCTGGACCCATCTCAATTTACTAGCCTAAGACAGAATGAGCTATCAGCAATAGAAAAGTCAGCACACCTCTATCTGCTTAGTTTTAGTTTGATTTTTGTTGTGCCCAAATCACATCTGCATTACAAAACTAATAAACTGAAAGTATAGCTTCAAATCTGTTATCTTGGAAGAACAAAACCTTATTAAAAGTGGTTGTGTGATAATATATTTTTTTCAGTATAAAACTGCATGTAAAAGTTTAAGCAACATCTGCTGTTTAAAATCAATTACATACTTGGTTGCACCATCATCATATGTTGCCATTAACACAATTGTTCCATCCTGGATGGTCTTCAGAAATTCAATAAGTGGTGCCACATCTGAAAAGAAAGAGAACATAAAACTTTTTAATAATTAGCAACAATTACGTATTTAAACATCTGCAATGTCTTTGTCTTTCTGCAAAGGCATTACTTTTAAGAATATTTGTGAAGACAATATATATAATATTTATATATAAAAAATATATAAAATTTCTAAATGTATCTTTATAAAAAGATACGGAACAAGAGAAAGCTAAAATGCATCAGAGAACTCTTATTTTATAGAAAGAGTTTAATCCTTATTGTGTAAAGACATAACCACTAATGAGAACCACTCTGGAGAGCAAGTCTGTTTGATTAACCACACCATTCCCTCCCACCTCAATTGCTTGTGTTTCTTTAAAGTTGCACTGTCCTCACAATTACAAAGGTAGAGGTGAAGCACTCCCTTAACTATCACCTTAAATCACACAGCAAATGGAGACTGGACAAGAAGGAAGAAACAAAGCACATTTGTTGTTTCTCTCTGACCAGTGTAAATTGCACCTACCTCCTCCCCACATGTCGAAGAATTTAGTATCTAATAATTCTCCTGTTTTACCTGAAGGAAAAGAGAAAAAGAAACATTTGGTGCCATGAAGCATAGCCAAAATTATTTTACAGATAACATGCCCAACTCCTCTTACACTCTTTTCAGACAAAGTGCTGCAGAAGACACTAGATAAATGAATTATGCTAACTTCTCTTTTATGGAAACAGTGTAGTGGTTTGTGAAAAAGTGCAGGAAAGGTAAGAGGAAAGAAGTGAGAAGATCCACGGAGGTGTTGGAGGCCAGGCTGGTTATGGCTTTAAGCCACCTGGGTCCAGTGCAAGGTGTCCCTGCCCAAGGCAGGAGGTTGGAACTGGGTCATCCTAAAGGTCCCTTTGAGCACAGACCATTCTATGATTCCAGGCAAAATTCTGATTGTGCCAAAAGTGGAATCTAAAATAAATGAAAACACTCACAGGCTCTAAAACCAACATAGAATATCCAGTTCATATATCTGCCTTTTTTTAAAGTTGGTTTTGCAAAAATAGAGGGTATAACTATAGACTGCCTTTCGTGCCACACGGAAAGTCAGAAAGATTAAAATTAGACTGCATGTTTTGCTATAGACTGAAAAATTTAAGTAAATTTAAACATCTAGAATAAACAGAAAAAGTGGACAATATAGTATATCTCATTACCTTTTCTTATTATGCTGTCTACAAAGAAGCATTTGATGTAAGGTGGAGTTTTTTTAATATATATATTCATTTAAAGTTTGCAAGACAGAGAGAAAGACTAGAGCTATAAAATCAAACATAGGTATTTTGGTTTTGAACAGATTGAGACAATTTAGGAAAGCAACAAAGGAGTAGGAAGTATTGTTCAAGTTATGTTTTAGATGATGTAAATCTGAGTAGAATCTGCAAACATTAAGAATTTATATTGCAGTGAAATGACAAGGTGCTATCTCAGTGCTACAAGGAATCGTTTCCTACACATTAGAGACAAATGTGCCAGTGATGACATTCAGTTCAGCTTTCAAGGTAACACACAGCTAAACTTGTTTGGTTTTAATGAAAATTACGAACCCAGAACACAATTACTTAGCACGGTGCATTTACAGACAAGGTCTATACACCAAACATACTGATTTAAGTGAGGAAATAATGAACTGGTCTTTCTGTGTAGTAACAAAACTGTTAAAGATGCTAAAGAAGTTTCACTGAAAACAGTGCAACAGAAGAATGCATTCTACAGTTCAATTTGTGGTGGCATACACAAGGCCAAAAGAAGCAGCATGCATCTCATGTCTTTTTCTGTTTTTCTGTGCATTAGGAATGTACGTGATGTATCAAAAAGACAGTCACCACCACACTCCCCATCACTATTTTTACAACCAATTTTTAGAAACAAAAATACACTGAGTTTTTCTGCTTTGTATAAATAAGGTGTCAGTATCTGCAGCATAAATAAGATGAGTACTTCCTTTTCTCTTCGGTGCATGCCTTTCACCATCCCATACTATTTCACCTTAAATTTCAGAAACAATTTGAAAATGAAAACAATCTGCCCATTCAAAATGTCACTTACCATTGACCAAGGCCACATTTATTCCTCTGCCAACATTATTTTTCACTCCACTCATTAAACTGCAACAAAATAAATATTTTTATTTTTAATAGGACAATCTTGTGATGTGAAGTATTTCTCATTTTTAAATAGGATCAAATTCTAAGAGAGACATGGTTAAAAAACAGCATGTTCATGAATACCTAAATGAAGCAAAAGCTCCTTGAACTAATCTGTGTTCTTAAAACACCACTGAATTAAGAAAAGCACATCAAGTATGCCCAGCTGTATTGATTTAATTTGATTTCTTAATCATGGTTTCAAAGTATGTCTGTATATCAAGTGCTACAAAAACAGTGTAATTTACGTAGTTATATTATTAATGTTTTAAAAAAATAACCAAATATTAATTTGTGGAGCTCAGCACAGTCACATAACTAACATTTTAAGCTTTTTTTTTTTTGCAAGCACAGTATGAATGAAAAATGTGTTAACGAGTTCAAAAGCTAATGGACCATAAGCATTTAAAATTCACATTAAGAAACAAGAAAAGCAAAGCACTTAGCTACTCATACAGGAAGCCTAACTGCACGAAAAATAGTCAGCACACTGATGGGACTTGAAGCAAAAGTTGCATACAATCTTGGACTACAATCACACATCCCAAAAACATGTCAGAATCTATGACAGTTAATTTATTAACCAAACTCAAGAGGGGCAAAGGGGCTGAGAAGAAGAATCCCATTGTGAAATGGAAGCCCTTCAGAGCAGTAGAGAAGAGGCAACAGGAACATTAAGATTTAGGTAGGATGCTGTGCCACCTTAGACCATGGTGGCTGTAGCACTCCAGTGAGAGGAAGCTTCCAGACCTTCTCATCCTTGTTCACTGGCAATTCACACAGTGTGAAGACCTCTGTTCTGCCTTCACGCCCCAAATATCCCAGCACTGACATTTTGAAGCTAGGATTAAAAGAGGTAACATAAACAGGACAAACAGAAGTTTGGAACAATTACATAATTTAAGATAATGAAGAAGCCTTCAGCTGAGATTAAAGAAAGCATCTCAGCAAAAGCACATAGCTGCACACATGTCCTTAGTCACAAACACACTCTAGAATATGCTTTAATTCCATCCTGATCAGGATTTAACCTCCCTAGCTGGCTTTAGGTAGGGGCTGCACATGTGTACAATCCTGCTATGTTCAAAATTTTTTCACATTTCTTCTGCAGCAATGTGATTTCCCAGTCATATCTGAACACCAAGCAATGCATCCTTACACAGCTTCCATGTCAGCTTTCTCATGTCAACTTCTTACTGATAGGCTAGAAACAAGAAATGCTCTATCCTAGAAGTTTGACAAAAATCTCCCTCTCTGGTGCTATCTTTTGCACCCAGGATGAAGACAGAAGCCAAAATTTAGAGGAATGACAAACTGAATAGACAAGTATCAGAAACAGACACAGTATTCAGAGAGGTCGTGAAAGACTACCAGATAAGGGCAACTCTTGGCAGAGTGAATTGAAAAGGTTTTAAAGAACTAGTAATCAGAGATGATACAGTTCACATTCTTCTGTTAGTCCCTTAAGTTATACTATCTCCAAAAACTGTAATTTAAATTAAAACTCTAATTCAGTAATTTCTTGAAGAAAATACTTGAAAATTTCCTGCTGAAATTCAGAATTCAATTCTGGTTAGTAGGTAACTCCAGAATATCTATATAATAAAAAAGAAAAACTGACAAATTACTTGCATTCTGAATTGTATCAGCAACTTTAGTGGTTTCATAAGTCAAGTGACATCCTTACATTTAATACAGAGGAAAACCACTCTAGTCTGTAAATATCATTCACAAATTATGAAAACTTGTTCCTGCTGTCCTGTCTTGGAAGTATGAAGAACACAAAGTAATCAGAAAAAGAAAAACGTTTTTCTAGGTGTGAGTTCACAAAATATCTCTAAAAAAGGAGCTACTCAAGAGGAGATGAGTTTTTTTTCAGAGCTCTGACATATTACTTCATACACTTGAGACAGCTTGAGCATCATCACAATCACAACAGGCTGCAATGCGACAGCTCCTCACAGGAGGGCAGCCGTTCATCAGTTTTAGAATTCTTCCACGATTTTAGAGTCAAGCTGAGAGCTTTTGGAAGAGGAATAAAACCTCTTATGAGCAAAGCAGGAGATCATATAAAATCAATCCGATTTTCTGGAGGACACTTAGAAATGACCAGTTCCTCTCTGAAGGAATTCAGAAAGATGTTTGCCAAGGAAAGCTAGACTTTAGAATCCAATAGCTGTGCACTAAAGTGCTCGCTTAGAGGACTTTTTCCAGCAGCTACTTTCTTTTCATCACTTTCTTCAGCAAAAAATCTAGTAGAGGATTTTTCTTCTTTTGGACAGAAATAATAAAACTCTTCTTAGTTAATCAGTCAGCAAGACATTGAACAAAAAAAAAAAAAAAGTCAAAAATCCCAAAGAAAACAATCCTACAATCCTGAAATTAAAATATTACCTGCATTCCCACAACTTTTAATCATTGAATCAGCTTAAGCCTTCACAGATATTAAGCTTCCTATATTAAGCAAACAGAATGAGACAGTACCATGTTTTGTAACACCAGCAGAAATACCACGCTGAGATTAGATAAGCCTGCCCAAGGTCACCAAGCATGTCACCAGCAGGAATGGAAAGCAGAAGGAGCAGCTGGTGGCCCAGGTGCCAAGGTGAGCTCCCGCTGAGCACGTGCTCCCCAGCGACACCGGATGCTCTGCTGCAAACTGGCATGGCCCACACCAGCTCCAGCTAAGCCAGCAATGCCACTTAGTGCTAAAAACAGCCTTCTCTTTAAGATCACCTCAGAATAGTCCTACAGGTACTCTGGAGAGTGAAGTGATGGAAAAGGCTACCAGTACTTTTTTTTTCTCTAATACATGAATTATCCTATTTACTTCATTATGTGGGGTTCTGTTGTTCACAGAGAAGTTGCCACTGGGTCTAGAATTCATTAGCACCACCTATCTGTACTAATGCAGTGTGAGCTGAGAAACAGCTGAACTGGAGTAGCTTAAATGCAAGTGGAAGGCAAAGGTGTTAAGTGTGACTGATATTAAAAAAATCTCCGTCCAACAACACTAACATTGTCTTTTCTGACAGGTCACCTGCAAAATCAAGTGTATAGATTATGCTATAAGAAGCTGCACACTCTGAGTGACAATGAGCAGGAACAACCTAAGAGGAAAAACACAGTCTAAAAAGAAATATTAATATTCTCATTATAGGGGTTACTGGAAAGTACTCAGTTGAATACTTTATGTACAGCATTATTGATAATACTGTGTCAAAAACATTATTAAAAAGAGGACTTAAAACCAAATTGTATCTCAAGCAGTTGTTTTCCTCATTTAACAATTACATGAAGTTTATTACCTTAAGTTACCAACAGCACAGTTAAATAACTACTGATCACTAAAACACTATCTTTCCCTTTTGAAGGCAACTTTAGAAGAAAAGTAGAAAATATGTCCTGACATTGCTATTGAGGAAACATAGTTTAAAAGATTACTTGCAAAAGACAATACAATTATTCACTGAATTACTACTAGAGGCACAAGGACAAGTACTTGGAGACAAGTGTGCATCTGATTTGACAAAGCCTAACTAACCCTTAAGTCTGTAAACCTGAAACAAAGTGCAAGCTATCTTGCATGTATTAAAACAACATACATTTCTAACTCTACTTCAGAGCATTAAGTGTGCTTCATCAGAGATGAGGTTATAATGCAATATGACCTTTTCATGGAGTCAAACTGTTTGCAAAAAAATCCTAATTTAAACTGCTGATTTTGTGTGCAAAGTGATCTAAGTATTTAAAAGAGACACTTAAACAACAGGTAAAATACTTACACATTATCCTCTACACAAATTTTAGGCCCAACTACATTTGCCGCTCCACTTGACATTTTGAATGCAAAATGCTTTTCAGGACAAGATTTAGAGATCCCACACTTGTATCTTGGAGGTTTTGTAGCTTTCAAAAGGAAATAAACCAAGATTTTAGAGAACGCCACAGGTAGGCTAACAGACAAATATATTCTGAAGGAATTCAAGGAAGAGAGCAAACACAAACACTATTGCATCCGTAGTTACATAGCAGTTTAAAATAATCTAAGTTCATGAAACACATCATTATTCCAACTTCTTGTTGTCACCCTGCTGCTTGCTCTGGCACTGTCATCAAAAGCCACAAGCCAAAATTACGAAACAGACTTTACCAGAAATTTAGGAAAATCAGGAGAAGAGGAAAATTAGTTTCTGATTGCACTTGAAGTGTAATTAAGACTTTCTTAACTATGAAACTTCATCAGTCTTTCTGCTATTAGTAAAAGCAAGGCACAGCAGTAATACATGGCTATGAATACTCACAGCGTGCAGCTGCATCGAATGCTGATCTAGCTAAAATGAAAAAAGAAAGTTTTACAAGATGTTACTATTAAAGTGTCATCTGCTATATCATATCCTATAAATGTAAAATCTTTTTGTACCCCTATAAAAACAGGCTGGTTGAAATGAAGTATCAAATACACCTGAATATTATGCTCCAATATAAAACAACTTTTATGCATTAGCAGAATAGAAGTGATTAGGAATCCCATTCAGAAGCACTGCTTTAATTTATGGCTCTTAGAGAGTCATGGAATCAAAAATGCACAGAGATCCAAAACCTCTGAGAATTTATGGAGTTCAGGGGATTGAAGCGAAATTAATTCCCTCCTTACAGCTTCACTGGGATGGGGCTCCTTTCACTACTCTGGAAGCCTGCAGCTCAGGTGTATTTCAACCCAACCATTCATGACTCCCTTTCCTGAGATCTGAAGAGACACAAGTGCCCCATCACGCACAGGTGTGAATGACACCTCTGTCTCTTCAGTATTACCAGAGATGTCTCTGCTGACTGGTTCAGGTGGCAGCTCACACTGCACTGATCCAGAGTCAAAGAACACAAACTTCACCCACGTACCAAACATTGTTTGGGGTTTTTTTGGGTAAGAAAAAGCACCTTGAAAGAAAATTCTGGTTCAAAATAGACTCTGAAATTCGAGACACCTCAACTGCTATTCTTCATCTGTGTAGAACACTTGGGCACATCTGAAATATTTTGATTACTGCACATTCAACTTAACACGGTAGCATACCTGTGCAAGAAAAATACCCCCTCAAAACAAATTCTAAATCTCTTTAGCAGTAGTAAGGCAAAGCACAGATTTCCAGAAGCATGATTCAAGTCACCTAATTTATTACTCTACACTAAGAATGCATTTCCGGTAAACAAAAAAAGGCAGGTAAAATTATGTATCATTGACAGACAAAAGAATCAAACTGATTAACAGACAGATTAAATATTTCATACAGAAAATAATTTAATATCCATATCATATATAAAAATATAACAAGCACACATATTAAAGATAAACACAGAATTCTTAAGTTGAAGACCCTAAGGCAAAACGAATATGATATTCTTGATAAAGGCTCAAGTAAATATTAATAAATGTCCAGAGAAAACAAAGTCATCACTTACCAAATATGTGTCCTAAGTTTGTATCCATTTTTATTTCAAACACTTGAGATATGACATAAAACGTCAATAAAAATATTGCTATGACTACTACCAACTTCGCAGCACCTGTTAAGAAACAGAAAATAGTTTCAAAAAATTACCTGCAAATGGTAACTTTAGTTTACCAAAATTATCAACATGAGAAATGTGTATCAGACACACTCAGAAACAGGATGATCATTTGTGGACCTACTAAACAGAAAAAATCTGAAAAAAAAAGGATGGATATTATGGATGGATATTGTAATGTAGTATGGCCATTATAATGTAGGATGTAACTGCACCAATCCATCAGGTTATCATACCAAATGCACTCTAGTCTTTCTCTACCTTCATGCTTGTCTGACACTGTAGAACACCAACTCAGCTCAGCACCCAGGAGAAACCAGACCTCTACAAAAATTCAGCTTAACCAAATGAACTAAGATGATCTACCTGGCTGTTGTCCAAAGGCAAAATTCCCACCTTCTCCATTCCACTTCCATGTTCTCAGCCATGAGTACCTGCTCCCTCACTGTTCACAAATACTGTGTTCCCCCATGCCCTCTAATTTAATATATGGCCCAGACTGAGTGATTAGGGATCTGTTTATACACTGCAGCTTGGCTACTACGGTCAAGCTCTGAGTATGACATTAAAAAAACCCAACCAACCAACCAAAAATCCACAACAAAAAACCCCCAAACCACCAGCCAACCAGAAGCAAGCATCCTCACTTACTTTTCAAGAAATGTATATTAATGAGCTTCAAGAAGCAAGTTCAATGACTCAAAGGCTATTTTAAAATAAGCAAGAAAAAGCAGTACCTCTCCCATGCCCCTTTTAATATACTGAAGTAGGCAGTGCTAAGTTTTACAAGGCTAAGCTCCTGCAGTGCTGAGTGGCCAATCTACTTCCTGGGAGAAGAGCTATAAGCACACAACCACAGCAGCTTACATCTGCAATGGAAATGTATGTGATACTGCCACAAACCTCACCATTTTTAGCATCATTTACAATACGTTTTTACAGAATACTCCACTCTTAACTGACTGTAAAATACTGACTAAAAAATACTGACAGAGTACAAGTCAGGTGAGGAGGCATCTGATCAACGTCCTGCCTTCCTATCTCTCTGCATCATGTCAAACTGGTTGGAAGAATCAACCTTAAAGCATGTTTCTTTTTTCAGATTGCCAGCCAAATCCTTTAGAGAAAGCCAAACTTATATAGTCCTGCAGATTTCAGACTGCTGCTGTGATGGGCTGCTCAGAAAATCTTAAAATAGACAGATTACTCAGCCTTCAGAAGGATGAGAGATGCTAATCAATCCTCCCAAAAGGCTGAAAAAAGATAAGGGGATAGAAAAAGAAAAAAAGATGAAGAAAGATACTGAGGTTTTTGGCTTGTAGTTTGGTCTTTTTTTGTGTGTGAGCACACATATATTATGATGTAAGAAAACACAGGTGCAAACCTAGCTTATTATGCTGGAACTCCAAAGATAACTGCACTTGAAAGGAAGGGAACCATGTGCAAGCACTGGAGAAACAGATGATCTGAACACATGCTAAGAAATAGGGTAAAGGTTTTCCAAGCAACACTGCTTAAATCCACAAGATGGTACCAGATTTTGGAATGTATCATCTAGCAAGTGGCATTTAGAGAGCATGTTTTAGTATACAGTATGTGAGATGAACAAGAACTCAGTCTGAGGACCAGCCATTCCCTCTACTCTATATTCTGTGCTTTTCAACTGAACTGCAAGTGCTCCCTCCAAAGGAACAGTAAGAAATCTCCTAGACGGTTCCTTAAGCATTTGAACCAAAACTGGCATGTTTGCTACAAGTGAAACATCCTATAGGAACTGCCATATCTACTTTGTGGTTTTTAGCAAAAAAGACAGCTGGATGGAAGGAAAAAAAAACCTAAACACGTTTGGAAAGTATTTTTCCAGGTGAATCAGACACCTAAAAACTGGAGCACTTTCCAGTTCTTTATCAGATTCACTTTAGCAAATTGCTTCTAGTTATAAATATTGTGGTTAATAAAACCAAATTAGGAGTAGTCACAAAAATTGCATGCATTAACAAGCTCTTGGAAAAGGTGTCATTTTCTTCTAGAAGAGGCAACAGTTCCTCCTTGTGCAAAACAACACTGTAACCATTGTTAAAAGTGCAATGCACCAGAAACTCAAAACTGTTCTGTTGTCACAGTAGAATAGCCTGTGTAGCAAGCAGTCTAAAATAATGTTTTCTTTTAATGTTATATTAGCAAAGATCTTATTTTTACAACCACTATCCCTTCTGTCAAGTAGAATTAGTTTCTTAAAGCCTGTACTACAGTAACTTAGCTCTATGAAAAGGCTCTTGTAGTTTTCAAACTCTCAGCAACCATTCAGAAAGTTTCAGACACTTAAAACAGCTCATAGCAATTTCAGTGAGGCAGGGAAGAAATGGCTTAAGACAACCATTTGCCATTTCCTTATTCCTTCATCACCTTACAGAAATAGCAGCCAAAATATGTCAAGTCATGGCACCTTAAGCAGTCACTGCGATCAGCTACAGCGTTTTAACAAGGTGATTGCTCTTCCACCATGCCAATTCCAAAATGAGTTTCATTAATATGAAATGAGGATACCAAACTGAGCTGAAGTGGGCCCATCTAAAGAGAGAGCCAACCTGCAGGAACACCTGGGTAGGCTGGAAGAATGGGCTAACACTAACAGTGAAGTTCAACAAGGACAAGTGTAAAATCTTCCACCACAGAAATCATAACCCAGGTAAAGAACAGACTGGAATCTACCCAGCTGGGGAGCAATCTGTGGAAAAGGACTAAGGGATTCTGATGGACAACCAACTCAATATAAATGGAGAGTGTTGGCAAAGGAGCCAACAGGATGCTGGGATGCATCAACAAGGGCATCACCAGCAGACAGAGATAAAGTCATTATTCCTCTGCATAGCACTTGTCAGACTACACTTTTTACACTTCCTTCAGTGTTGGACCCTGCTATTAAAAAAGAAAAAAGAAAAGGACATGGACAATCTAGAGATGGTCCAACACAAACATAATCAAAGGACTGGGAAGCCTGCCAGATGAGGAAAGGATGAGACTGTTGGGTTTGTTCAGCCTTGAGAAAAGACTTACAGGAGAACTTAGTACCACATTCCAGTATTTCAAGGGTGGCTACAAAGAAGATGGAGATTCCCTTTTTGCAAGGAGTCACATGGAAAAGAGGGGTAGTGGGTACAAGTTATTCTGGGGAAGATTCCAGTTAGAAAATTTGTCACAATGTGAACTATCAGCTATTGGAATAATCTCCCCAGGAAGTGGTGGACTCCCCAACACTGGTCATTTTAAAATCTGGCTGGACAGAGTGCTGGGCTAGGGCTCAAATTAGAGGAAGTTATAGCAGTATGAAAATTACAGGGTAAATTACAGCTGCTACTTCCTGGATGGAATGCTGTGAGTATGTTCAAAACCTATCCCACAACGATTCCATACACACACCATCTGCAACCTCAAGCACGTGCTAACGGGCAACAGAGGGGGGAGCAGAGCTGAAACACCTTGGTCAGGCTCTGCTGAAAGCAGATGGTACTTTGTAGCTGATAAACCTGCACAGCACCTGTCAACCAAGGGAGATAGGAGCATGTGTCTCGCTGCTGAACCAGCAACTGTGGTGAAATCACTCTCCTGAGATGAACTTGGTTCTTTGTAACTTAATTGTAATATAAACTCACGCCATCATCCCAAAGTCACCTCCCTCCAATGCACGACCACCCATCACTGAGCATGTGCTCTATATTTTATCGACCATATCTGTAACAGCGAAGCAAGAGAATTTTACACCAATGAGTAACAAAAGTATGTATTACTAGAGTCAATCAAGATCCACCCAAATGAAAAGGAAGTTCACTGAAGAGTCTCCATAACAGGACACAGACTAGTCAGGCATAAGGGTCTCAGCTTTCCTGGTGTGCTGACAGACTAATCAAACACTAAAGGTTTGAGGAAATTACCACTTTTCACATGATGGCTATCTTGTCTAGACCGTGCTTCTGACAAGAAATGTCAGACCCTTTTAACCTGGTGTTCTACAATTCTATGACTTTAAAACCTCATTGTCACAACTTCTTAATGCTGTCCCTAGCAGTTGTTTCATAAATGACCAAAGTCTGATTTTACTGAGCGTACTTACCTGCTATTCTCATGTTTAGTCTTCAGCAAGCTAATGACACTACTGCATTAAAACAGCCACCTATAGGAAACAAAAAAAAAACAAACAAAAACTAAAAAACATTTCACCATAATTACAGCCAAAAAAGCAGTTTTGTGATGAGAATAAAAACCCATAGATTTTCTAGTCAATGAAATTAACGACGATTGTTCTGAATACCTATTTCTTAACACTCACAATTAAGGGAAGATTTAAGATGGATTTCTGATGCCTTGCCTTGCTTTCATTTGTTTCTCCACAAAACAAATGTTCTGAAAAAACACTAATTTCATCTGATCCCCTATAAATTCAGTTTATCTTTCAGTCATTCAAATTTGTGACCTAAGTACTTATCAATGCTCTATCTAAGCAGTCTTTTGTTTCCTAAAGCTATGTGGTAAAAGTCAACAACTCCACCTGCACTCCTTCAAAACCCTACCTGCTTCTTGGTGCAAGTTGCTATTTGGCAACACAGCACAGCAAACTGTGCTTTGGAGAGAAAAGATTTAAGCATGCTGGTCTCTAGGATACTACATAAACTGCATTCAGTGGCACTGAAAGAAGGTCAACACTTTAATCTCTGCATTACAGAAACGTAACAACACATTTGCCACTCATAGATACAGCCAGAGGAATAACATGATGGCCAACGATGACAAAAGCACGAACCCTAGTACTCCAATTATTTCAGAATAAACTGAAAACCACTCTAAGCAAACAGTGCCTAAGCATCCACAAGCTCCTTGAGAAGAGCATGTCACCACACAGAGTCAGAGTGGGCCACCAACTCCACAGGCTCTGAACAAAAGCTCCCACCTCCTCCTCAAGCAATGCAGGGTCCAGAGGCCATACCAAATGTACCTGCAGAGCCAGAGCTGCTCCTGGCTCTGCTCCATGCTCATGCTCAGTCCTGGTGGGCCCCTGCTGCACTGAGCCTGCACATCTGGCTTGACCTTCTCCTGATTCAGGGATCTTGTTCAATCATCTACACTAAGGCCACATGTGAAACATGTAATCAGCCATCACTCTAATCCAAGCAGCTGCCCCAGACGCTCATCACAAAAGCTACAGCATCCCTAACTCTCTGCAGTCCTATGCCGTGACTTTGAAAAACATCAAAAACATTATCTTTAGAAATTATTAGAAAACTGCTGTTATTAGAAATACAAATTATTTGGAGACAAGCACCAAAACACCCACATAGTTCTCATAGTCTATACTAGGGAGAAAAAATTGGTATTATGCAGAAAACTCTTTGCCTTCACTTAGTTCAGTATCTTAATTTCAGTGATTTGTGTCCAGATCCTCTTTGCCAAAGACTCAGTCATTGTGCTCTATCCCTTCAAGTTTACAAGAAAATGGTCAGCAGAGAAATAAATAGAAAAAACTTCAAATACAGAAATATTTGTTTCTATGCTATTAGAATTTGAAAATACTTAGCACCTAAGTTTAAAAGCAGACAAATGTTTTTGAGTGCTAATGTTGTACTGTAAAGGAAATCTCACAGTATATTATAGACCATAATATATCCTTTTAGCTGCAGCCACACATATTACATCCTCATATAATAACTTCTTTCAGGAAAGGCTAGTATTTATCTATCTTGCAAAAAGGCAAAAAGTAATCTGTTGGGGCAGATAAACTCATTTTATTTCAAAGTCTGTGAACAGAATTATTTTAGGCTTCTTCTTCCAGACACTCAGAAATATATCAATGTTACAATAAACACTGGCTGCACTTCGAACAGCTACAACCTAGTTTTAAGTCTGCACACAAAAAAAGAAGTTTCCTTTTTTGTTTTACTCTGAACAAAAACACATCATGAATACAAAGCATGAAAACAAGAATATGAACAAAACCAGAAACAAGAATCTATGCGAAACAATTGCATGATCTAACCTTGACTGCTTTTATCTCAACATCCCCCTTCACCTGTCTCAGGGATCATTATTTGTTGCAATCAACAAATAAGAATATGCATTATTTTTAAGTGTGGAATATATTTTGATTTAGAAAAAAGAAAAATGAGTATACTATGCTTCAACTTGAAAGGAATTTTAAAAATTTAGTGATTCTTTTTCTAAATTACAGTATACTGAAAAATCATGAAGTTTGATTTACTGAATAATACAGTAGTGCTACAGTACAGACAAGTGTTGCACAGCACTTTCCAGCAAAGAAAAATAATTTATGGACATCAAGTCCTTTTCCTACACTTATTATCTTAGACTGGTTTTTTTGAAGTATTTCAAGACAGAACAGGAGTAAAACAGGGTAAGCTGTGAACCCTTATAAATGCTCATGGACCATTACTCCACATCTTTGTTATTAGACATCATAACTGAAATTAGAGAACTGATTAGAAAATTGGTTTGGAATTTTTAATGGTGCACATTTTAGGATCATTTAAAAACAAACAAACAACACAGGATCACAACTGAACTTGCTCAAACTCAGATGCACAAAACCAGTACCAACAACATTCCTTTGATTGCTTTCGAAATCAGCCAAAATAACCCAAACACTATTTTTCTCTTCTTTGATGTAATATTCCATCAAGCAGAGGCAGGAAAAATAGAACCTTAGTATCCTCCTGACATATAAGTGTCAAGTAATAGAGATAATAATTTATTACTACATCATTCCCTGTCAGGCAGTACAAAAAGGCTCCCCTGTATCACTTCTTAGAGTGATACTCATAGGAAAACACCACAAAACAGGCAACAGAAGCTATCAACATCTTCAAGTTGCAAAGTAAAATGGCTGGGTTTGGGAAGCATTATGGGACTTAAATACGGAATTTTTTTTTCTTCAGACTGTTTTCTTAGCACAAAACTTAGGAAGTTTTTCAGTCAAGGTCTACAATTGGGACCGCAGAAAGAAACCAAAAATTGTCTCATGCAGCAGTGCCTCAAAATGAAAAGGCCTGAACAGAAGAAGACAAGAAATCAGAGGTTATAAATCCTTCTTGAATGCTGGCATGTCATTGTCCAGTTCCCTGCATGAAGCTGCATATCCATACATGCAGAAAAAAATTAATTTATTCTGGATACAAACTACTAGGGAGAGGATATATGGAAAGAGAGCTGGGAGCTGAGGTTACTGGTTGCTTTTTTTCTGTATCCTTGTGCATCCCAAACAACCCTCATGACAGTCTAAAATGCTCTCCACAGAGCACAGAAAACAGTAGCTTACAATAAAAAAAAGGAAGAGAAAAACAAAGGGCTTTTTCCCACTCTGCTCCACTTGTTGATTAACTTATGTGCTATGACATACTCAACACAAACACAAAAATTTTGATAACTCCACAGAGCTACTGCACATATTTTTGTTCATACCTAAACTAGTTTCAATAAGTAGACCAGCAGATACTTGCTTTTAAAAGTAACCTGTGTCTCTTGAGGGAACCCTAAGTCCTTCCTGGAGGAAGTTTATAATGAATTTGTTTGGGAAAATTACAAGCCTATAATTCTTCCAATCAAATCATCGTCATATTTTGTTAGATCATATAAAGTTTCTAACACACCAAGACTGAGTTCTTTCTACATTCATGTGTTCAACAGAGTGGTCATTATGCAAGTTTTCCTCCTAGAATCATAGTGCAAGAGGAAACTGCATTGAGATAATTGACAAATTAACATTTCCTATTAATCCTGCCTCACTGACATAACACTGAATGAAGTGCAGATTCCAGTCCCAAGCTAAACACAATTCAATTCGGTTAATTCTTTATCAGGCTTTTCTCAACACTTTTCCAGAGATGGTGCCATTGGACACAGTTCACTAGGGCAGAAGCATAGACTCTGCCCTACTTACTGTGCTGTGGCCACTTGCCACAAACTTTGGTTTAAAAGGGGTTACAAATGCAATTGTAATTAATGCTTTGAAGGATGATAATGAAACATGTAAATTAGTCTATTTCATTCCCAGGATAATAGTATTTCCATTAGCAACTTGATAACATGAGTGGATTATGCTTACAAAATGGACACACAAAAACAAGCAAAGATGAGAGGCAAGAATTTAGAAGGTCAAGATAATATTGAATTCTGACCTTAGCTGATTAGGAAGAGGTCCCAAAATCAACAACAATACTTAATGAAGCAGAAAGTAATATACTCCAAAATTGACATCCAGTGCAGCAAAATAAGCAGCAGAAATGGAAAAAGAGATTATAGCAGCTCTCTAATATTGGGGTCAACAATGTCGTACTGCCACAAAAGTGTAACTGCTCATTGTGAACTGCACTGATAGGACTGCTGTGTATGGAACAAAAAGCAATTACTCTGCTCTGCCTAAATAAACAAAAAATACCCTGCTCTACGTGCTATCTTGACTTTTAACTAAGACCCATGTGCAGTTTTTTTCTAAGTCTAACTCAATGCATAATCCTCAAACGGAAGAATCTAGATAAGAATTATATGACGTAAATAAACCAACTAAGGGATTAAAGAATCAAGTCTGCTTTGCAAGGAACTGTGAAAGAGAGAAGTCAGGATCAGATATCTTTATCTCTTATCTTCAAGGTGTAATTCTACATTTTTTTTAGCAATAAATATATATTTTTTAAAATACTATTATTTATAGCATATCTAAAATATATATTAAAGACTTGCTTTAAATATATATTTTTATAATTCTAAAAAATGCTGAGAATAACTTTTCAGTATTTTCTGGCTGCTGTTTACCTATTTGCAATTATAATATTAAAGAAAGACAACCTTACAGTTACAACGATAAACAAAAAATTTAAAAGGTGGTTGTAAATCATCATAAAAGTCTGGAAACAGAGACAATTTTTCTTAACACAGATAGCCTACAAGGTGTGAGCTAATGTCCCCTTCAATATTAAACCCACATTTCTATATTATTACATGCAAATCTGCACTCAGGTTATGTAATATTAAATGTGTGGTAGCCTGAGATGCTTTGCATTCAATTCAGGGGGAAATTTTTCTTTCTACCAAGGTTTAATAATGCTATACCTGATTTTGTATATATATGCTATTTGTTAATATGAATAGCATACACTATACTGCAGTTAAACAAGTGTTCAAAATTACTGAGCACCCAAAAAAAAAACCAAACCCCCCCCCCTCCACCCCCAGAAAAAAAGGCAGTAACAACCACAAAGAAACCCACTTGAGCTTCTATCTTTATTTCCAAGACTTTAGTAGATTAGGACATTGTCTTTTGTTGTTTGTTTGTTTTTTTAGCACAAACTGCATTACTCAATGATTAGCAGATGCATTTTATTCCTGTCAGAGAACAGCAAAAAATCCTTCAAACAAACAAAAAAAATTTAGCTTTTCATACCTGGTAAAATATAATCGATGAAACAACATTGTGTTTAATCCAGCCTCTGTTGATTAGATACTCCAGTGTGTTATGTTCAAGCAGTTCAGAGCAGTGGTGGTTTTTTACTCAACATTACACAGTGAATTAGATACGTCAAGGACAGCACCAGCTCTTCTTATGTGATTTCTGGTTCTAAACCAGTGGTTGTGCCAACCTGAATTACATGCCACAGACAAAAGAGCTGAAACATTCAAAATCATTTAAGACTATTTTATTTAAATGGAGGATGCATTTTTTATCCAGATGATTGCTTACTTTTCTGCTACCCTATGAATAGTTTTTCCAATATGTTTGCAAAACTAATTTAATTTGAAATTAGTGAAAGATACACATGGAAAAGAATTATATCTTTAAAAAAGTAAATAGTATAACTCAGTTTTATTGTATAATCATGCACAATGTGGGTCTTCTGGAAACACAGGCTATGACCCCAGCAGTTGCTCCCTACAGGCAGCACTCCTACATCCATACAAATTCTTTGAGGTTCTGGCAGAACTCCACATAGGGAAAAGGTCTGTCCACACAGAAAAATTTAGAGATTCAAGAATACATACTTTCTCTTCTCCTTTGTGACAAATGGTACCATGAAGTGAAATTATCAATTTCTTATAAAAATGAGAATTCTTATAAAAATCATGTTCTTCCACATATATATATCAAGATTTACCTTGATATTCCAGACAACTGAATCAGACTCAAAGTGTTTGCTTGTAAATACAAGATTTTATTTTATTTCTGTCAAATTAGGGCTACAACAAATGAATGTAGATACACGTAGGAAATGAAACTCAAGCTTATTCCAAAATCATGAATAGATACTCCAGCTACTGTTGCATGTCCTGTGTTGCGACTACCACTCTGTGGTTTCACTTTTAGGAAAGGAAATACACATGAGAAGCAGCATTGTTCTGGAGCGTTTTGAAACTTGATGTGTAAAACAAACCTTTCCCAAATGACATGTCAAATCACTGTCCATGCAAGCTGATGCTAGTGGCATCAAGCCAGTACTTTCACCTTAGGCAACAGACAAACTAGCCAGTCTCAAACACTGAGAAATTCTTCTGAATCCCGAGAAGCTGAGATAAAAGTACTAAGGCATTCATTCGTCTCACAGAGAATGAAACTCAACCCACATTCCTTCTGCAATTAAAACAACAAAACCAAACCAATCCAAGAAAAAAAAAAGCAACAAAACCAATCAACAAGAAAAATTTTAGCCTTATAAGCACTCAATCCATACTTTGAAGACTCTTCTCAATTATTACAAAAATTTACTGATGCATACAGTTAAGAATGTGAATTATGGTCCGTAAAACCCACACTATTTATATCTGATAAAGTAAAACATACCATTGCTGCTGACATACCTATTGAAGAGAATCTTAGCTCTCTGGTTCATGGCATTGGATAATATCACATATGGAAGTTTAGATAGATAAAATCATCAAGGACAAATTGCTGAACTTCATTCACCAACTTACTTCTCCACTTCATCCCAAACTACATAAATCTCACAATAAAGATTTAAGAGAATGAGGTGCCTCAAACTACTTTGTAACTGAAACACTGCTATAAATATCACATGTTTAAAAGTTCAAAACTAATTATTTGTTTTCTGTAGTACTTTTAAAGAAACAAATTAGGACCTTGATTTCATAAGACAGCAAAGTCTGTTCAGTTTTTCCACAACAGGAGGTAAATAAAGCTTTGCAACACATTAATCTGTGGGATCACCAGGTCTCACTTGAAAGTGTTGCCAGAATCTAATATGTTTCAAATATACAAGAGCATTCACATCAACAAAAATACCAAGCCTCTTATTAGAATATTACGTCACTATCAAGCAATATTATCCTGCCCTGCTATAGAGCAATTCTCAACAGAACTACCACACCAAAGAAAATGTGCATAAGAACAATACCTCATAAATAAAAATAAATAAATAATAAAGTACACATAATTACTGTGACTTCACAGAATGGCTCAGGTTGGAAGGGACCCCAGTGGGTCATCTGGTACACCCTCCCTGCTCAAGCAGGGTCATCCTAGAGCACATGGCACAGGATTGTTTCCAGTTCTTGAGTATCTCCAGTGAGGAAGACTCCACAACCGCTCTGTGCAGCCCATTCCAGTGCATGGTCACTGCACAGTAAAGAAGTTTTTCCTCAGAAGACCTCTATTAAGCTGGAACTTCCCATCTATCCATTTCTGCCCATTGTGTCTTGCCCTATTACTCAGCCCCACCAAGCAGAGCCTGGCTTCATCCTCTTGACACCTTTCCTTCAGGTACCCACAGACATCAATGAGGTCCCCTCTCAGTCATCTCTTATCAAGGCTGAACAGACCCAGCTTTCTCAGCCTTCCTTGAAAGAAAGATACTCCATGCCTTAACCATCACTGCTGGACCTGCTCCAGGAGCTCCGTGTCTCTCATGCACTGAAGACTTGATAAAACCACATAAATTTACTTGATGGTATGGTTATTGGAACATCATTTTACACTGAGGCCCATTTTAAATAAATTTATCAAGCAAGAAAGAAGAGGAAAGGAGCATTACAAATACGTCCAAATACTTCCAGGTTTACTGCAGGAAAACCAATCAGCTCCTCCGCACTACTCTTCTCTCCAACCACAGTAACACTCCAGATAGCAGCTTTAAGGTGTCAGAATGAAGATGACCATCCTTTGAATGAGATTAATTTATTGCACAGACCATCACACCAACCTCATCCCAGAGATGCATATGAGGACTATAAACATGGCAAGCCATGGAGCTTGGATATAATTTGCAAGGCAGAGAGGATTAAGACTACTAATAGTAAAAAGGAGCATCTCCATCCACTGTTGGAAATAAAAGCCAATCTATAGTACCTACCAAGCATTTAAGCTTCTTTAACAAAGGCTCACCACGCTCTGAGGCTGCATGTTGGAGAGGAATTTTAACCTTTGCTCGGCAGCATGCTGATCTCACCAGGAAACTGAGGGAAAGTACTCTCCAGTGACAGTCACTGCTCACAGCATCGTTGGTATCTGTAGTTCATCTTGTTCTAAGGGACCTAATGGACTGAAGTCCATGCTCCACTGTGGAGCCCCTCTTCATCTACTCATTTCCCACGTGAGGTAGCATTTGGATAGGTTCTGGCCCTTTGCAGAATTAAAAGAGCATGTCACTGGCTGAGCAGAGCACCCAGCAGAGAAAGTGCTGCATACCAGCCTGGGAAGAAGGGCAGCAGCAGGCTCAACACACCATGCTATGCCTACAGGATACTGCTGATGGGATCACACAGCATCTGTGAGACTGCTGCTGGTGCCTGGTAACCTCCCTGTGCATGAGGCATCCAGAACAAAAGTGCTTCTGGGGTGCAGGCAAATCATTGCTACCGGGCCATATTAGCACTGGACAGGCCATCATTTGTGAGTGATGAGGTGATACTGAAAATGGAGAAGTCAGTCAGTGACACGATTCTTAACAGCTCTAGGGTGACTCACCTCTTCCTACGGCAGACACACAAAATAGCCCCAAAATCTGTCGTTCCTAGGTTTCTGAGCATGAAGATACCAGAACAAAGATCCACAACCTACATTTTGGCTAGGTGCAATCCTACAGCAACCACAAGCCATATCTATGAGGAACAATTTCACAGAAAAAAAAAAATCTAGGGACAATGTGTTCTTTTCATAAATTATATACTTACATAATTTGTACACTTAAATATTCAGTTAACAACTGGTATACATCTGCTAACTAAAATCCAACACAGACATTTTCTTTCCTTTGAGATGTTATAATCTAAGCATCATCATGAGTGGGGAAATCTAAAATTATGCTGCATAGCAATTCACTGTATGTCATTACCTATGTAGAAACTTACCACATTAGGAACATACAAATTCCTTTGAGGAACAGCATCCCTCAGTGACAGAAAGGTGCTTATTACAGCGACCTTACCACGGAGACTCTATGCACAGCTGACACAAAGATGCTGATGTGCAACCACTGCATACTCTAACAATTCCCAATGCAACCCCCGCTGGATCATGCTGTTGTAAGAGAAACTATCTAACTGTTACAGGAACTCCTTTAATAAACTCTTGCCTGAGTCAACCCAAATGCAGTTCCAAAACCATTCACATGTCACTGACATTCAGCTGACCAGCAAACACCCAAGCAGCCATGGCAGTTCCATCAACCACCTCCCCCAGAAAGTGAAGAGTATCAAGGCTGATCCAAAAGCAGAATTAAGTGTCTGGGAGCAGGTCAGTGGCTTTCTAGCAGCAGCAATACTAGCAAATACCAGCTTAAACATCTGTGAAATGATGACTCAACTAACTGATGATACCAAAACAGAGGAAAATAAAAAATAAAATAAAAAAACCTTTGCTACAAAAGACAATTGGAGAGAGGGTGGGAGAAGGGAAGGAAGCCAGCCAGCCACAAGAAAACAAGTCTTATGAATAGAGGGGAGACTGCCACGTATTTCAGTTTTAAGATTTTAACTGGACTGTCATGAGAACTAGCACGTGTTTGTACATATAAACACATTGTGCAACTTTCTGCCCCTAATACTGACTCAACAGTGACATCAAATGCAGGGCAAAGTTTACTCCCGTAGCTCCCTCTGTCCTGACAGTCCTACAAAGGTTCTCCTCTCTTCCTCAAAGTCTGTTCCACATTCTCTTGGCACTGAGGATATATGAGGCCAAGGCTGGAAAATGCTACAGTGCAGCTCAGTCTGCAAATTAGGATATAAACTATTTTTGTATTATAAAAATACAGTACTGTATATGGGGAGCAAAAATAGTTGACCAATTCCAAAAGAGTAACTATTGTTAATGCCCTGTGAAAACTTGAGTGTGATTGAATTTCAGAAACCTTGGTGAAATACCATTTAATATAGTTATCCACCACTTATAATAAACATCAATGAAATACTGAAGAAGGATAAGATTTTTAAATTTGTGGATAACAGCGAGACACAAGCAGATGGAAACAAATTACAAGGTGGAATTAGAGTTACAAATTGCCCAGAAAAATATTCATGTATTTATTTTAACAAAAAAATTCCTAAAGTCCTCTCGGGATGCGTATACCCTTAACAAAGGCTTGGATTCGTGGTCAGACACAGAACTTTAGATGATGAAGCAGGAAGCACCTATTTATAGATTACAGATGCTTAATCTGAGAAATACCAGGAAATGAGATTTCAAGTAGCAATACCAGTTTAAAGTTACTGCCTCATCACCCTTCTACTGTGTCCTCACGCCACGAGACCTCAGGCATATATAGTATTAGAAAGCATGAAAATTGACAGTGAGCTCACCTGCCAGGCTGCTCCAGCCTACATGATTTTGCTCACTAAGGAAACAATGTAGCAAAAGAGAATCTAACTTTAATAATAGATTAGAGGACAATATTCAAGACTGTTGAGAGGCAAAGTGCAGCAGCATTGGGCTGCTAGTTTTGCTCATCCATGTCATGATCTCACTGCAAGACCATCAGATTTGACACTCATGCAAATTACATTTTTTCTGAGAATTTATGTACAATCTTGGTTTCAGAACAATGTCAGACTTCTCAGATAGATCCTTCTATACTGAAAAACAACAATTCCAGTACTGTTGACAGCAAAACAACTGTTTACAGGGCTAATGCAGCTGGCCTCTGGCAGGTAAAACATGGAGGTTTACAATAATTACACCTCAAGTTCTACACAGTCTCAGCAAATTTTAGTGGAAAAACTCAGAACTGAACATACGTATCACTTATGTAATGACTCATGGACATACTGATTACCAATATAACTCGAAAGACCTGCAGCCATTACACTCACATGTCAATCACCTGACTTCACTGGAACGACAAGTTTAAAAACCAGAACCTAAGTTCTATTTGAATAACAAATTCTCTTTGATCAATTTAAATATTTAAGAACAAGTTCTCTGTGTCTGCTGTGGATTCATTTTATGAATATCTAATCTTTAGGTTGCAATATAATCTGTAAGTAGACAGGTATTTTAGCACAGTATCAATCCATCTTGTGATTTTATTGAAAAAATTAAAAATCCGTTTCCTGCTGGTTAGTATTTTCCCCCAAAACCTGAAAACTAAACATTCAGGAATTCACTTTTTAAATATTAATTTTCAAAAGTCCCACTAAAATGTTAAACTCTGTGTACATCATCCCTCCCTTCTGCAAGCACTAACAGTTCTCATTAAACGCGGGCGGCCACTCGAAGCGTTGCAGTCGGTGGCCCGGTGTCCAAGGGACTAGAGCAGTGTGCCTCTGAGGTTGGTACTGGCAGGGTGATTAGACACTGACACAGGTTTGCCAGAGAGGTGACAGGTCATCCATCCCTGGAAACACTCAAGGCCAGGTTTGGATGGGGCTTTAAGCAACCTGGTCTAGGGGAAGGTCTCCTGCCCACGGCAGGGGGGCTGGGAATAGATTGTCCTTAACCCTTCTAACCCAAACCATGTTACATACAGCGCATACGCCCTGAAGCACTCGTGCTGCACTTGGAGAGGCTGGGCAGGAACTCGTGGTTCCGTGAAGCAACTATTATTATCTATTTACTCTGCACTCCTACTGGGTGAAGGGGCCAGGACTTTCGCAAAGCGATGGAAGCAACGGCCCGCAACAAACAGGTGCTTCCTCCATCCTGAAGTGGTGAGATGTCATTACATGACAATAGCAAGCTATTAGCTTGTGAAGAGCCTAGCTGCAGGCTTAAAGCAAGTCACAAAACTTGTTTTGCCACACAAACAACTATGCAAAACAACGGTTTAAAAAGATTTCTTCATACTTAAAAGAAACCCTGAGGGAAAATATGTGCTAATGAAGATGCTCATACCTTGAGAAGTTTCGAAAGCTTTTAAAAAAAGAAAACAACATGACAGTCATTAGGTAGCTATTTCTAGTGTGGGTCTGTGGTTTTGATAATTTTTCTAAATAATTCCCCAATTAGTATTAAATAAATATTTTGTTAAAAGACAGAAGCAGTCAGCTGTGTTCACCAGCAAAGAGCCACCACGGGCTCCAAGCCTGTGAGGCATAATAGGCCATGCCGAACATTAAAATACCTTGTATATGCAAAGATCTTCACCCAAAGATCTTCACTCCAGTAACCCTGGAGTCACTACGTTGTGATTTAACCTCTTTTAAATGTGAGAAATTAGGAAAATAAACAAATCAGGTGAGTTACATAGCCCCTTAGGGGCTCAGCCAAACATGTGACTTAACATATGGTAGCATTTACCTAAGAGGAAAAAAAAAATATATTTCTATATGTTTTCCTACTTCAACCAAAGGCACACAGGCTGCTTCGACAAGTACTTCTCTGCAAACAGCACATTTAGGAGGACTCCTAACATCCTTAGGAGTTCACAGCCGCTCTCTGTAACGATGCATTTTAGTTAAACAAGAGCTGAGCCCTACAGCTCATGTACCGACAGCGTCCGCGACCGCGTACTCCACAGAGAAAGCCAAGGAACACCACCACCGAGCAGCAGCACCCCATCCTTTCCACCGAGCTGACTT
>VWZV01006080.1:74854-123538 GCA_013397155.1 Irena cyanogastra
CCCGCCCGCCCCGGGCCGCCCCGGGACACGGGGGCCGCGCGCCGCCCTGCGCGGGGGATCCGCGGAGCGCCGCCGCACACAGCGTGCCGGGCGTGCACCGCCGCCAGCCCGGGCCGGGAGCGACTTCTTGGACACCGAGATGTTTCTGCTTGTTTTCTCTTATACTTTACGCACATTTTCTTTTTCTTTTTCTTTTTNTGCCCACGGCAGGGGGGCTGGGAATAGATTGTCCTTAACCCTTCTAACCCAAACCATGTTACATACAGCGCATACGCCCTGAAGCACTCGTGCTGCACTTGGAGAGGCTGGGCAGGAACTCGTGGTTCCGTGAAGCAACTATTATTATCTATTTACTCTGCACTCCTACTGGGTGAAGGGGCCAGGACTTTCGCAAAGCGATGGAAGCAACGGCCCGCAACAAACAGGTGCTTCCTCCATCCTGAAGTGGTGAGATGTCATTACATGACAATAGCAAGCTATTAGCTTGTGAAGAGCCTAGCTGCAGGCTTAAAGCAAGTCACAAAACTTGTTTTGCCACACAAACAACTATGCAAAACAACGGTTTAAAAAGATTTCTTCATACTTAAAAGAAACCCTGAGGGAAAATATGTGCTAATGAAGATGCTCATACCTTGAGAAGTTTCGAAAGCTTTTAAAAAAAGAAAACAACATGACAGTCATTAGGTAGCTATTTCTAGTGTGGGTCTGTGGTTTTGATAATTTTTCTAAATAATTCCCCAATTAGTATTAAATAAATATTTTGTTAAAAGACAGAAGCAGTCAGCTGTGTTCACCAGCAAAGAGCCACCACGGGCTCCAAGCCTGTGCGGCATAATAGGCCATGCCGAACATTAAAATACCTTGTATATGCAAAGATCTTCACCCAAAGATCTTCACTCCAGTAACCCTGGAGTCACTACGTTGTGATTTAACCTCTTTTAAATGTGAGAAATTAGGAAAATAAACAAATCAGGTGAGTTACATAGCCCCTTAGGGGCTCAGCCAAACACGTGACTTAACATATGGTAGCATTTACCTAAGAGGAAAAAAAAAATATATTTCTATATGTTTTCCTACTTCAACCAAAGGCACACAGGCTGCTTCGACAAGTACTTCTCTGCAAACAGCACATTTAGGAGGATTCCTAACATCCTTAGGAGTTCACAGCCGCTCTCTGTAACGATGCATTTTAGTTAAACAAGAGCTGAGCCCTACAGCTCATGTACCGACAGCGTCCGCGACCGCGTACTCCACAGAGAAAGCCAAGGAACACCACCACCGAGCAGCAGCACCCCATCCTTTCCACCGAGCTGACTTCGTTTCGGCAGGAAGGGGCTGCCACGCTGCCAGCCGTTCACTCTTTTCCCTGGACCGGGGCGTCCTGCCGACCCGACCGCCACCACCCGGTGCCTCCTCCTCCTCCTCCTCCCCCTATGCGGCCACCGCCGGCAGCTCCGGGCGCTCGCCCCCTGCCTCACCGCCGCCTCCAGCCTGGCCCTGACCCCCTCGCCGGGCCGGGACGGCGGAGGAGCGGAGGACGGGACGGGGACACCCCCCAGCGCCCCGCCCGGCTCTGACCCGCGGCCCCGGCCCACCTCAGCCTTCCCGGGCGGGAGGGGATGGGGGAAGGGCCAGGCGGCCCGGGGAAGGGCCGCCGCCGGGGAAAGCCAGCGGCAGAGGCAGGGGCTGGCAGCCAGCGGCTGCCCCGCGCAGAGGAGAGCGATGCGCGCCCGGGCGGCGGAGCCAGCGGCGGGATGCCCGGCGGGNCGCACCAGAAGTTATTTTCTATTACCGAACAGAAATGGCATTTTCTGTTTTAAAATAAAGTCCAAACTTTTTCTTTCGAAAACATTGTGATCAGCAGGACTGAGGCAATCTGTTATTGCATAAGAAGAAAAGATAACCCCTGTCTCTTCTTTATCCTTTTTTTTTGGACACTGATTTTGCTCTAACCCCGCCATGAGCTGGGGTAGATAGGGAGTTAAGGATAGTCGGGGTAGGTGGGGGCGCAGGCAGGGAGCACAGCATTTTATTTTGTGGAAGATTTCCACTGGCCTAACTCCCTCAGCTGGACTATTGCTGGGATGGGTATGGAGACTGCTGGGGAAGCAGAGCTCCAGACTCTGTAAATTCTACTATTGTTAAACCAGCAAGAGGGCATTTTCACAAAATCAGCATGGCATTTCTCTTAGCAGAGAACAAAGCCACAGCCAAAATGTAGGGCATATCACACATCATCAGTGTCAGGTAGACAAAAGGAAGTTTCCATGTCTTATTTTAACGACTTCTAGGTGAATAGATATTTCTTTTATTGGTTTTAAAATAGCATGCTTTGAGAACGATTGGGCATTGGTATGAGATGGTTATTTAAACATCAATCAAGTAATTTCTTTAGTAAATTTTCACAACACAATGAAGTTTCAGACCTACTATAATCTCAAAATGAGCAAAGGGGTACCCAGTGGGAGCATTACACAAAAAAGGAGGTATTTATAGCTTTTAGTTCTCAAAGATGATATAGATATATAATACTTTGGTGGTTAGTGCTTAATGTATTAAATTTAACCATGTTCCCCTGATTATTAGTTAGGTGGCACTGTCTACACTAACAGGTTAGTAAGATCGGTATGCTTACAGAGGCCAACTCCTTTGATAAGCAAATGTTTGCAATTGAAACAAACATTTAAAAAAGATTTCATAAGTAGCAATATCAAATTATTTAATGAAGAAATAATATTATCTGCACAATAACCAATACCTCAGAGTACATCTGTATCAAAGTCAAAGAAATAAGACTTGAGAAGGGCTGCAGTTGAATGCCATTGATTATTTACTTGGCTGAAAAGGTGCCACAACACACAGAGGGTGTAGAGTCACACTTCCCTGGAAACGTGGCACCTGACAGAACCAAAGAAGGGCTATGCTAGCCCTCCCAGTGTCTCAAGAAGGCTCACAGTTCCTCTTTTTCTTTCTTATTTCTAATTTGACTTGTAATTGTCCATGTTTTCATATGTTAAAATTGTTATGCCCATTAAGTAGAGGTCTTCCATAAGAAGTATAAATATCTATACCTATGGGAGTTTGCTTTTTACTATTGTCTGTGATGAACTGACCATTTTTCCTTCTGTAGATCAAGTCATGAAACAGAATGTGTTTCATTGCCACATATATTCTAAATGTTTCATCATGACCTAATATGTTCTAAATTTACAATTTTTAATTCCAAACTGTTTATATTTATTTAAAGATAAAATAACTTGGTTTCATGATTGCACTGTCTAGGAAAAACATATACTATACCTTTTTATTTTGCAAACATCAGAAATCAAAGTGTCTTAAGAATTTTGGTGCATTGGGCCTGAACAGATTACCTTGTTGGCCTTATTTACATATTTGACAAATTTCTTTGCTAGCGTCTCTAGCATTTGACCTGAACTTTCTTGTCTCTCTTGTAACTACATCTTTTTACTACATGAAATCATAGTATTGTACTATGATTTTGGGTTTTATTGAGAATGAAAACATTTCCTTCGTGTAGTTACAGAAAAACTAGATGTACTGCAAGCCTCATTTAGCATCCTAGGGATAACAGGGATAAATGAAAATAAAATACAGAAGCAAACGCTTTCAGGTGCTTTACCTTTGTTCTGTTAATTATTGCCTCTGGCAAGAGATGTCCCGCTAGTTAGACATCAGTCTTAATCCTCAGTTCTGGTATCAAAGCAATTTCTGATGACTTTTAAAAGTGCTATTTCCCTGTAAGCCTAAACTTCATGTTTGTATGATGTAAACTAATACTTCTGCCCTAGCAAAGCTTTCCATGGCACTTTGAATGAGCTGGACTCAGATTGCTGGCAGATACCCATCTCTCCAAAACTTGGACTATCTGTGGCATAGAAGTTACTTTTCTCAACATGGTAGCACAGTCATAGGAAACACTTTGCATTTGATAACACCAGTATTACAGTGCTGTGATAAATAAAATGCAACCCTAAGCCCTCTTTTAAATATTATAGAGAGGAAAGAAAAAAAAAAAGGGGAAAAAAAAGAGAAGAAATTTCCTTAGAGAGTGCTACAGGCAGTTTGCCTAGAAAAAATTGGAAAATATGATTTTCACCAAGTTGTGAGACTTTTAACTATAAATAGAAACTAAAATGTGTAAGTACAACATAAAGCTCACTCCTCTCTTCTCTCCTGCCTCTTCCAAAGATGTAAGAACATGTATGAAAAAAATCTTCCTTAACATGACATCCTGTTGGCTTTCTGACTGGTGTTTAGATAAGTTTTATATAAGCAGTATGGGTGTGTGTCTGAAAGAGAATGTATTGTTTAGTGTTTGTCCAATGATGTGGGAGAATTTAAAATATATGCATTCAGTATATATATTTGTGACTTCACCCTGTTTTTATCCAAAGTTAATTTTCAAGCAGCCAAAATAGCAGGTCTGATATGAGATGTCTGGGTAACAGTGGGTATGGAACGAAAATCAGTGCTCCAGTTTTAGTAGAGAAGCATCTGAGGAACATTTCCAACAGAGGTTGTACTCATGGAGATCAAGAACAAGCATCATCAACTGGAAATTGTAGATGTCCTGAGAAAGACTACAGATTACATTGTTCATGAGCTGCATTGTAAAAGGTCGTGAGCACCACTCTGAACATCTTGTGGCAGCATGAGAATTCTTCCACACAATAAATCTTCTCCAAATGTAACTCTTTGTCATAGAAATCATATGGAGTTTGCTTCCAAGTTTATTAATGTTTCATTTCAGCAAGATATTTTTCCTGATCCACAGGCTCTCAACCAGATCCTACCTCTCCCAAGGCAGAGCTCCATGCATCACTGCTGCTCTCTCAAAAAAAGTCAGTTCTTCCCCTCCCTCCCAGTCCTCACTAAACTGCCTGTGTCCTGTGTCCATGAGTTGCACCACCCCCATGTGTGAACTATGCCATGACATCTCAGTGATCCCAATGAGATATTGTAGCTCTGCAACTGCATTCAGGCCTCTAATCCCCCTTGTAGATTTGCCATGCTGTATGCATTTATGTACAAGCACATCAGATAAGGCATCAGGTTGAGCTGATGTCCCAAGAAAAGCTATGAGAGCTTTTTCCATAATGCTGTGCTGCTGGCACTCTCTCTGTATTCCCTTGAGTTGACCTCTTCACCCTGTTCTGTTTATTACACCCACACCACTTCCTTACTTGACTTTAGGCCATCATCTCCCTCCCTGTTGTTTTATCATTCCTGATTTACAGCTCTCCTTACCATCCTTGCCAGTCATATGGCAGAGCTGCTTTAGCTCCCCTTCGTCAGAAACACCCAGTTTGTTCCTAGCAGTTGTTGACACTCATGTGGGACCTTATAACCATAAAAACCAGATCCCTGTTACTGATGCCAGCTGCATGATGTCAGTTCATGATCTGCAGTGTCTGTCCACTCGTCCTCAAGTCCTGTCTTTCCTTTCTCTGGCAGGATCAACCAGAAAACCACCTGGCCCACCATGTCCTTGACCCTTGCTCCCAGAGCCACAGAGTTATGCCTAATATGTTCACAGCTTCCCATGGCCAATACCATTGCTGCCCATGTGGAAGAGTAGCACAGGAAAATAGTCTAAGGCCCCACAAGTCTTTCTTCAGTATCTGAGATATAAGCCCCAGCAAGAAGAAAATGCCTTTTGCCAGCAGGTGAGGTCAGCCTATGGGGACCTTCTCCCCCACAGCAGGGAGTCTGCCTCTGCTCTCACTTGCAGGTTCCACCTGGTGTTGCTGCAGGTTCAGGCTTAGCTGGTGCAACTGTTTTCCTGGACCAAGCTCCTGGACCCTGCTGCCAGGGCACTCAGTATTTTGTAGGTGCAGATCTGCAGATAGGAGTGGGTGCCTTCCTCCTGTTGCTAGAATCTGTGAGTTTCCAGCCTTCTTTCACCTGCGTGAATGTGTGAGGAATGTGCTCTGTTTTTTACAACACACCACAAATGATGAGATAGGAATTGGTGGACAGTCTCTCCATGTCCACCCACACCTTAGTGCTTAACCGAGATAACCAATCCCCGTCTTACCAACATACAAACCATTGTCAGTAGTTATCATGTCTGTGTTTTTCTAGTGAGAAGGAAATAATTTCATCTTCTGAGAAAACTCTCAGGGTGATGGGGCAGAAAGACAGGGCAGCTCAGCAAATATCTGCAGGGTAGAGACTGTATTCAGTTAAGCCCTTAGGTGCTACTATAATAAAAGAATTAAATCCTGTGTATCCAGAAATAGAAAGCAGCCTGTATAATTGAGTATTCTGCCAGCTCGCACATTTTTCACCAGGATGGAATGACCAGAACCCATCCATCTAAGCTTCAAGTGATGAGTAAGATAAAAAGTGCAGAGGCAGTGGTGATCATTCCATCCCTACTGTCATGCTTGGCTAGACCACAGAAAAAAAATTGCATCCTTAGCTAGATTGATAGGAACAGCCCTGAAAAGGGGATTCTAGCTCTAACCACAGAGTTAAAGAGCTGGTACTGCAGGCATCTGAAAGTGAAAAAGAGAACTTGGACAGCAAACATACTTTGGGTGCCACAGACCAAAATGCAGAAGGTTTCAGGTCAAAGAGATTTATCTAGAGACCAGACTAGGCTCAAGCTAGTACAGGCAGCTCAAATCTAGTGAAGGGATCCCTGGTAACTGTGGAAACTCTGGAACAGATACATGGTGATGCAGCAGAGCTCATAAGATCTCACAGCAGAAGTGATCTCTTCAAAGGCCAGAAGTTGCAGTATTCTGAGACTAAAATACTGAAGCTACAGAAGTTTGGAAGCTGAGGTCAGAAAGCATTGCTTTGCAGTTGTGGGAAAAAAAAAAAAAAAAAAAAAAGAACCAGAAACATGAGAACTTGTGGGATGACTTGGAAGTTGCCAGCTCCTCGTTTAACCCATATGCCCTCTGATACTGTTTGCTTGCCATCTTCACACTGGTGTTACGCCTCTATGTATCTATGGTATCAATGGTATTGCTGAGCATCTCAAAGTAGCACAATAACATTCATAGGGAAATGCAAGCAGACTTTGGCTTCTCCTGCAGCTAACCAACTCTTGTCTCAAAAGCTTAAGGTTCAGGGACAAAGGTTCAGCCTTCCTGAGCAATAAAACAAGTGCAGTGAAGACTTTCTAATCACCACAGGCATGGTGGTTTTCTGAGCTCAGCAGTTTCTCATTGGCTACTTCCTTCTACTACAGAGTTGATATAGTCACTTAAACTCAGATTTCTTTGAAGGAGGCTTATCTCAATAGCCAAAGTGGTATGGTATGAGAACCAGCCAGTTTTAATAATAGTCTCATTAAGCACAGTACCCTGTCAGGACTGACACCTCCTTTTCACAGCAGGACAGCCCCTCCCTATACATCAGCACTTTTAACTGTTTCTCATGCTGCTGGCTTTAATAGTGCACAAGCCTCCTACCACAGATTTTCCAACAAAATAATATTATGACTTTTAAAAACATATATTCCATGTGGTACAACTACAGATAACTTACATTTTAGTTCAAAGAATGACACTGAAAGAATGTTTCCTTTGTTTTGCAGCAATGTGCTGTACAAACATCAAAGAAAGGAAAGAGCTCATGAGGTACAAGAAGATGCAGTCTGTAAGTTATTCCAAGGCAGGCACCCTTTGGTGCTGTGATGTTTTGTGCTCTGCTTTTGCTGGATCTATTCACTCAGTTTGTTTAACTTGTGTTCAAGTTTCAACTTGAATACGAGTTTGTAGATTGTCCAGACTGAAAAATCTCCTAGATCCCCACACCGCCCCCCCCTCCCCTAAAAATGCAGAGGTGCACAATATCCAGAGGAAGGCAAACTTCTCCAAAGCATGAACTTCTTCCATCAGGTCTGCACAGCAGGCCATGGCCTGTCTTTTGACCCTGTGTCTCTGTAGGAAACCTCACTAGTTCTACAGAATGTGACATTGCACGTGTGTCTTGCAGTGTATGTGCACAGAATGTCTTGCACTTCTGAAATAAAGTGCTAGCAGTCCCTTCTAGCAAAACTCCTAAAACAAAACAGACAGCAGTTTTGGGTTTTGGCATTTGTATTTGCCTGAATGTGGTCTTTCTTTTTCTTCTTTGTTCATTGGTTTGTGGGATAAGGTTTTTTGTTTGATTGATTGGGGTTTTTCGGAGGGGAGAAGGGTGTTCTGGTTTTGTTTTCTTATTTTCTTTTAATTTTCAGTAATAAATCTTATCAAAAGGAAAATCTATTAACTACTTAAAAATAATCTAGGCAAGACTTGAATTCTAAACATTTTTTCCTTGCAATCTTTTATCTTGCAAACAGAGCATAAAGGAAGAGGAAAGGAAAATACTGGAGGAGTGAAAATCTGTTCTGCTGTTGCACAGTTAGTTTCAGGACATACTGAAATTACAGTCAGTCCACTTAGACTAGACAGAATTGTTACTGTAACAGATTTGCATTACAAAGTATTCTTTTTATGCACTTTCCTGCTTGAAGTGTTCTATTTCTGTTACAAATTCACTGAAGATATTCTCTGACTAAAACAGTTTAAATTATCCCTAAATCTGTTCCTTTTAGAATTTGCTAGAACTGATTGGTTGATCAGATAAAGATACACATCGTTTTCATAGATGTCAGGAAGAATTTGGAAGGGCCTCTGGTGGTCTCTTAATTCACCTTTCTACTTCCCATCGGAATCACGAAACTTTCCTTCACACTCCGTCTGGTGAGGCAGAGCCTGGTCTCTCTAAATCATCCATGCCATTACCTATCTATCTTTACGATCCTAATGTCTAACCTAAACCTTCCTTCCTGTAGTGCATGCTCATTTCTTCCTCTCCTCTACAGTGATGACGTACAGAGAACCACATATTTGCTTTGCCTGTGCTGTTCTTGTTTGAAGACTTTTTCTTCTGTTTTCTCTCAGCCTTCCCTAAACAAAACAGTCACACTCCCTCTAATCCATACTTACAGATAATGTTTTACAGACTTTCAGTCTCCTTCTCTGGATTACAATTTCTCTGAAACATGATAGCCAAACCTCAGTACACCTTTCCTATTTAGGTATCACCAACATAAAATTATCTATGTCACACAGTACTCTTACGTGTTGGTTTCTTCCATTTTTTGCCACAGCAATTTCGTTGTTGAGGCTTGTCTGTGGCTGTGTATGACCCCTACATCCTCATCTGTGAATCTGCCACCCTGCTGAGAGTTTCCAGTCCTATATTTTTGCAGCTGATTTTTTTGAACTCTAAGTTGTAGCCTTTTTTATATCATTTCTGCTCTCTGTCAAGATCTTTTTGAAGATATTCCTGTTCTCTAAAACACTTGCAGGCTCTTACAGATTGGTTGTAGCTCCTTATTTAGCAATGCTCCATCATCTGGAGTGCCAGTGGGAGCAGTGTTCTTTACTAGAACCAGGACAGGATAGACTGCTGGGAGCAGCACAGGAATTTTGGCTGAGAATTACACAGCTGAGTGCATTTTTCTTCTACCAGTATTGCACTTGTGGCGAGGAAGTTTTCTTCAGGTCTTATGTCCCAAGATTGCACCTGAAAATCTCGAAAAAGACAGAGTCCACACCCTCCTACCATAGTACAGCCACCACATTTCTCCTGTCTGCATGACCTATTGACTTGGTTAGATCACTCACCTAAATAATTTTATTTTTCTTTAGCATGATGAGGCCTCTGATGATTAACTGAGGAAATAAATTTAGTCTTTGTGGTGTTTGAAGAAACATTTCTTCTTCATTAACAGAATTTTCACTGATTTCACAGCAACAAATGACATTAGTCTGACATTTGCCCACCTACTGATAAAATATATTTATAGTCACAGAGTGGTTTTTTACTTACTGTCGTTTTAGAATCAAAATAACCAGGAAATCCTACACTTTTTGAACCTGCTTTTGAGGCTACAAGATTTTATTTCTTGTAGCACTATTAGAAGCCGTCTAAGTGAATAAAAACTGCTTACAGAAAGATATACCAGGATTTCCATAGGAAATATCCCTTTCCTGTATTTAGGACTAATCTGGTATTAATGCCTGTCTTTAATCAGAGGCAGGCTTCTAGTTCAATTAATTGTTCTAAACTTAAGAGCATTTATGGACATTTAAGAAATGTGGAAGTAGAGAGCAATTAATTATCTTCTGGTATCAGCTTCACTTGATAACAATTTCCGTAATTGAAGCCTGGATGATGGAGCTGGAACTTAGATTTCAGATAGAGGGAGGGGTTCCTGGAGCAAAACCTCAGAATCAAATGCCACTGAATGTTCAGAGCGCTTTACTCATTAACCTGATCCTACCAAACCGTGTGGGAGTGGAAAAAATACTCGACAAATAATAAAAAAAAACTCCAAAACCATAAAAATAGCTTTATCTACTTCCAACAGAGAACAATCTGGCTAGAAAATTTTTGATGAAACATTTCTTCGTCAGGGTATGCCATTCATTGAAATCAAAATGTTCCACAAAAGAATTTCCATTTTTGACCAATTTCCAGTGGAATCTAGGCAGGTTTCCAAGACAAATGAGCCTGCCAGTTCTCTTCTGAACAGCCGTTTGGCTGGTTCTGGGAGATCTTGAGCTTACAGACTGCTTTGCCTTGGGTTTGACAGAGTGCTGAGAGCTGGGAAGGAAGGACCCTCCACTTTGTGGCTTCTTGGCAATCCTGATTCCCCAGACATGTGGGGGTGAGGCTAGCAGGCTTCCCCAGAACTGAGGCATCATGCCATGAAAAGACTTAATACTTCTTGGTGTCATTCCAAATTTTGAAATATTAAAATCTTCTATTGTATAAAAAAAATTTGCATTTCTTCCAGATGGCCTAATGAGTCTTTATTCCAGATCAGAGCCTAATCCTGTAAGCATGTGCATATCTATTTATTACAAGCTGTTGTATAAAATGACACAGATATTAATGGAGTTCTGGCAGGCTGACTATACATAGGCATGCAAATGACAAAGGCCATACCTTAATGCAAGACAAAGCTGTAGTGCCTGTGTTGATGTGGACATGTAGCCCTGCTACAGCTAACACTTTCTTCACTGTACTTAATAACTGACTACTTCTTTCAATATGTCTTTGAAGTACTAATACATGATATTCCATTTTAGAAGGAAAAAAAAACTATATGGAAATGTTACTGGTTTTTTAGAACCACAAAAAATAGTAATATAATCTGGTTTACTATTTCAAAGTCCAGCATATTCTATTAAGAGTCTTAGTTAAAATTAAATGCCTTTTTTTGTGCCTTAGATGATCATCCATTTCTGTCTTCAGCCAAAGAAAGTAACAGCTTCATTGCATGTTCTTTTTACTTTTCACATGCTAGTCTTGCAGTCAAGGGACTTACAGCCCTTACAGCTCAGCTCACAGAGTGAGTATGTGTCTGTTTCTTTTCCAGTCCTGTGTGATGCAGTTGCTCCTGTCTCAAACTTGGCCTAACATGGCAACATGGCCTGTACTGATGCTACTTTGACTTGGTGATCTGCACAAACAGGAGAGTAGAAAACAGCTATGGAGATGGCAATGTCTTCAAAGCCACACCAGAGTTTTCAAAAAAAGGCTATTTGCTCTTTTATGTGTTTCACAGTTGTTTGGTATTCTCACACTGAGATGTTTCAGGAAAAGCTCCAATATCCCTCTTGTGATGCACAGTGTCAAATATACAATTATAATTATTAAATATGATGAAAACTACTGACAATCCACTAAACCAGGGTAATGGGTGGCCCACCAAAGAGTAGAGATTCAGCCCAGGGTGACTTTTGGAAACTTGATGATTGGGCTGACAGAAACTTTGTACAGTTGTAAGAGTAGAGGTGCAAAGTTCTGCACCTGGAGCAGGATTACCCCATACACTGAGAATTAACTGGCTCATTAGCAGCAGTGATGAAAAGGTTTCATGATGGAGGTCACAGCAAATATGAAGTTGAGGATGAGACACCATGGGGGAGGAGCATGTCAGGGAGTTTGTCCAGCCTGAAGAAAAAGCCAAGAGAAGAATACAATTGCTGTTTTAACCTGTATAATGAAGGAGGGTTTAAAAGTAAGACAAGCTGTAGTCCTTCTTTGAGTGAAAATGGACCAGTCAACCTCCACATTTCTATCATTCAATTAAAACTGTATTTTCTAAAATTTTATTTGATTAACATTCAACACAATTGTCTAACTGAAACCAAGACTCTGGAAGTTCCTTTATTGCAAATAACCAGGATATTATGGTAGGATATATAATGAAAAAATATGCTGTTTGTGGTTTTTCCTCAACTTTTTTCTGCAATATATAGTATTAGCCATTGTCAAATACAGAGCTAAAGGGACCATTGACCTATCTATTAAGGAAAATACTGGTTCTAGATTCCTAAGGGAAATAACCGTGACTCTTACTCATTTGTAGGATGTAAATATTTGCTGAAGGTAATAAAAAAATCTGACTGTCTTCTAGTCAACAGTCACAACTGATAGACACAGTATGTTCAGATACTGCCTCTGAGGCAGCATCAAATCTCAGTATTATGCAACACCCAGGAAAGTTTTTGTACCAATTTCAGTGGAACAGCATTCAAGCATAGAGTTTTAACCTGCCCACTTAAGAGACTGTAAAACAGTGCAAATTTACCATGATGTCACAGTCACATGATGAAAATAGAGAAGTGTGAGCATTGTAGAAACTAAACCATGCAAAAGAGTGTGCCTTTTGAAGCATAAAAAGGTGTTGGCAAAGAGTGGATTGGCATTGAGTGGATTCACCATTGACTAGTTACCTAACACTCCATGCACAAATTAAACAAGTTTTAAAATAGCCTCACTTTTGCTGTCATGCCACGTGATGAACATGGGGGAGATCCTGACTTCTCTGAAATCATGGCAAACTTCCCGTTGCCTTTATTGGCCAACGCCTTGTTTGGACACGACCCTATGAATCCCATGAGGCAAAATTTTGACATATGTGAGCAAGAGCTGCTGACAGAGCAGCCAGCTAATATCAAATTATCTGTTATGTGGTGATTAAACTTTATTTCTTGCTTAATCAAAGTTGTGTTATGGGATAACAACTGCTATGCCATAGGTGGAAAACAGTTACTGTGAGGAAGAAGATGAAAGGCTGGTGTCTGAGCCTACATCAAATCTGAGGCTTTTCTCTCTGTTACAGCATTCTTAGGCTAACCTACACTCAAGTTTTTTGCCTCAAGGGTGATCTTATTTCTCAATTTTCTTTCGAAAATACCAGGTCTCCAATTTTCCTCTCTTTGACTTCAAACTAAGCTGAACCAGTCCCTCTGTGGATACATTTTCATGTACTCTGTTGCAACATTTTATATTTAAAAAGCTGCTTTTAAATAAAACTCCGGGATTTTTTGTTAAGCAAAACCTCTGTGTGGTTTTGACTCAATCTGAAATCTATGTATCTTTAGGCCCCTGCTACTATTTTTCTTGGCTTACTTTGAAAGGTCTCATTTCTCTGTATGTTGCAGTGTTTGGGAACTCCACTGGTGACTTTTCTTGCTCTTGGATAGGACTTTTCAGTCCTAGAACTTAACACTTCTCCAGGATAGAAAAAGGAAATATTGGGTTGAAGAGCAAGACAGGGAGTTTTTTTCCTGAGTCAGCTGCTTCACTCAGTTGACAACCTGGTCAGTCAGAGAAACACAGCTGAAAAGTCATTTAATAGGTATAAAGTTAAGTTCTGGTCAATTTGGCACAGAGTGGAAACCTCACCCAATGAGTCAGAGATATCAATGGAAATTTACACCTATCCCCATCATTTCTTACATGGGTTTCCAGTCCAATATACTCCCTCAAACTTCCTATTCTCAGTTTAGTGTATGTTTAAACAGTTTCCAAGCGCTCTGAAAATACCTGAGAATCTAAATTGGATTTGTTGTAATGTAAATGGTGACCATTCCCTGATTACACTGCAGTCTGGCATTGTGACTGAGCTTGCACTGGGACCATAATCGAAAGCTAGTCTGCAGCACAGCTCTGCCAGCATTGCACACTCTTGCTTTACCAAGTTTAGCAGCTGGTTACTGCTTCCATGAATCACTTTCTGATTTTGCCATTCATCAGGGGGGGTTTTGTCACAGCACAATCCACAACACAGTCCATATTCAAGACAGTCATATTTAAGAAAGTCATGACACATAATAATCTTAAGTAATATCATACCATATCAGAAGGCTTCAGGCTGTCTGTTCAGACAGAGGAGCATCATGAGCCTCAGCCAGCTGCAAGCCTCTGCTAGCATCTATTGTCTCTTCCTCAAGCCCAACCCTTTATACCCCTTATAGTTCATGTGCTACACCTGTGTGCTCTTCATTACAGTTTATGCTCTTCACCTGTTTTCCCCAGCTGATGCCTATTGGGGATGAGGCTGGATCACAGCCCCATTCCCAAGCATCACACACCGGGCACCTACAATCACAAACCAGGTACCCATAGGTTTTGCCATTTGTCAAGGATTTCTAAGTATCTCAGTGTCTGCATGTCCACAAATCCAGGACACAAAGCCACTTCTGTAGCGCTTACTTGTGCTATAGTGTGCAGGCACATCCTGAGAGGTTTCTAGCATTTGAGATCCACTATGCAACTGATTTGTGCATTGCCTGGAAATAGCACTCATTTTGAACACTGGTTTTGCAGCATATGCATTGAAGTTCAGTCTGCACATGCACAAGCTCTGTTGTGTCTGGGGTACATCACGCCCCATACATATGCAAACACATATGATCCATGTCAGTCTGAAAGGAGATTGCAGGGGTAGTAGGCAGGGTTGAAAAGATGACAGTGTTCCTCTGACTCCATTGAGTTCACCAGCAGAATGACATGCTGCTCAACATATGCCTGCAATATCACTGGTTTCAGGCAATGTGGATCCTTTCCCAAAGGCTGCAAGATAGCTCGAAATCAGAGGGCCAGGGTACTCATCGCTAAGGAAGAAAAAAGTATTCTCATCTCAGTCTCATACCCTGGTAAAACCTATGTAAAACTTCACAATCACAATTCAGAATAAATGGCTGTGCATGAATTGTTACTTCTTTAAGACCTGAGGCAGTACAGCATGACCTCCCCCTCAAACCTGTGTGACCAAGATGGGCATTTGCAACATGTTCAGAATAGAAAATGTGTCATATGAAGAGACATAACTGTGGCTATCTGCCTTACATGCTTGATAGCCAGTGTGTGAGAAACTTTCCCAACTTCCTATAAGGACACAATGCTGTCATTTTATCCCAATGGTTTGAGAGCTCTCTCACACAACGTAAAGCAAGGAATAAATCTAAACCTGGAGATCAGATGAAACCAAAACATTAGGCTTCAATGCTGAAAGAAATGAATGAAAGAAATTAACAACTAGTGATGCAGTAGCTGCTAAAACTAATTTTGTTTTCTTCATATGCAAGCAAACCACCAAACCTGCCCACAGAGCTTCCTCAGTTTGAACAGACTGCACACATATGAGCATGGTACAGTATATTTTTACTGTAATAATTCCCACTGTGTAGAAGGACTAGTTTTCAATAGTAGAACTATGGAATGGGACCTTTAAAATTCATCCCATTCTAGCCCCCCTGTCACTGGCAGGGACAGCCTCCACTGGACCACGTGGCTCAAAGCCCTGTTCAACCTGGCCTTGGCCACTTGCAGTAATTGGACATCCAAGATTTGTCTGGACAACCTGTTCCAGTATCTCACCACCCTCAGAGCAAAGGAATTCTTCTTAATATCTAATCTAAACCTATCCTCCTTCAGTATAAAGCCGCTCTCTCTAGTCCTATCACTACTTGTCCTTGTAAAAAGTCCATCAGAGGGTCTTTGAGAAACAAATATAATTACTGCTTCTTACTTCCTTTTTACTGACCCACACTTGTAGTTGGAGATAACTTCTGTTGCAAGACATAGCTGTTGCAACACCAGTAAATACTGTATGATTTTTACCACTGGACTGGTAAAGAAAACTGTGGAGCAAAATCAATTCAACCTGAACTGCAGTGGCTTGAGGTATGAAAGTCTATACAGATGATCTATACAGTCTATACAGGCTTTTCCACTTTGTTTTGCAAAAGTACTCCAGTCAGGATGAAGAGCTTGTAAGCTGTCCTGATCCCCAGCACAGGCAAAACTGAAACTGATGATTATTGTGATTTAAACATAGGCCTGTGTCTCAGTTTTCACTTAAACTATGGATTAAAAAATTAATTAGTTCCAGTTGTACTGTGCCTTTTAGATCTTCAATCTAAGACCTTGAAAAAAAAACCTTATTAATTTTTGCAACTGTTGCTTGATGAAAGGAATGTTAACATGGTGGTAGCAGGTTACAGCATATTTAACACTGTAGCCTTGACATTTCTTATTAAATATTTAACTGCTGGAAATGGTACACTTGACAAGCATCTGGGAAAATGAAACCTGGTTTTGAAAACACAAGGTTGACACTGTAAAAATAAGGATGAGGATATGGATAAAAGAAATATTTAAAAGTTGTCAAATATTTTTTTATCTCGGAGAGAAAATTTTGATTTTTTGATATTTATTTGGATGCATATTTTTTGTGTGGGGACAGAAGTTTGTAGACTTACTAAAACAAGTCATTTAATTCACAGACTTTTTTGGTTTGTATTTTTTTCAGATTGTATGTAAAACATTCCTTGTGTTTGCAAAGCAGACTACTTTTGAAAGATTGTGGTCTAAAAAAGGCAAACAGGTGAAAAGATGGAGAACCTCCCAAAGATACCAAAACTTTTGTCCTTTGTACATGACCTCAGTATAATTTTTTTTGCAGTGATACTATAACACTAGAAAACATCTCAGTTGTTTTGCTTTCAAGAGTTAAAAACTGGTGCTGTTCAAAGCCTCTGTAGGAATTTTACCCTGGCAACTAGATGAAACATGGCAAATTAAGAATTCTTCCTCTAGTTCTTGTATTAAAGACCTATTTTTTCCCAGGGAAATAATAAGATTTATGATAAATCAAGTAAACTGCCTAAGCATCTCGGATCTATTTTCTTATGTATTTGTTATACACTGCTCTTCCCTATCAATATTTTACTTCAGCATAGAGAAGCATTTAGATTTTGATTGTAGCAAGGCCCACTAACACCTAGGTTTTAGGAGAATGCTCTAAGTTGCTGAGGAAGAACCTTGGCAGAGACTACTTCTCAGAGACAGCTAACATAAATCTATCTCTAGTTGTTTCTGAGGACAGCAGTTAATTATTTTCTGTCCAGTATATTCAATCCCTTGAATTAGAGATCATGTGAATTTTCCTAGTAAGGGCAGAAATACCAATTTAAAAGCTGATTAAAAGGACTGTAGGAATCTTGAATGAAATGTCAAAAGCAGAAAAAGTGGATGAACAATACACTGACCACAAATAGTGACAGCATGACATGCTTGGTAATATTTACATATTCTACATATTTAAACATTCTACATATTTAAATAGTAGAATAAGGTTCTTGCATGCATACCTAGAATATATTAAGCAATTTATAATCTTATTCTTTCTTAAAAATTAATACATGTAGAATATCAAATCTATAAAACATATCACACCAACAGGCCTGCTGTTAGAAGACCTCTGTTCACCCCAGATGGAAGTCAGCTATTCCTGAAACAAGTCTGAGGAACCTGGCTTTGTGTCCAGTGACAGCAGTGGGAGCAAGAACAGCTTTTTTATATGTGCTAGAAAATCATTTAGCTGATATCATTTTTTAATCCATTTGGAAGAAAAGGAGAAGAAAAGCTTTGGTACTTCAAAAAACATGAGGCTAACACACACACATACACACACACACACACTGCTTGAATGAATGCAGAGATGAAAGCTGTCAAAGGACAGATGCTGGCCATAAGGTGGAGTTAGTGGGGAGCTGCAGGCTCTCAGGCACTACATGCAGACACTCTTTGCTCCCTACTGCTGCACGTGTCTTGTGTCTGTCCCAAATGACAGCCCTAAGGAGCAGTAAAGATTCCACTCCCTAGCTGCTGGCAGTGCCTTCAGCTCTTCTGCTGAAAATACCAGCACAGATGCCTGTTAATGGCAGAAGCAGTGATGATTTATTTTGGGAGGGAGACATGTCTCTCTTGGAAGCTGGATGAAATCCACCTAACTTATTTTGCAGAACTAATTTCGGCAGGCTATATTACAACTTCTTTCAGTCACAATGAGCCTTACTTGACCCTGATGAGCAAGGAGATTCAGATAACAAAGAGGGATTTAACTGCACTCTTGAAGTTGCATTGCTGTATCTATTCCTGTTTCTGTAGGTATGTTTCTATACTTTATTAGCACTGTTTCTGAGCCATAGTGATTTTTAGCAGCTAGCTGCCTAATTTAATTCCCCAAGAAGAGACCCAATATTTGATGGTGTATGGGATGCTTTTATTAGACATTTTTATTAGCCCTATGTCCATCAATGTACAGGGAAGGACCAAGCAATCAGTTCTGCCTTGCCCTTGACTTTCCAGCATGTTGCTGATAATGGCCACAGTCACAAAGCAGCCTGTGTGAGTCAATAGTCAATCTGTCCATCTCTCCATTGCTCCTTGGATGAGTTTGGATTGCTTTTGGATGAGTGTGTTCTCTTTGTGTTCCTCCATGTACAGACACTATAGAAAGTTTTAGATTGTGGCCTGCCCCTCTTGGTTCACACCAAAGTTGATGTGAAGTTCTGTGTGGATGCACTGATTTACTGTAACTACAGTGTTGCCTCCTATTTCTTCTTATTATCTCAGTAACTGGAGTGGTTAAGGCTGTTAGCCTGCCAAGAGAGCCGTGGTGATCAACAAGCAAATCTCCAGGTGTGCAAAAGGTTTCTGTGTCATACAGTCCATAGGAGGAAAATAACAAAAAGTTCAGAATGAAGAAGACCTTATTTCCACAGTAAGTACCTCCGCACTTGAATTTGTCCCTTGAAATAGAGGGAGATACTATGGTATCTGAGATTATATTGAACAGCAACTACAAATGAAGAAAGACTTCTTTATGGCACTTTTTATGCACAGTAAGTTATAAACATATCATGGAGTGTCATAACCGTATTATGGAAAATAGTCAATTTTTCATATATAATAGGGCTATGAGATAATATGTGTTCATGTCCTGCTTTGCTGATAGTCTCTTAACCCTTTGAAATTCCTTGACTACATTTACTATTCTGCAAGCAAATGAATGGAATGCTTGTGAAGCAATCAGAGTTGAACCTTTTTATACTAGTGGTGCATTTGGTCCTGTACAGATGGCCTGAAAATATCAAGCCACTTTCTAAATGTTCAGTACAATGCATTACACTGGAGCATATTTTAGATAATTAATCTTACACAGCAGTTTCTGTCTTGAGTTTAAACCAAAATGTCAGTATTCTATGTGCATCTGTAATTTCTGGGTATATGACTTGCTAGGCAAAATAACACAGATTTACACAATCTAAAAGAATAATGCTTAATATTATAGGACTGGATGAAATAGCATAGAATAGCAAATCTACAGTCAATCTGTCTTGCATAATAATATTAACATAATATAATGTAATAATTTTTGTTTGTGATATTGCTTCAAGACCAAGAATAGGCTGTCCTATATCCTTGGAAAAGTGCTACTGTGCAGAATAATAAGAAGAGGTGTGGACTGATTATTTGAGGGCTTAATGTACTTACAAAGCACTCATCAATCTGTGAAAATAATATGAAGTTCCATCAGCCCTGTGACTCTTCTGGAAATAATAAATGTGTTCAAAAATAAAACTTTCGACCCTTAAATGAATTGTCCAACAAACATTCTCAAATCAATAAATAGAAATCGGTGCTTGCAGTTGGCTTGGCTGAATTACTCTTTAAAGACATTTCTCCCTCTTGCTGTGAAATAAGACTCTAAGCAACAGGCACTTCAGTTAGGAGATTAAAATGGCTGGGATGAAATATGCGAGTGGCCATTCAAACTTTGTAATATCCACAAAAATGTTTGAACTGTTATACTTGAAAAGGGCATTTTTTTCTTTTTGTTCTGTATCCTTCTGTGGTTGCAGAAGGTGTACTAGCAGGGGTGTCCAATTCTGCCCTGCTAGAACAGAGCTGATCACTTTCTCATGAGATAACAAATACTGGGACTGTAATCATTCCACAGGCAGAGTAAAAAGGGATGTCTTCTGATACCATTTCACCTTCTCAAATAACTAAAAAAAATTTCCTGATCTTGCTCTTAATTACTGCTCCTTAATTGATTTCAAAATCAAGCAGCACTCCCAGCAGAGCATTTCTGAGGGCTACTTCTCTATCAGTCAGTCACTTGGCATGAAGAATCATGGCTTACAGGCTCCACTACCTGAAGTGTTATAATAATTACTCAGAAAAAGATTTTGTTTGCTTGAGAGAAAGCCTTTATTTTTGAAGTTGTCTTGATGAGAATGTTAACAAAAGCCACAGACTTCCAAGGTTGGACTGAATCCTTTTCTTTTTCATATTAGTATAAACGAGCTCTGCATAATTCAATTTCTAATTGAATCTTTCATTTGAGACATAGCTGCTTGGCTAATTACACTGGAAATTTTTTTTTTTTTAACTTGACTGGCTTTTAAAAATGGTTACTTCTGTGATACTGCAACTTAAAAGTAATGTTATTTGGGAACTGAGGTGTCTTTATGATCTAATGACTATGATAAAAGTGAAACCTCCATGCTAGTAAAGTTTATTTTTGGTGTTATGATTTCTATGTTTACTGTAAGATAAATGCAAGCTTGTCATATCACATTTTTAAACTTTTTAGATAGCTTATGCTAATTTATGTGATGTGGGGATTTATCTCTGTCAGCTCTCAGTCAAAACCAGGTTGTCTGTCATCACTTTTATTTATTGGAATGCAAAAATCTGACTGCAGAAAACAGAAGGACTTCATGTGGGTGCTATCAAGAGAAGACAGATTGGTGGAGCTGTGGTTTTTCCAGAGAAGGAGGAATATGGTGGAACAGTGAAGCTGACAGAGGCCAAAGGTTGATTGCAGCATGACTTCAGCTAGCAACACATGAACAGGGTTTAGGGGGGCATGTAGACCAAAAGAAAACACAAAATTAATGAATAACCCATTTTTATTTCTTTCCTTTCCCTCAATGCAAAGATATTGATGCCTGTTTGGAAATAATGAGAACAATAACAAAGAAACACATTGCCAACCACTTTTGCTTCTACAAAGAGTAACTCTTAACTCCACCAATTTTGGCTAGCTTCTCAGGATGAGGGGACTAGCAGTATTACATAAAAATGCTTCTTTTTCAAGAATATTTTGTGTCTGATTATCTTAGAATAACATTATGGTTTCGTGAGTTACCGGTCCCAAAGGAAGTCCAAGGCAGAGGTTTCTTGTGTAAAATTTCACCACCTGCCTCTTACAGAGTGAAACCTTTCAGCTGCCTTTAGTGCAGCGTGACATGGGGCAACAAAGGTGCAAGCAGATCAGTAACTGTGCAGGTGCAGGGAGGGATCCTTCCTTGCAGCACATTGTGGGGACAGAGGCTTGGCAGGACTCTGCATCCTCTACAGCTGTGGATCCCAACAGGCAGAGCTCCTTCAGCTTCTTGTGCCATCCCACGTGACTTCAGGCGTGGCTGCTAGTATTAGCTATGTAGATTATACAGCATTTTTACTGCTTTTTTAATATTTTATTTCTTAAATTTTACATGCCCAGGGCCTATAATGGTTGAATTTGTTGAGAAACATGGATAAATGAGGGAAGAATCTGATACAGAAGTTAATTAGAGTTGGGAAATCACCATTACCTAGGCTTGATGAAGATTGACTGCATTTGAAATCTCTTTAGGAGAAGAATATTCTTAGCTCTGCAAGCAAAGCATCCTATTTTCTGTAATGCAGCAAACCAAAATACTTCTGTGTGTAAGTCCATTGAGAGTCTTTGGAAGCTAGAAAGGAATTTAGGAAGTAGAAGATTAGTAATCTGAATGGCAGAAAAGCATTGGGAGGGTGGAAAAAAATTAGAAGGAAAGACACTATAATAACTAACATACATATCTTGGTTTTAGAAAACAACTTCCAAACTTGTGTTTCTTTCTATCATAGCACCTTATTATTACTATCTGCTTTTCCAGAGCTTCAAGTGATTGAATGAGCACTAGGAATGATAGTTAACTGTTAGGTCTAGAATTGGAGAATTAAAAAAAAAATTAAATTCACATTTGTAACCTATAGGATGATAGAATTGAGAATCTCTGTGCAATTTTAATTTGCTCTTTCAATGTACAGACATTGTGATTGTCTTTAATAATATGAAATTCTACCTACATTTTTCAGTACTTCCCCACCTCAGACCATGGTTTGTATTAAAAGGAAATTGTATTTTCTTTACAGTATTTTCACAATTGCTGACAGAATAAGCAGCAGAATAAGCAAAGTAATTCAATATTTCAATAAGCTTAACAGAATAAGCAAAGTAATCAAAAGCATTATTACAGTTATCTCCATTAATTAATGTGACTATTACTTTATGTAGTATCATTATTCTCATTCTGTAAACAGAGAGAGAGAAATGAAAACCAAAATTATCAGTACACAATATATACCAATTTCTATTTAAAAATTGCATCAGGGCCCTAAATTTTTAAAGCATGAGGCTCACTTATTGGCTAAGACAGCAGGCTAAATGTAAAAAAAGTCTAGAATCCTAAAAGCAGTCTGTGGTTGAGGAAGGTTCAGTTCTCCAAAAAAGCACTCAACTATGTAGTCTTAAGGTCATCACTTGCCATCCTGCTTTTCCCTGGCTTACCCAGTGCTTGTCTACTCATGTCTTTAAAGGAAGCAGCCTATAGTCTCTACTCTTACAGGCTCCAGATTTTCCCCAGAGCATCATCCACTCCCTTTGTGAATCTGGAATATCTTGCCATTAACTTAAGATTAAACATGACACCATAACACTTGCACACAAGGAAGAACAAACTGAGATTGAATGGGGAGCCCTCACTGGGACATATTACATATTCATATTACAGGCATATGAATGCTTGGATTTACTGTCTCATTTTTTTTCTATGGTTGTATAAGAAAGAAGGAAGCTAATTTGAAACAGCTTTCCAGAGAGAGGATGATCAGCAGAATACTGGAGTTGCACTGATCTTCAGTGTCAGTAAAAAAGTAATCATCAATTAAAATAATCTTACAGTAACTGCTGCATACTCAGATGTTCAAATGAGTAAAAAGAAAGAAGTAATTAAAATTTGCAAAGCACAGTGCATTTTTTTAATGCAACAGAGTGCAAACTCATTCTTTCACATGGTGTGATAATTGCCCATCATATTTGACCTAGCCAAGTCTAATCTCCCTCATACTGAAATATATGAAAATCTTTTCACCATCTTCAGTAAGTGCAACAGCATCTCTGGATGACTGTAAGGTTTTTTGGCATTTCACCTGAACAATGCAGATTCAGCACCTGCAGTTTCATATTATTGTTATTAGCTCTTTTGTCCTAAACACAGTAGTTTCACAGGGCTAAATCATTCTTTCATTTGTTTGAAGTGATGCTTTGCAATCATTGTATTTTCATGTACTTTTAAGCCTATGTCCTGTAGCAGCTGAATCAAAGAACAGACTGCAGAACTGTGAAGAGAATGCTCCTTACCTAACTACAGCTTTTCAAGGAGCTCATTATTGTTCTTATTTCAGCTGCATACAGAAAATTAGAGAGAGAAACAGCATAGACTTATAACTAACACACCCCTACCATACCCACAACTACAAGGAAAGTACAACTACAACAAACACTCCTGCTGGAAAAATGCCAAATGTTTGGACTGAGTCCAAAGTTTCTGCAAACTATGTAGTAATAAAGTTATTGTTTGATAAGGAACTCTGTAAGGTCGAGAAACCCCCACCTCCTTCTCAAACATTTCTACTCTGTGTTATCAGGGTCATGTGGACTATTTCTGATACTCTCCTCTGAACACCTGCAGAGGGACCCTTGCATCAAAGTGCAGGAACAAGGACATACTGCATCCCAGGGCTCCCAGGTCCATCGATTAGATGCAGACCCCTATAAACTTGCCAGCCCATTCCTGGTTCTCCCCAGGGACACCTGTCCATCACTGCTGCAGGATGGGTGCCCCAGCAGATGAATCTGACTGCAGCTGTGAATGTTGGGATTGGGAAAAGAGAGGCAGTGCACAGTGCTGGTGCTGGCAGTTCCCATGTTCATGACCAGGGATGATACTTTACATCACCTTCTTTTCTGAATAAAATCTTGTGCCTTGTTTATTATCTGGCACAGACTGACCAACTCTACATTTCCTGTAATTTCTTGCTGCATTTTTCCGTACTTTTTACACCACATTTTTTGATGATTGTCAGATTTCTAAGAATGTGACTAGATCCTACTGCTCTGCTTGTTTCCTGGACCCTGGAAAGCACTGAGAAATCACAGAATCATAGAATGGTTTGGGTTGGAAGTAATCCAAGATTAAGTAATTAAAGATCATCTAGTTTCAACCCCTCTGCATTGGAAAGGCACACCTTCTACTAGACCAGGTTGCTAGAGTGGGAGAATCACCTCCCCCAACCTGCTGGCCATGCTTCCTTTGATGCATCCCAGGGTACAAGGGCGCTTCTGGCCTGCAAGCATGCATTGCCGGCTCATTTTGAACTTTTTGTCAAGTAAATTCATGGAATAGCATAACTGCAGCTGAATAATTGACCTTGTCTGGCTGCCAGACACCTACCCAGCTGCTCTCTTACTCTCCCTCCTCAACATGACACAAGAAGAAAATGTGAGAAAGCTCATGGATAAAGACAGGGAGATCCCTTGCAGTCTCTGTCACAGGCAAAACAGTCTTGACTTGGAGACTATTGATTACCTATTAAAAAAGAAAGAAGAAAATTAAGGTAATGAGAAAGAAAGACAAAACCAAAGCACTTTCCCTTCCACTCCAGATCTTCTTCCCAGCTTCAACTTCAATCCTTTTTCCCCAATCTTCTAACTCTTCTGCTTTCTCCTGCCCAAGCAGGACAGGGGGATGTAGAAGATGGAGAATGGGGGGTTGCAGTCCATGTACGACTGCTTCTCTCTGCTGCTTCTTCCTCCTCACACTTTCCTGCTGCTCCAGCGAGAGTCCTTCCCCTAGAGTACAGTCCTTCAAAAACAGACTGCTCCATTGTGGGTGCTGCAGCTCCTTCCAGGAAATCTGCTCCTATGTGGACTCTAAATGAGTTGCATGTTTCTTCAAGGGTACATCCACGAGCTGTGGCACAGGGAACTCCATAGGCTGCACAGAGAATATCTGCTCTGTTGTATTCTGTGGGCTGTAGGGGAGTCCCTGCACCTCCTTCCTCTCCTTTTCTGATCTAGGTGTCCCCAGGGCTGTTTCTCTCACATTTTATCAATCCTCTCTCTCTCTGATGCTCTGCAGGTTTCTAACCCCTTTTAAATATGCTTTTGTAGAGGTGCCACCAGCATGGTTAACAGGCTCAGCTGTCTGTCATGTGGTGCCTCAGTTTTGAAACAATTTAGAACTGTCTCTGCCCAATACAGGGACAGCTCCTGGTTTCTTCTCACAAAGGCCACCCTCGCAGCTCCCTGCTGCCAGCACCAGGGCACAAACACCCATCACACTTGCTGTGCAAGTGGACAGTAAAGCCAGCTTGTCTAAAATGTGCCAGGCTTCATCCAGCTCAGCTCTGCAATCAATCTGTGACTGACTGCATGTGTCCCACCCATAGTGAGGCAGTGTGCAGGTCAGGTGTAGTCTGGCCACGGCTCATTGCCTCCCAGAGGCTGTTCATGCCCTTTCTTCCCATGCTTGCCATTGCATAACTCTCTTGCTTTAGCATGCCTCGCAGCACAATATGCTTTGATTATGATTGACTTTCTTAATCCAAGGAAAAACTGCACCCTTTTCATTTGCAGAGTTAGCTTTCTGACAAGTTTGTTTCCTGATAGATGGTGAACATCTGATGTAGTTCAGCTGGAAGTTTAACTGTGTATGAATAACCATGACAGGCACTGTTCCTAGTGTGCATGCATGTTTTTTATTCCCAGAAAACCCAAATAAAAACATAGGATGCTTTTTGAATATGGAGTGAGGACAGGTATATACGATATAAAAGGGTTGCAAATGCCCATGCCAGGGTTTGTTACAAACTTAGAGCTCTGGGAAAGAAACTAAAAAAGTTTGCAGGAAAACAAACAAGGTTGTAGAATGTTCAGCTTTGTATGTTACAGTCCAGGCAAAAATTATCCCAAATGACACAAAACAATTCAAACCAGGCAAAGGATGATAGGTAAGGAAATCAAAGATCTCCAACTGAAGGCCTAGAGAAGAGTAAGGGTGCTCAAGTGTATGAAAAGAAAGATTTGCTTTCTAGACAAGGCTATTCAGCCAGTAGCATTCCCCTGAGATACAATATGAGAGATGCCTATAAAATCATGAGCCTCACAGTGAAGATGAATAGAGTATGAAATTAATATTATCTTGGACCCCAGACAAGGTGATAATACCAATGTTTTCAAAAACTTGAACATTTACAGGGTAGAAGAGAGCATCCCAGAAGGTGCTGTATATCTTACTCCTGGATATCAAGCATCCCTACCCAGACAAGCAGGAAGCCTGGGTGGAAAATGGTGGGACTGCCTGAGGACAGGAAATAAGGAGAAGCTGGGAGCAAAAGAGCCACAACAAAGAAACTCAGTAGACTCTTCACTTCAGTCTTGGTAAGGCTCCCATAATCTATAACTTTTATAGCAGAGAGCTCAGATGAGATAGTTTGATTTGGAGTAGGCATACCCGAAGTATTTAGACTAATCAAGAGAATTAAGTGTTAATAAGTCACCAAGATCAGATGACATTCACCCAGGTGTTCAGGAGGAAATGAGACATAACACTGCATATTGGCTATCCCCAGCACATGCTGGAGGGGAAACCTGGGAGTTACCGAGCAGCGAGTCTGACTCATGAGAAAATGGTAGAACAGGTCTGTAGAAAAGGAAGGGACTGCTGAATACATGAATAAACAGTATCTATTGATAAAGTGTCAGCATGGCTGGAGTGAAGGAGTGTCCTTCCTCCCTGGCCTACTGGAATTATAACATGGATAAAGGGAATAATAGTACACTTGAATTTCCAGCAAGTCTTTGACTAGATTACATGCCAAAGGTATACAAAAAACCCAACCTTGCATAGCCATAGGATTACAGAAAATGACCTTTTATCTACTGGAAGATGGATAAAGGTTGGAAAATAAATGCTAACCCTCTACAGAGTGGGAAAATATTGGCAGTGGATTTCAGTGGGACTAGTATGAGGACCAGATTTATTCATATTCTTCACCAGTGATCTGGCAAGGGAAATGCAGCAAACTCCTCGAATTTGAAAATGATACCATGCTCTTACAATAGGCAGAGAGGAACTCTAGAAGAAGTTCACAAAACTGAATGGAAAAAAGATATCTAATTAATCAAAAGAAAAACAGTGCATCTAGAGAAAAAGAATTTTTAGTGCACCTACAGAATTCAGGATTCTCAGGAATCCAGCTTAGGAAAGTGATCTTAGAAACATTAGAGTCAGTTTACAAAAATCATTGTCATAGTGTTCATATCAGCCTTCCATGAAGCCAGAAAAATGCAGATCATTGACAGGGAAGGTGTTGAAAATAACACAAGGAGCATAATTTCACCACTGTGTAAACCCCTCATCTTGTGAGCTTAAAATTTCTGGGTCCCCAAGAAAACATAATGGAGCTAGACAAGGTACAGAAAAAGGCTACTAAAATGATTGGAGGCATGTCACAGCAGTCTTATAAGGAAAGATTCAAAAGGTTGAAGTTGTTTAAAAGGGAAATGAGAAGTCTGAATGGAAAAAGGACTAAAATTTACAAAATTATGAGGGTAGTGGAAAGGTCAATGCAAAAGTAAAACTTACTACATCTTGCAATGCTAGGACTGGAGAGCACTTGGTGGAGCTAATTTAAAAAAGGCAAAAGGGAGATACTATCACAGCCTTAAAAAGGAGTAGATAAATTCCTTAAAGGGAACAGGCAGTGATGTATGCTACCTTCTGGTGTCTTTTAACCAAACAGTGGACAGTAGGGAACCGGCCTCTTCTGCTTTCTCCCAGTGGCATTTTCTCCTGCCATTGTAAAAGACAGTAAGGACACTGATGGTTTGTCTCACTGATCCTGAAATGGGATGTTTCTTGTGTTATTACCCCCAGTCTAAATGGTCTGGACTAAATGAGGCATAAGGAGAAACTTGTCATAGAAAACACATGCAAAGGCCACTGCTTTATTTTCTTTGAACCCCTTAAAAAAAAAAAGGACAAAGAAGAAATTAATTTCCTGTCACTAATTTCATGCTCCCCCTCATAAAAATATCCTATTTATGATCCTTTCCTTAGAATTTTATTAAGTATTAACCACAGTGCAAGTTGTGCAATATACTCGTATTGAATACTTAGACAAAAATCCAGCAAGTACGAATAAACACAAGAACATGACAACATTAATTAAATACTGCATTGGTTTCTTAAAGCCTCTTGTGCAATAAAATGGAATATTTTAGATTTTTTCTGTGCCCCACACAATAATGACCAAATGAAGTGAACTTAGGTTGCAAGTTTTCACAGCTTTCTTCATCTCAGAAAAACACAAAAGGTTTCACTGTCCTCCCATTCTGCCCAACACTCCTCCAGTGGATATGCAAATCAAATCTGCCCTGCTCCCTCACTAGCTCCCTTCCCCCCAGAAATGATAAACAACAAAACTAGAGTTGCTTCTTTACTTCTCATTCTATTGCTGACCAGGCTAAACCCTAATTCCATTTCCAGCCACATCATAAGAGAGTTGAGTTAGATAAAGAATTCAGAGTGTGAGATTTTGGTTTAGCACTTTTCTGCATGGTATGCAGTTACTACAGACATGTTTATTATTACATTGCATTAATACACCTACATATATTATTTTTAAAATAAGAATTGGGAAGATGATTACAAAAATCCTCTCACTTTTCTCTCCTGTTCATGACCACAGAGAAAAGAAAGGAATATCGCATTATTTCCTGGCGGTACCCATAAAACAAAGGAAGTCAAAGCTTTCCTTTCTTCCTAGAGTCTCCTCTCTCCTATATACTGATTTACTTACTGTCCTCCTATTAACCCCAACGAGATGGCACAGGTATCTTTAGTAGTTTCATTATCTTCAGGTGTCTCCATCCTTCTGTATTCCTCATCTATTCAGGGCTCATTCATGCTCTTATCTTAATTGAATGGTCAGTTATGGCCTCTCATGTGTATCCCCTACCTGTGCCTCAAGTCCTGGTCGTTCTGCTCACGTTGAGTTGCCCTCAAAGCTGATTCTGCCCAGTGTTGCCTCTTAACCACATCACCAATGCAGGGTGGCCATGCAGCAACAGATTCCAAAAGCCCAGCCCAGGAACGTCCCTCCCTTGCCTCTCACACAGACACAGTGCAAGGCAGACACAAGGGAAAACCTTTCCCCAGTGAATATTCAGTGTTATTCTTGTTTGCTGAACTAAGGGCAAGTGACTGGAAAAGCAAAGTCCTGCCATTCCTGTGCTCAGGGGATTTAGATCACTCTGCTGGATGATGTTGGTTCAGATGTCCTGAAGCAGAATGGCACTTTGAGTTCAAACAGTGCCCAGCCCTGGGGAGTGCCCTAACCAAAGCTATCTGTCAGGAGGAAGTTAATCTACACCCATCCTTGGCTGTTGATTTCTTTGGCCTTGCAGAGTGCAGCTTCTCATATCAGTAATTCCATTTACTCTAAAACCAGTCATTCATCCATCCAAATGCAAAAAACCCACCCCAGTATGCTAGGTGAGCTGAACTGCACTCTATTGAAGGATTTATATTCTGCCACTGAATGGAATGAGAAGTCAGTCATAGAGGCTTCGCCCAGCAGTTCACTGAAACAGCTAAGAGAGTCATGGCAAAATATGTCCTATCTGGAGGGAACCTGTTGTTTTAGAAAAGAAGCATAATCGTTTAATATTTTTGTAATTTGGTGTTATACTCAGCTTTTTATAAGGATTATAGATTTTTGTTCCTATTCCTTATAATTTATTATCTTTTATATTTATAAAAAAGTTTAAATGAATATGTGGTATGTGAGCAGATGTGACCTTCATGTTTTAAAGATGGAAACATACCAAACCTTTAGGTAGAAAAGTAAGCCAGCTTAGAAGGTGATGTAAGGAATAAGATCTTTACTTTAAGGAGGCAGTGCAAGGCATTTATTATTATCTTTGTTTTTCATGAAGACTCTGAGCACATATAGCTCTGAGAGAGAAATACATAACAAAACCTTCCAGAAGCAAGAAATTCTCTGTGAATTTTCAACAGTTCAGTGCAGGCACCTTTAGACATTTCTGTGTGTTTTGTTGCACCTTTCATTCTGTACCTTCAGTCTGTGTCCCATGTATTTGCCTCAGTAAAAATTTTCATAGCAGAACAGCTACATAGAATCTTTTCTGATAGCAGTCATATCATGACTGAGGCAAAATCACGATATGACATCAGAGATAAAGATGGCAAATCTGAAATCACTTACATCTATATGATACTCAACACAGTTCAAACAGTGGGCAGATCTTGCCCGGTAGAATACAGAAGAGCAACTACTTTTTGTCTGTGAACAAAATACTCCTTACAGCTAGCCAAATGGCTAAAGAAAATTTCAGCTAGTTTCTCATAATATATTGTGATGCACAACACTGATGTGAACAGAAAATCATAATAGAATTAAATCATGGATTTTATACTCCAGCTCCTAACTTTTGAGAGAAGTCTTCAAAACTTGACTTCTTTTTTTAATTCAAAATAATGTTTTACAGTTTCTTCTGGTTTGAGTACCATATGATGATAAAAATAAACAGAATGCTACTTCAAAAAGCTGCGCCATTAAAATGCCTGTGAAATTTAGGTCTCCTCTTGTAATTATGCAGTTCACAACTAACACATAGTGGTTTATGTATGCAGTCAGGAAATTGAACTCCTCTAGGATCAGAAATGTGGATGATGTACTGTGGCATTCTAAGGAAATAGAAACGCATCAACAGAAAGTTCTTGGTCAGGGAGACTGTCCAATGGACTGAACTGGTATATATTTTAAAGACAGAGACTTACAGTAATGATTTTAGAGTTAAAAACATGGATGAAATTTTGACTGTCTGGACATACAAGGTTTTGACAGGCATTTATCATGTACATTGAACAAAAAATGTTTTCCATACACTTGTCAGAAAGACAAGAAAGGACGCAAAAAAGGGCAATAACAATTTAAAAACTGAAAAACTGAATTCTTGGTGTTGTCATTATAATAATGTAATAGTTTCTCAGGTGGTTTTTGCCTGGTTTTTGTTGTCCAGTGCATCAGAGTGTGGAACAGCGACTGCAAATACAGGAGTACAGAGAGCTACTCTTCCAAAGAAAAATAAACCCTACTTCCATTTTCGGCCACGCCATAAGAGAGTTGAGTTAGATAAAGAACTCAGAGTGTGAGATTTTGGTCTAGTACTTTTCTGCATGGTATGCAGTCACGACAGACATGTTTATTATTATATTGCATTAATACACTTACATATATTATTTTTAAAATAAAAATTGGGAAGATCATTACAAAGACAGCTGATATTCCTAGAAGTCTGACAACACTCACTGTTCTCTGTTAAGTCTGTCTAGCCACAAGTCAAACACAAAGATTAGACAGATAAATATAAAGGGGTTTCTCACTCTGGGACAGAATTTACAATGAATGCATCAAACTCTGTTAGGCAGCTGGAGAAGCCTTGGGTTATAACAGAGGCCCCACTAATGTAAGGGTCTTTAGCGGAGCTTGGCACCTTGAAGTGGTGCTTACCACCTCCAGTTGTTAGGCAAGCTGTTCAGAACTTTTAAGAATGAAGTTCTACTTATTTGCACATAAAACTCCAATTAGTGTGCATCAGATTCATAGGCCTGACTAAAAAAACCCTGGAGTAATTATCATCTGCCTACTTAGATATTGCTAGAGACATTCTTACAGTGTGGAAGAACTCCTTTCTATTGAAAGAGAAAATTTGTTGGTTTAAGTAAAATGGATTTAGTGTATGGTTCATAATTCATAAAGTCTAGAGGGAATACAGAATTTGCCTATGAATTATATTTTAAATAAAAATTGAAGCAACAGAACAAACTAATTATTCCTTTAATATGAATGATCTCCATAGAGGAAAAGGTGTGCAGGTCTCATCAGGTGTGCAGGGAATTAAACAGACACTGTCAAAGCTAAGGACAAAGAATAATGAGTTTACAAAATCCATTCTATTTTCTTTACCTGTTCCCTGTAGCCACAGTGTTAGTACCGACTTTCATTCAAATTTGTCTCAGGTCTATTTTCCCAGACTACCTTTTTTTTCCCTAGAGCAGTTTACAAATCTGGAAGATCCTTATACAGTTTAAAAAGAAGGAGAAGTATTCCTCATGCCTCCGAGAGTCCATTTCTGGGAACCATCTGCAGCCATTTTTACAGTAATAAAGGGTTGTATTCAGAATTGCTGTTAAGTGATGCAAGAAGACAGTCAAGAATAAAGCCTGTTTGTTTGCACTGTTCATTTTAAGAGAGATTAAGCCCTATCTTGGAAGCTCATAAAGGATCTGTGACTCCTGATCACACTCATTAAGTTTCTGGTAGATTTTATAGTGGCACCTTATTTCCAAATTAAGAGGCAAACTATATCCTCTTCTTAAGATACACTCTGTGAAATGCACATTTGGCTGAGAAAATGTGGACTTTAAGTAGAGTCAATTTCATTTAACTCATTAACAGCTGTGTCAGTCACGCATCTTTTTGGTCTGCATTCACCACCACTGTGCTCTATACACTCATTATTTTTCCCAGGTCTGAAATGAATGCAAATTGACTTGCTAGCAGTCAACCTCACTGGTGTCAGTGGCTGCCTAAGCTTCAGGAAAAGGGTGATTCAAATGTGCTGCATGTGTCTGGAGCAGACATGATGGAGCAACTCCTTGTTGCTCTTGTCAGAGGGATCTCTTTGGCATTCTGTCACATTGCTCTGCAAAAAGCTGTTTTATTCTTTCACAGCCTCAGTGAGCAAGGTAGGCTCAGTGACCTCAGTAAAGCAAGCAAATGTGGTTTTCTTCCCCAGAGCTGAAAATTAAATGTATTACTTCATCCTCCTACTGGGTCATAAAAAAATCAATTTTGTGTCAACAACGAAGCTGCTCACTGAAGTGCTGTCTTCCATGGCCAGCTGGGAGCCCTGAGGCTGAGCAAATCCCCCTCTCTGCAGGGATATCTCATGTATCTCCTACCTCCATGCCTGGACCCAGAAAGTACCTGTCCCTCTTTTCCCTTGCATCTCCCTTGCAAGCCCTACCCAGGTGATGCTATGCGACTGCCCAGGGAAAGGTGAGAGAAGATAGTGCTGTCACCCCTGGGTTTCCTCTTTGTCCTTGTCTCCGTGCTTGGGAAGCCTCCTGCTAGCAGGGTTTCTCCCCAGAAGGCGCAGTGTAACAGAAGGCTGTGTAACACAGAGGCTGTGGGGCTGACTTCTCCTCTACTCTCTGAACCAGTCAGTGCAAATGTGGCCATGGAAAAGCCACTTTGTCACTGGTACTGAGCCAGTGTGGATTTTTCTGCAATCATCTTCTTTGCCTCTTTTCAAAGCCAGTCCTACTTATGAAAGACCTGGTTATACAGATCCTTGTTATCAAAATGTGAACTATGGGGATTGATCATCTTCCTGGGACATCAGTGGAATTTTTTTAGCCCGTTTTTAGTGACAGTATGTTCACAGTCCAGATGTGAAAAAGAAGCTGTGTTGTGTGTCTACTGAATGAGGAGTAGCATTTGAAAAATTTCTGAGGCTCAAAAACGTTTTTCCTTCCAAAAATATTTGTCCAAAGTAGGCTGTGTAAAAAAACTCTTCACTAGACAATTTTTATCCTTGTGACTGCTAGAGCAGAAACTGACAGGGAAAATGGCTTGCTGAGAACAGTAAATACTGCTAAGGTTAGAATACAGTGTGCTTAGACTCCACCTGTTCTGTAATCCTACAGTTAATTTAGCTATTAATATTAAACCAAGAGATACTACTGAAAGCAATGGACATCCCATAACAGGTTAACACTCACTTCATGGGGACAGAAGGTGAATCACAGACCTACAAGTTACAGTTTCTCGTACATCAGTGGTGTCAATCCTTGAGCATTTAGCTCTAGTGTACTAGTAAAAATAGAGGGCACTTTTGTGTAGTATCTACTTTTCCTGTGTCTAAAGTGCTCTGTAAGTCAATTCTGTAAGCTAATGGGATGGTAATGGATCAATAGTAACACCAAGAGAAAATGCCACTCTGGCACACAGAAGCGAGCAGATTAGCTGATTAATGCTCCATCAGTCATCTGGTACAATAGAAATAGTCATTATGAAAGAACTCCAGTATGTGATCTCTTTAGAAAATAAACACTTGACACTGATTTCTCTATTTTTTTTTCTTTTTTTTTTCTTTTTTGTGCCTTTTTCTCCCACAAATGTCGCAATGTTCCCTAAAAGTATGAAGCAGCCAGATGCATTGACCACACACAAGGCTAGAAAAAAATCTCCAGCCATAACTGTTCTTCAGCCATTGAGGGGCTTCACTGAGAAATACAGAAAGTGAGTCTTTCCTATTTCCCATGTCTCTCTGGTGTCCATAAGACAAATGAAATGTCATTTCAGGAATCACCTAGAGAGGGATTGCTTTGCTTATCATTTGGAAGTGTACAAAAGGACCATTTTGTCCCTCATTTTCAACCCACTAACTAATCTGTTAATTACACCCAGGAGTGTGAAGAATATAAGGGCATAAGGATATGAGTAATGTAATTATTATCAAAAATGTTAGACTTTGGAAGACAAAACTGAGAGCAGGATTGAAAACCTCAGTAAACATATAAACCAAAACTGAGTCAAGTGTCACTCAGAAACCTGAGAAAGCCAAATGACTCCCTAGCCAAATTTAATGGAAAACACATTATCACTGACAAGTGCTGAAATCTTTGCCAGGGGGACAGGAAAACCTTCATTACCTGAGGAAAATTTAGGAAGACTAGAATAATTGTCATATGTAAATAGTAAATTACACAGTCCTACCAGTGAGAGTTCCTTACACCCTTGAGTTTTTCATCCTTCTGCCCTCAGATGGCTGTTAACAGTAAAGATTTTGGGCTCAGGGCTGTTTTCAGGGAGATCCCTTTCCAGCTGCCTGCTATCTGCAAAGGAGACTTGGTGATTCTCCTGGCGTCTCCTCCTGGAACGACACCCTGCAGCTAAAGCATCACCAGCTGCTTTGCAGTGTTTCTGCCTTAGCATTTACCTGTCTGTGTCACACTGCCTCTGTGATCAGTCTGTTCAGCGTCAAGACTCTCTTATTTACCCCCACAGCTCTGGGGCAGAGCTATACCTGTTTCTGTTCTCCATTTCTCCAGGCAATGCCTGGCTGAGGTATGTTGGCTCCACAGCCAAAATGGTCTCTGGACAGCGAAGTCCAGACAAAGGAAAGAGCATGTCCTCTGTCCAAAGTCTGTGTTTCAGCTCTGTGAGGACACTTCAGAAATGTCTGAGTGCCAGGGATATATCCTTCTGCTTAAAAATACATCTTAAATGTTGCTCTGTGGCCCTTGTCTCTGAACAGGGATAAGGCAACTTGTTCACTCAGGTGTTTAAAATAACTCATCTTTTTTTGGCACTCTTCTTTTCTTTTTTTTCCACAGGCCACTGTCAGCTCCTGGAAACTGTTGCTGCCTCGATTTCTTACCATCAAGAGCAGTAACAGCTGCACCCCATGGCTGTCTTGGGGAGATCACTGCTGTAGGCAGTGGGGGGAAATTGGGAGAAGGTAGCTATGGCTGGAAGGTCTGTCTCTGGGTCCTGTCCTCATCTACCAGAGGCAGCAGCAGCAGTGCTGTGGCAGCTCGTTCATAACTGACTCTAGAGGCATCTGTCTCTTCAAGTGTCACTCATACTTGAATGACTATTGCATCTCCTCCAGGGAAGACATCAGATGGAAGTGTTCTGAATGCCAGATTTGACTACAGGTTGCCAACAGGACCACACTGGGTCAGACATGAGGGCTCACTAGTTTATATCAGAAATCAGAAGGATTTCTGGCCAAACCTCATGCTGCTTGGCCTGAAATCATGCAGAAGCTGTTTGTCTATTTCATTCCCTCCTGTGTGTCCTCTGTAGATGGCATCAGAGCTCTCTCCATCTGTGAGCTGAAGCCTTCAGGGCTAATGATGCTTTTGTCATTTTTAGTATTGGGTAATTCTCAAATGTGAAATTTTTAAAATTACCACAGACCTGCTCATTGCTGAACTGAAGCTAGTTGATTCACACAGCAATAAACAGAGAATGTCACTGGTCATCAGGATGCTCCTGCAGTCTAGATTTTGCAATGCAGACCTGTGGCATGAGGCACATTATCTCCCATGAAATACCAGGGTTAATCATACAGGTAATGCCTACAAAAATACGAAATGTAAGAAGATGCTGTGAACTAATTTATTCTTAAGCATGATGCAAAGTTATGCTCACAGAATCAAAAGTTACCTATCAATGTTAGTGTGCCTTTGGGTGCTCTCACTGCAGAAGTGTGTGAGGAACTATTATATTGCTAACTCATTCTTGGTTCTATAAAAGTTATTTCCCATTAAAAAATCTCTCAAGGGCATGACCTACTAAACCACATTCTTTCATGCAGTCTGAAGCATTATCTGTACAATAACCATTCTGTCACTGGAATTCAAGACACCACACTGTTTTGGATGGTTAGTATCCAAAATCATTCAACCACAAGACGAGGATCCCTGATGAGAAAACCCATGAGCTTGATCATCCCTTTATTACCCACTAAAATGTTCTCATTTGCCTTCCCTTTGGAAAATTTAGCTCTCAGTACTCAGAGATTAAATTTCAGAAAAGATGTTTTCACAAAAATAAATCTCTGCATTGTGTAAAAGGGAACAAGTTGAGGGGGAACATGGGGCTGTACCCAAACTGACTCTAGGAGAGACCGACAGGCTTGATTACCTACCTGATCGAGGCAAGGCTATAGCAAAAAGCAAAATTAATCTGCTGTTGTGATGTATTGCAATCTCATTTAACCAGCTAATGCAGACTGCATGCCTCAGTCAGTCCATGTGGGGCAGAGAGTGAAGGAAGCTGTGTGGAGTACCCACCTGGAAGCACCTTTCAAAGGTCTGAACAATTGCCCTTTCTGAGAATTTTCATGGCTGGCTGTGTGAAGGCAAGAAGACATCTTTCTAAATACTTTTTTGTGAGATGGAAATGAACAGTAATCTCTGCCAGCTGCTATGAGACTGGTGGTGACAAAATTGTGAGCTAACCTGTCTGGCTTTTCTTGGTGCCATTTCCTAGACAAAGCATCTCTTGCATACAGAGAGCTGAGAATGTCTGCCTTGCAGGATGGAAGACTGGAATGTTGCATTACCTTTCTTGTCTCTTCCCAGGGAAGAACACTGGCTCATGAATATTCCAGAAGGAACAGACTGGCTGCTTCAAATACTGCTTAGGGTAAAGCCATGTCCTGATGGTGCACATCAGGCCAGATTTGTTTTGGAAACCTGCTTTTCCAGAGTGGTCTGGCTGACATACTAATTATTCCCTACTCTTGGCACTTTTTTGCTCTGACTATATGTCCTTTTGAAACCTGTTGACAAGACCTACACACCACCCACCAGAGCCTGGCCTGCACACTGATCTACGCACAAAGTATTATTTGCTGAAGTTCACAGTGTGCAGGTAGGTACTGGACAAAAGAACTAGCTGAAAATACAAACCAGGAATAATTGTGGTTGGCACCACTGCAGCTATCAGGGTGAAATTAATTTCACAGATCATCCACAGAGAGGCAAACCCTAAAAAATCCTTGGATATTTTATTTGTAAAGATTACCCTGACATTCTGTCATTTTAGGCAGTGCAACCTTATTGAAGAATTTTGATTGTTGTCAAGAGAGGTTGTTCTCTGGATTTTTTTTAAGTCAAATGTTGTAGTACTTGATGTCTTGTCTTTCTCTTTCCTTAGGAAACATTCTTAGGCTGCCACTATTTTTGCTGTCCCCAGTCTGAATTAAAAATAACTCTTTATGCAAGGAAATGCAGGTGCAACTGTTCTGCCATTATGTTCAGTGACAATGTAGGAGCCCTGGGAGAAGCAGAGGTTTTTGAAATGGAAAAATAATGTCTTTACAGGACTGTTGCTTTCCTTTCCATGGCTTTTTTTCTGCTTATTTTTACATATGAGACCTCTCTTTGAGGTATTTTTCTGTTAGTGAATTTTCCACACAACATTAGCCCTGAATAGAGATTATTTTAAAAGTGTCCATTTAAATTCAGAGTGCATTTCAGTGTCTCATCTGCTTCTTCGTGCTTCTAGTTCAAGGATAATTCTGAAATCTGTTGCAGGATGTTTATCTTAATTCTGCTTGTGAGTGCTAATATATGTGTTCTCAGTACCACATTATTCAATAGGGAAGAGGGAAAAAATGACTGGAGTAAGGTAGGGCTAGTAACCATTTTTTTTTTCCTGAAGAGAATGGACTTCTGACAATTGCTGATTTTAATCTGCTTCTGGAATTTTAAATTACATTGTTTTTCAATTGGAGTCCAAAAATGGAGTGAAGCAGATTGCTGTCAGAAAGATTGGGATGAGTGATTAATGAACTTTGTCGAAATACTCTACTTCGAAAAAAAAAATATCCCTATTACAGAGAAAAACATCACCTCCATTGGTAAAAAAATCCCTCAAATGGAGAAAAAACAGAAGTTGAATAAAAAGTTTTTGCAAAGATGAATTTCTTGGGCCTCTGCCTACTGTTGGCTGTGCAGTGCCCTGGGGATCACACTAGGATGCAGCCTGCTTGCACTTCTCTCTGCAGCACCTATCCTCCTAGCACAGAAAGCAAAAGGATATTGCCATGCAGCATGAGGCCTCTTCAAAACTGGCTTTCAGTTATAAGGTTACAATTGCTCAACATGTTCTGCTTCTCAAAGCTTCCTGATCCCCTCTTGCTTACATAGGAATATTTCTGTTGATTTATATAGGAGAAAGATGGAGCCATTATTAATCATTTATTGTAGCGTTTAGTGCCTTTGCTCTCTGATTTCTTAGGTACTTATTCAGAGCCACTTGTCCTGCAACAACCCCCAGTTTAGGACACTGTGCCCCCTCCCTGACAGCAGCAAGAGGAGTAGGTGGCCTGGTTTCCCACAGTTCTTGTCTGGACAAGGTGGCTCCGGGCTGTGACACTCCTTCTTTCTCCCCTTCCTTCCCTGCAGTCCTGCACTCTATCCAGCTGCCTGTTCATCTCAAAGCATCCTAAAAACTGGTGGAGCACAGATGATCCTATGCCAACCCAATGCCAGGGCTTATTTCCTGAAGAAAAGCACAATTACAAAATAAAAGTGATGAAAGCTCTTATAATACTTCATAGTAGGTACAGCTGAATGAAGAAAAAAAAAAGACATTGAAAATGTTCACTAAGAATAAACCCATTTAGTGCATAGCAAGCTTTTATTCAACACTGACAGTATAATCCCTTATTCTGCAAGGAAAGCTTTGCACATGCTTCTCTGCTTTCAAGAGCTCCTTCATTAATATTACTCCCTCATCTATAAAGTGAACTCATGACTTTGCATAATCATTTTCCCTCCTGTATGAGACAGAATCGAGCCAGCATTGCACATTTCCATTACTCCTGAAGGGCAGCTTCCAGAGCTGCATTTTAATTAGGGTGATAGGTTGCTTATCTCTAGTGGTTCAGGTAGACTAGTGGGTTTCTGGACCTTAATAAGTCACTGCATGTCAGCCAAGGCAGGTGACTGCCAGTGTGCTTGCTCCTTCCCTGGTACTCGTCAGGGAAAACATTTTTTCTTCCATTAGTCTAGACTGAAGTCTGAGGTGACGTGTTTTACACCACATTGGCAGTGAAAACCTCCAATCAATTACCAGTAGCTTGTTAAACTGCAGGTGAAATAATCTTATCTCTTAGTTCAGAGTGTTTAGGCACAGCTGTGGCACTCCCCATCTCATCTTCCTTATGAGAACTTGGTTAATGGGAAAGAGCAAAGTCTATCTTATCTGCCTTCTATTTCTTAGAGATGCATGAACCCCAGGTTAAATACATAGGTTTGCTGTCTGTAGGAGGAAGGATAGTTCTGTATGTTAATAATGAATCCCCAGACAAGTAATTTTGTACCTTTTGACTTTAGAATAGCATTGGAATTTTGATCTTTTCTTCCAGTGATGCATATACTGCAGTAATTTGGGATTAAAGCTTTCCTGTGTGACCTGGTGTTATTTAACCTTGCTTGAGCTTGTTTATTTATACAGAAAGTGTGGAAAGTAATGCTTGTCTTTCTCACAAGGCTGTGAAGAAGCTTTTATTGAATAATGAATGCAAAAAGTCCTGGGAACCTTAGCTAGAGGAAATAATGTAAACCTTTATTTGGCTCACGTTAATTGGGGATTTATTTTTTAATGACAATCTACTGGAGTAGAACTTCTGAGATCATTTAGTCTTTCCAAGGAGACACCCAGCAATATAGCTGGAAGTGTTGAGTGTATTTATCTTGCAGTAAACCAAAACTTATACTCAAGTTACTTATGCTTGAATTCTAGAAACACAGGTGACTTCCAGCTCAAGTGCTGACTCAGTGCATGACTCATTGTCTGAAGGTTAAGGTCGTCTCTTGGAACAGACACTGGCTGCACGTGTTTGTTCTGCCCATTTTGGAGATGTGTCTGCAAATGTGTTGGATTGCAGCTCAGAGCAAGGTGTTTCCTGTGTGTGCTTGAAAGCCTATATTTAGCCTGCAAAGGTAAGGTACAGGGAACACATCAGGGTTGCAAGGTAGACATGCAACAAATGGAGATGCCAGATAGGCATTACAAACACAGGAAGATAGGCTGTCTCAATCACTTCGTTTCAAATTTCCGTTGTAGGTAGGCATCCAAAATCTAGCTCTTAACATCTTTTCATCTAACCCTCAAGATGCTCTAAGTCCACAGGTATTCATGTTTCTCATATATAGCATTCCCCAGGTATTTGTAGTTTTTTCCTTATAAGTTTAGGCATCTACAAAAGTTCAAGAACTGTTTGACATTAACCCATATCATGATTTGTACAGGACTGTTTCTCAAATGGACACAGTCCAGAAGGCATATATGTTGTAATGGCTACATAGATCTCTTCCAAATACAGGTCTGGAGCATGTGCTGGCGGTGCTGTTTTCCTTCTTTATGTGCAGATGTTCAAGGATGAACATTTAAGAGGAAAGAAGACGCTGCATCTTCTTCTGCTGGACTGGGTTTAATGCTGCAAGCCTAAACTCTTGGGAAAGCATCCAGCCTCTGGTTAGATGTTGGAGATGGTGGGTTCATCGAAGCAGTGCGGCAACAGATGAGGATTGTGAGGATGAGGCAGTGATTAGATGATTCAGGCACCTGGAAGACAACCTGGCCTCCAGTTTGTGCTCTAACCTGCACATAAAGCACTGAAAAGAGCACAGACTGCTCTACTCAGCTATAAAGATCTGATGACATCATGGAATTTAAACCCAGGATCTCTGCTGTTGGGTGGATGTTTTTCTGGCATCACCATGCTGCCAGAAGACCCAGGTTGCTCTTGGGTGACAGCAAAGTTCCCCTTAAGAGCGAGGCCATTGACTGAGGCTCACTTTAGCCTAGACTAATAATTTCTGTGCAAAGTGGGACTTCTATGTTATCTGATTTAAAGCTAATTTTCATAAACATGAAGGGGTAGGGGAGCAATGCAAGGCCAAAGAACCTCATTACCAAATCCATGCCAGCCAAGCACATCTACTCTCTGAGCCACCAGCCCCACTGCCTAGGAGGCTCTCCCTGGTTCACCTTACAGACTGGGAGTCTAGGGGGATTCCTGCTTCCAAGGGTGTAGAATCCACTATGGAATGCTGGGAAAAGCATTTTTGACATACAAGAGATTTATTGTGGGATGTTTAGGAGAGGAACCAAAAGTGGAGCAAAGGGAGGAATCAGGTCACTTGAGGAGAAACAAGTGTGGAAAAATAGAGGAGAAAAGGGATATAATGTGTAAACAGGTAGGCCTGATCCCCATAATAGGGGGGTGTTTTGGGGAAGGTTGGTGGGGAGATGTGTGTGGCAGGTCAGAGCACCAGCAACCAGACTGTGGTGGCAGCGTGGTGCTGCCTTTGTTCCAGTGACAGCAGCAGGGGAGACTGGGATTCATAGGTCATGTGTGTATATTTATACATATTGTTCATTTATGGGTTTTATCCTAATCAGAGTGAGAAGGGAACAGGATCAGTCCTTATGTGCTCTTCTTGCTTAGGTGCTGTGTTTTCTGTCTGCATGGCCAGCCATGTGTAGAAATATCTGTCTCTATATGTGGATATTTGCATATGTATTGTGTGCATATGTGTGCACCTATGCTCAGCCTCACTGCTTGCTGCACCTGGGACTAGGAAATTGTGGCTTCACCTTAGATGGGCCACTGGATCTGGCAGCTTCTGAGAAGAACAATCCAAACCATGAGCTCTGAATGTCAGGATCCAGGAGGGATTATGAATCCCCTCTCAGAGAACACTAAAGACATCAGCATCTCCTTTCCAGTCACGACTCTAGAAGAAGGCTGTGAAGCTAGAACAGGTTAAAGCTCTTCAGTGGTGCCCTGTCTAATCCATCTAAAATTCAGAAGAAAGGTTTGGGGATGTTATTTTTTTTTTCCTGTAAGGATTAGTCTAGATGGGTACCTATTCACTGAGCTCATTTCTCCAGACTCTAAGCTGCTCCCTTGTTTTGAGGCAATTGATTCAGCCCGAAGGAAATCCTACTGTTTGGCTCACATAAAAACAGACAATATTAAGATATTCTTTCTAAATGCCTCACTTATGGAAAGTTCAGACTTGTTTAGTCAAGTAAAAACAGGAGAGGAAGAGAGGGACACATATGCTTCTCATTTTCTGAGTGAAAGAACTCAAAAGTGTAAATATATGTAAAAGTATAAATATACAAAAACACATATATATTATATAACATTTTATATATAAAATACATATTATATTTTACATGTATAAAAGTAGAAGCAACTGTTTCTCAGGACTGTAAAAGAGCATTCCAGCTATACAAATGTCCAAATACAAATATGTGATCAGATTAAAATATATAAAGAAAACTCAGTGTCAACAAAGAAAAGAAACAGATGCCTGTGCTAATTGGCTGCTGCCATCTATGAAAGTCTAGTCCTGGGGAAAAAGCCTACTATATACAAAATAAAAAAACATGCTGGTGCCCCAAAAAAGTCACATGGAATTTTGTCACTTTACTGAAATAATGAATTCACCAGAAGTTTTGTTAAAATATGCAAAAAACCAAAATATACTCTATAGTAACTTGGTCTTGAACTAATGGGATAAATTCCACCAAATTGTACCAGAGAAAAATTTCTTAATGAACAGAACCAGCCTTGGTTATCAAAAAGTACAAATAAAATACTATTGGGAGTTGCTGCTAGTCTTTAGCATGCCATAAATGGTAAGGTTAATGAAATGTTATGATACAGTGACTAAAGGAGGTACAGTTCTAAATAACGAGTGCTAGCAATTAACTGAATTATATATGGAGATTGGGAGTAGGAACCCATGGGGAAGGAAAAATTTCTGAACATTTCATTAGCTTATTACTGATCATACTGTTACAGTCCTCCAAAATAGAGTGGTCAGACTTTGCCTGTGTGTGCAATATTTGTGGCTTGTAAAAATTTTAAGATTCAAATGCTCATTCGTTAATCTTTTCCTGAAAAAAGGAGAAAACTCCATCTGTGGGGGTACAAGTGGAATCTTTCTAGCAAAAGCTGAGAGGAATTTAAGACTTACACAAGGGAAAGACATGCAGAAACAGTAGCTCACAGCACCTGGGAACATGGTTTTTTTCCATGTCTGGTTTGTGTCTGTGGTGGTTTTTGGTTATTAATATAAATTCACTAATAGATGTTGATTTGAATGTTTACACGAAAGTGTAATTATGAGAGAGATAGTCTGACCGGGAAAACCTTTCCCAAAATAAACCTCAAGATTCAAGATTTTCATACGATTGCATATACAATTTTCCTTTAATTCAGACATTTTAAATTGCTTCCATAATGTACTTTAACTTAGGGTCAGTGCTGCAAGTCTGGTTCCAGAACTGCCCAATGCACATTCCAAGCTGATTGCATCCACTTGCAGTTTTCCTAATTACACCCACTTTAAGTGATAAGATCTATATACAATGAAAGGCAGTATTTCCCTTTAAAGACTGCAATCACTGGTGATTTTGTCTATTCATATGGAGTATCAAGCTCAGCTAGGTGCTGTCCTGAAACATATTGAGCACTTCAGAATGCCAAACTGACAGTTCCTGCAAGTGCCAGCATTGTGAAGCCAGCAGGTGTTTGGCACGTTACAGGGCAAATAGTGAAATTACGTTTTAGGGCTTTTCCTTGTAATTACTTTGCCTTGCGGGAATTCTGAATTTTCTTTTTCCTTTTGCAGAGGTCACAGCCACGTGAGGGCTAAGTGTAAACAGGCGGTTGTCATTTTATGAGTGCCACACTTGTGGCCGATAATCACCAATAACGTGATACTGGCAGTTATGTACATGGTTGTGAAAGTAGTAGGTATTGTAGCTCTACTTATCTTTAATTTAAACTTAGAGGGCATCTCTGTAATTCCCTCTGCAGCAGAGATAAAACAGAAAAAGAGCCAATTAATTTATCCGCTATGGGGAAAGTAAGTGTCATTTATCCAAAGTGTTGAGAATTATCTCCTTGCACTCCACACTCCAAAACATACCCTGCATTATTCAGGGAGACTAAAAGCTTCACAGTCCCTGTCAGAGTCACAGCTCAGAGTGAAGCCATAGTGGGTCTGTACTGTCCAGCAGCACCTTCCAGTGCAAAGCCTCTTACTCACTTCAGAATGCTAATTACTTTCATATAATAAACATAAATAATATGATATAATTTCTACCAGATATCTGGAAAGAGTTTTGGAATAAATTAAATTTTCCATCAAAATTCTACTTTGGCACCAGAACAATTTCCACAGATAATAGTTTTCTTGAAGGATATATGTTTAAATCCTTACCAAGTTTTATCACCCTCCCTCTTCTGCTCCCATCCTGTCCCCTCAGGATCTTACAACTGAGATTTTTGGGGCTACTTGGCAGCTGTGACCTGATGGATCTGGTTGTGGCCATGTGGAAGGAGATTCTGAGCCCTGTGACACTGGGGCATCAGCATGATGTGCTCTTTCACATTTACACCCGTGGGAAATAAAGAAAACATTTATAAACTAATGATAAAGATACAGCATTTTAAATAAAGTCAGTTCTGTTGAAAGTAAGAAATCCTATATTATCTGTTTTAAATCCTCACACTCAAGATGTTCTGGTAATCTTTGAACCATATTTTGGTCATCTCAGTTTGGAGTATGTGGGGATAGTGAGTTTTTAACAAAAGGGAGCCTTGTTTCATTTGTGAGGGAGAAATTATTATTACCAAAAATGGCTCCTAGTGTTGCAGTATAGTAATTTTATATTATTATCTACAGTGAGTGAAAGTAGGAGCTGAGTTAAAAGGGATCTTCAAAGCTTGCACTTTAAAACTGCAGGTAATCATTCAATGACAGCAATCATAAAGGTCCCCAAACAGTCACAGTAGATTTGGTAAAGTCAGAAAACCTGGTCACCACACCTGTGCTGTATCAGAAACTGCACAATACTTCCTGTAACAAACAAATGTCAAATATTGTATCTAATAAGCCAGAAGCATAAAAAACATGCAGGAACAGAGCAGGAGAGAGAAAAGCCATGGCAACACCAGGGCATTTGTGTTGAAGTGTGTTTTTGGGGTTTATTGGGTTTTCCAGGGGTTGTAGCTGTATCCCTCATTTGCTCAGAGTCTTCTCTGCAGCCCTGGACTGGTATCTAGTACATTCCAGGAGGAGTTGTCAGGTCATTGGCCAGCTTCCCAGTTTCTCCCACCCTATCCCTGATGTCCTCTGTCTGTACCCCTCCCCTTTCCCTGCCCCTGTTTAAAAGCTGCAGCTCTGCCCCCAGGAGCCACTTTTTTGGGAGCACCAGCTCAGGAATAAAGAATAAGTTGTTCCCTCAAAAGTCCTTCCTTGTTCCTCTTCATTGCCACGCTTCTGCCAGGGCTGAGAACCGCGGACCAGAAGAGGTACGGAGAAGTACCTATAAAGCTGGGTTGGAGCAATAGCTAACCGTACGGAGCGCTGAATCCCCGGAGCTGCACCCACACTGCGGCTTTAGCTGGCGCCCAACGTGGAGCTCTCGCCTTGGCACCCCGAAATCCAGGCAGCAGCAAAACTCAGTGCTGGAGAAGCGTGAGCGCGAGGCAGCCACTGTGAAGAGGTCTCTGAGCAGACCCCACAGAAAGAAGTTCCCGAACCAGCTGTGGAAGCCACCCAGCGGAACTCGGAATAGGATTTTCTGGCGTGTTTCGTGCCACTGGGAACACCCAGTGAAGGAGAGGTAGCTCCGTTTGCACCCCAGGAGTCTCTTCTAGACGAGGAATCGCCACCATCCACCTGTTCTTCTCTTGGACGGGGTGAGTACTGGCTTTTGGAGTTCCAATTGGGAACAAAGGTATAAGCCGAGGGATTCCTTCCCCTGAGGTAAGGAGTGGATAAGGGACACGCTAGAGCGGTCCCTCGGGAAAAAAACAAACAAAACAAAATAAAAAAATAACCAAAAAAAAAACCCATCCGAAAACTTCTTTCGTCTTTCCCTCTGAGCACATGGCAAAGCACGGGCTTTTTGCTCTCGCAAGCGCAGGTTCTCTTTCTTTGTCCTGCACCAAGACCTTGTGGGCGTGGGAGGTTCAGGTTTCCCCTTCCCAGCCACGTGGTCACAGGGATTCGCTTTTTCCTTTTTTCTCCTTTTTTCTGTGGTGGTGTGCAAAATACCCCAGATTTTAACACCAAATAAGATGGGTGCAAAGTTCTCTGCGGCACAAAAGGAAGTTGTTTACCGCGTTTGTTTAGATTTAACGGTCGCTAAAGTTAAGTTCTCAAAAGAGGAAGGGTACAGACAGAGGACATCAGGGATAGGGTGGGAGAAACTGGGAACCAGGCCAATGACCTGACAACTCCTCCTGGAATGTACTAGATACCAGTCCAGGGCTGCAGAGAAGACTCTGAGCAAATGAGGGATACAGCTACAACCCCTGGAAAACCCAATAAACCCCAAAAACACACTTCCACACATTTGTTAGCATCTTACTACAGGCTTCACATTTTCTGCAAGGTGTGAATTAAGAAAACATTTTTCTTTCCTGTCTAAAGTCCTATGACTGTTTAAATTGCAAGAATATTCCTCAGGCACATCTCTTAGTTACTCACAAGTTTCTCTGTACATTAGTTGATCTTTCAAAAAAAAAAATTAAAACTGGCTATTGACAAATGTCTGTCATGACCCTTTATTTATACTGCTCCCCAGCTGTTTTGTGAAATCTTCCCCAGATAGTCCATGTTTGTTACTATTTAAAAGACAAAAGTCAACATGAATTGTATACCTTAAGTCAACAAAACTCTGGAGAGTAATTTGCTAGAAATGAGCTAAAAATGTGTGAACTCCTGTCTTGGGAGAATTGAAAGATGATAGAAAAGAAGCCTGTATCTTAGTTTCAGCCTATGTGAACTCTGCAGCTATGGAGATATTCAGATAAAAGTGTCCAAGGTCACATCATTTCCTTTGGTGACACTGAACCTGGATTTTGATCAGACTCTCCTCGCTAGGCCTTTGGCAGCTGGCACACTCAGTACTGGAACAGATTTGAATGATGCCATTTAGTTTCTGTCCTCAGCATTTTCTTTATTTCTATTTAAGTATGATCCCATCTCTGTTAAACTATTCTATTGCTCAAACTACCATGTCACTACGTGCCACAATTATTAAACAAGTTTATGATCCAAGAACCCGAGGGATGCACTTAAAAGCTACAGCCCACTTTCAATAAGTGCAAGGATAATATATATCCTTTCAACAAGTGAATTACCTATTTACTACAGTGATATTTGAGAAAATTAGAAAACAATATATGTCAGAACATGTTATGTAAATGTGTGTTCAAAACTGGTTTGCTTTTGGTAAAAAATCTTATAAATCTTAAGGAAGCATTTATACAATGAAGCTAAATAATTAGTTTTAATGAGTGCATCTTGTGACCAAGAATTCTGGGGCTTTCAGTGCCATCTAGTGATGTTTGGATGGAATTGAAATATAGCTATTTTCACAGTATTACATATGTGTATGAATATATTCAATAATAAAAACTCTTTTAGATTAGCCATACTATACTTAAAATATAAATAGCTCTTTGAATTCTGTTAAGCATATAAAACAGCAGAAATTACACATATATAATGAAGCAGGAGACAGCAGCCACCTGCTAACTTTATCTCCTGCAGTTCTGTTCCTGCATCTTTCCTGGATCCCTGATTTTCCTCCCACCTCCTTTTCTATCCTGTAAGATCTCGGCATTGCTTTGGCTTCCTAGACATCTTGAAAATGCTAGTTTTCTGAAAAAAAAAAAAAAAAAAA
>VWZV01006080.1:123562-260274 GCA_013397155.1 Irena cyanogastra
AAAAAAAACAAACAAATAAACAAACAAAAAAAAACCAAAGAAAAATACATTAGAGAAACTTTTCAGATCCAAACATAGATAAGGAATTTACCTTCCACACAGAACCTGAATATCACCCTAAAGTCTTTCTTGTTGACATTAACGTGATGTGTTGAAGGTCTATCTTTAAAACATGCAATAGCTGGTTTTGCTGTATGCTTATATATATTTCTCTGGATTTTCTTGTGAACTGCTAAAAATCCTCAATTTTAGTGTTTGAAAAAGAATTTTTGTCTTAGAATATGAAGGCCTTTTATTGGTCAGTTCAATCTGTAGTGTTATAATGTCTGAATATAAGCCAGGGTTTTTTTAAACATTAACAGTATTCCAGTCTTATCTTCAAATTCTAGTTAGATGTAAAAAATTCTTTGTTAACTGAGAATAAAGAATATGTGAGATGTGAATTCTTGTCTCAACAGCAGAAATCCAAATCCAGAGGGCAACTAAGCAAACTGAAAAACTGATAAAATTTCTCATAGTGGATCTGTCTGGATGGTGCGTGCAGATTTGCTCTGCCCCTGCTTGGAACTGGTGGAGCTCTTGCCTGAATGCCTGGGGGCTGAGCTGGGCTAACCTGCTTCAGCACCATCCTCCAGCTGCTGGAATATCTGACTTCTGTAGGCCAGGAGAGGTGCGTGGTGGCATCTGAACCCTTTTGTGAAGAGATATGCTCTTTGAAATCTGTGCAAATGTTACAGTTTTGGGTCTTGGTAAAGGAAAAATAAACATACTAGCAAGAGCTTACTTTCACTATTATATTTAAACCTCATTTCAGCCCAATTGACTTAAATGTGACAGTGAAAAGGAACTCATTTCATCCAGGACACTGGATGGGAGAGGAGGCTGCTTAATATAGAAAACTTGCTGGAAAGATTATCACTTTCCCTCTGGAACACCTAAAGCCCACTGATGGTCCAGGAATACAGTGCTGAGGAAGGCAAACTGAAAACAGGAAGAATTTACCAGCTGTTCTCATATCTGCCAGATGAACTGACAAGAGAAGCAGAACCACAGCCTGAGTCAATGTTCAACAAAAGCAAGTTGTATTGATGGGATTTTTTGTAAAAATTGCACAACATCATCATTCTCATTTTGCCTTTGGAGACTGCCTTTGACACGAATGGTTTTTTATGATTTAGAATAATAATTCATGCTGAAGATCTATATTTCATCTACAGCATCACATGCTGAGACAAGCTGAGTATTAGATAAACTGGGGCTCTGAGTCCCAAAGTATATAAAAGAAGAATTTCACATCATTTAGAAAATCTGCCTTACAGGACAAAAAACACACTGGTGGCTTTCTATTCCTAGCTTCCAAGACAACAACTGTGACTGAAAAGAGCTTCTTTTATCTCTGATGTGAAGGGATTTTATTCCTCCCTCTTGGATGTGTTCCTCTGCATTCCAACGTGTGTGAAATTATTGCAATTCCCTGCTGATCTTCAAAACCAAATGGAAATTGAAATGAAATTTAGTGCCTGAATTGTACAGTCTTGAAGCAGTGCAGGCCAGCAACGGTATTGACATCAGATGAATCCACTCCTTTATCAGTGTTAAAAAGGGTCTCTCTTGACCTTCAAAGCTGGCAAAAATCTAGGTCAGGCTTTCAGAAAGGTTGGCTCTTCTTTTTTGACCTCTGAAGCAAGTTCAATATCTCTGATTCAAGAGGAGAGATACGGTATGGGGAAAGAGACCATTTCAGCTTCTTCCCTAAACACAATCAGTGACGAAATGTTCCTGCAGCTGTGAAAGGCAGACTCATCAGGCTCTGTCACAGCACACAATACCAAAGAGAATCACACTTAGCACCAAGCATAATAAAAGTGTTACCATTTGCAGAGAGAAGACCCAGTGGGATTTCTGGGGTGAGTGGATGCAGAGATCTGCTGACTCCCCTGATCGTGCATGCTCCCTGTGGGGAACTTCACCTCCTGATACAGAAGTTGAGGCCTCCTGTGGTAAGGGAGGTTCTCCTCCCTCCTCACTTCATTTCCACCCAAGGTGCTCTGCTCTCATTTATGACAACTCTGCACTTCTCTTCTGCAGAGAGAGACCCAATGAAAAGGACAGAATGGACTGTGCAAAACATGGTGTGGGACTGGTTATGGGGACCATGAAATCATAGGCCCTCCATTTCCACATTCCCTGGTCTTATCTGGCAGTGGTTTAGCACAGCAGCATCTCTGTGATGCCTTTTTGTGACTTCAAGGTGTGCCTTGGGTGGTGTGACATGGGTATCAACTTTACACAAGTATGTCACGTGAGTCAGGAATGCAGGTGCAGCTCATTTTCTTGTCACAGGTGATGGTTTGCAAGAAGAATGGGAACAAGCACTGAGGGCAGTCCTGTTTAGTGTGCAGTGCTCCTGAACACTTGTGAGCACCTGAAACAAATGCCTGAAATGAGTTTGTTAAATATGGGTGGTTCTGGGAATGTGTGTGTAAATGGCAGTGACAGTAATGTGCTGTCACCTGCATGACTTGGAAGGAGACTTGGTTTACATGTCAAGGTTTCATCAGGATTAAAAACTGGCGAAATGCAGACATTTATCAAATCCAGTTGAGCTTTCTAATTAACTTTCAACCTGTCACAGCTAACCACAGCCACCAAGATAAGCCTTGCATTGCTTGCGTGATGTAGATTTTTTTTGAAAGTGCATGCAAAAGTCAACACATAAGAAGTCATTTCAGAAGGAAAATCATTAAAGTTAACCCATTGAATTTGTTTGCTTTCTAAAATGACCAGCATCTCAGCTAAGCAAACCTTTTTTGAGTCTGTTGTTTGAAATTAATTAAATTTCATTAGTCTTGCATGTTTTCTGAAATCCATGGTAAACAACTATTATGTTCATATTCAGAGGATGAAGTTGCTCTCTTGGACCAGATTAAAGTTTCCTATAAATCCAGTATCCTGTTGCTGACACAGGACAAATGCTGATGCTCATGAAAGACTAATAAGAGTGAGAGGAGCAATGCGATGTGTTTCTCGAGGACCCTCTAATCTTTAATCATATTTAGATACTGTCTGTGCTATTTTCTCTATATTCTTTTTAGCACAGATGATTCATTCTTCAGAAACTCATCAAGCCCTCCTTTCAATCAATACAAACTTTTAAGATTCACATCCTTAAGCATGTAGGTTTACAGCTTAAATACACTGTGTGAGAAAAAAATCAATTGTTTTAAGCTCACCTCTACCATCTTGTTTCCTTGTTACCAGCTAGCTGCTATACTGGAAGAAAGTGTCCTCTTTTCATGCCATTCATCACTGAACAAACCATGGCCAACAGAGAAAATGCAAATTTTGATCATTATTTCCATGACTTCCAAGTAATCTGCATTCTCTGCAAGCTTTTCCCATCAGACTTTGTCTCTAATGTAGGTGTTTTCATAGCCTGGTTGTATGTCTCTGTCTCAGAGACCCCATTGGTGCTTTTTTTGCCACTTTCCTTATGGATTTCTCACTGATGAATCTCTTTTGACTTCAAGGAACAGAAAGACACCCACCTACTACTGTCACATTTATCTGTCAGTGTACTGCTGCCCATGCCACGTTCCCCCTCTTGGCAGTTAGCATCTGTTTCACAGCATATGTGACAGCAATACTGAATGGCTGGTTTTCAGTATTCCCTGAGCCCTCTAGTAAAGCATGAGACAATTTTCAGCTTGCAGTGTCTAAAGTCAAGGGGAACCAGAAATAGTTGTTCTGATTAGAGCAAATTGGTTCAATGATGTCAAGTTCTGGATAATGTAATCAAACTTCTGAGAAAGAAAAACACTCCATGCCATTTGTCTTTTGCAGCAGGAAATCAAGCAGGCAGAGCACATAACAGGATCTCACCTAAAAATCCTAGTAGTTAAAAAATAAGAAATCCCATTATTATAGCCATGCTCTGAGTCAGACAGGGGATATATCTTTTTGACAGCACTAAAGGTGGCTGCCATTTCTGTAAGTAAAAATTAATGCAGCACAGGAGTTTTGCAGGTCTCAAGAAAACAAACAAAAGTCAGATGTCTTTGAAAAGCAGCTATCTTGCTGAAACCTTGCTGAGGGGCTGAGAGCATTTTGGGCTAAGTCACATGAAAAACTGAAGCAGGTGTTCTCACAAATCTTGCCACTAATCAGAGCACAAAAGAGGCTAGTACAGTTAAATCTATGCCTCCTGCATTTGATTTAATAACATCTTGCCTGGCAAACTGCCTGCTGTACAGTGATTCACTCCATATTTTAATAAAGAATAACTCAAGATAGAAAATTGAATATTGGATGGTAATACAATGTAGGGAGTTTTGATGACCTGCTAATACAGCAAATTCAACGTTAATGGTTTGTGAATGACAACAAACTCCTCATATTAAATTACAGCAGAGCATATGTTTTCAATCTTGCACTCTTTACTGCAATTTATAACAAGAAAAGAAAATCCAAAACACAAATACTACAGAAGGCATGCATTCCTCTGCATGGAAGAATGTGTAGGTAGTTTGGAATGTTAATAACAGAGAAACCTAGCTCTGGTTCATTAAAATGAAAATAAACATGTTTGCACCTGATCTGTTTTGCTCGGAGCTGCTCCAGCTGATAAAAATGAAATGAGGGCTGCAGAGTTAACCTGTGCCACAGCTGCCAGGAGATTCCTTTGTGTTAGAGATGAAGCTGGTGGGGGAAGGCAGTTGTGTCCTGGCAGCAGCAGCAGAGCTGCATTTTGGTATCTAATGTAGGATTTATATTTGATAAAGTGAAAGAAGGATTACAGTGCATCTGACAGTAGAGTGGGCTTGAAGGAAAATTGTTTGCCATGGATTATAGGGACATAATCTTTTTATGTCCCCAGTAAATGTTGATTTTGGAGGAAAGATAGAGCAAATGTGTATCAGTCTTTAGGGGGACAGGGATTGTGTATATAAGTTTCATTCACTGCCTAATATTATTTTAATTTGTTGATTACAGAGAAGTGTGTTCCATTTCACAATGCTGTACATAGGGCATGGTACATGTCTAAATATCACAGCTGTAAATAATAGGCATGGAAACAATAAATGCTTCATCTCTTTAGCTAATTCATTATTGATGTAGACTTCCTACAAGAACAACATATTTTGAAGTCATTCTCTAATGTCTTTCAAGAGAAAAAAGGTCATTCTGAGACATTTTTCCTTGTTTTTAGATTTAAGCCTTGCAAACCTCAGATAAGCAAAATACTTGATTAATATGTGAATAATCTGGTGGTGTTTCATATTTCCTAGTCTTTACAGGAAACGTAAGCAGAAGTGCTTTTAAATAACCAGTATTGCTACTCTCCTTCACTTCTGAAAACTCATTTATCCTCTAAAGCTTGTGTGAACAAGTCTTTATTAGGGGGATACAAAGTATTGTGTATCAAATCCAGGAAAAGAAGGTGCAAATCCCATTGAAAACCTTGCTGTTTATCTCTTGCCTCCATTTTCTCGAGTTTTCTTTCATGAGCACCTGCTCACAAGGAGCTTTGGCAGCCCTGATGTGCAGTCTGAGCACCTACCAGACTGCTGGGTGTCCCTTGGATCTCACACCTGAACAACAAGACTTGGCCCACCTTTGGTTATTATTTGATGCTCATGAAGATAGAAGTAGCAAACATATTGAGATGTTAAAAGCATATCTACGGCCAGGTCAAAAGCTCAGGGCTCAGGCTGTTTTAGCTTGGCTTTCTGACAACTGAGGCAATTGACCTAATTTTTGTAAATGACATCCATGGGACCAGGATTTTGCTCTAGAATTATCTATTACTATGTAATTATGCACAAGAGGATTGTAGAAGAGTGTCTGAGGCTTAACTAGGAACTTCAGAGCAAATAAATAAATTAATAAATAGAGAACAAAGCACTCAGTAAAACCACGGCACCTTTCACAGGAATCTAATTAATGCCTCCCAGGCACAATCTACTTATCTATATTTTGATACTCAGGAAATGTGGAAATTACATTACCATATAGCCTAGCTGCATTCTTTTCTTTTTCAGCAGAACAATCCTTCTCATAAGGATGGGAACAAATGATACTGAGCAGACAGTGACAGAGGGTCATGATGTCCTGTGCAAGGTCCCAGTAGAGGCTATCACTGTCCAAGCTGCAGGACTTGTTCAAGCACAGTTCCATGGTCAGCAGGAAAATGGCCTTTTTGGAATTGTGCTAGACCATCAAAATCCACAGAGAACAGCTTGGAAGAAGGTTTGGGTAATTCCTACAGGACAGATGCACTCTCTCATTATAGCCCATCCAGGGATTTCATTTACTGACAAAAGTTGAGGGCAAGTCTTTGAAAATCAAACCTCACTTCAAGCAAAACTGCTCTACTCAGCCTCTTGTTTATTGCTACTGAAACCAAGAGCAAACCTCATGCTGACTTTTCGAAGAAAGGGGTTAGGATTACCTAATTTTGCAGATTACAGAGGTGTTTACTGTTAGCTTTGAGTAATAAATATCATTAGAAAAAGCAGCTGAAATAATTATCCCCAAAATTTCAGTTTTCACCTGAAATTTTTTTACTTTTCATCTTCCAAAAAATTTCTGCACTTAATTAATCTAAAAAGCCTAAAACATCTTCAAGGGTATATATACTCTTCTCAAATATTCTTCTATGGTTATTCAATATTTATAAGAAAAGATTATGCTGATTATATATGATCAGGGCAACATTTTGATATTCAGGGAATTTTTACAATAGCTAGACCATGACTAAAAATCACTGGCAGGGTTAAGTGGATTCCACTTGAGCAATCAGAACATAAATGACTTTGATTGTCACAGTGTTTTATATGGCAGAACAACTATGACTAAAATTAATATGTAAAACACAACATTGATTCATTTTTCCTCTGGCAAAAATGACTTTATGCCATTGCATAAGAGATCGTGGTAGTCTGTGTCTTGAGCAGATGTAATCTTCAGAACAGAAAAAAACTCCTGTTTAATGCAGTAAAAGAATGTAGACTCAGAAACTATCTGTTTTCATTGACCAGATTGAGTTTCTGGCATGTAAAGACTGTCCTTAATATTCAATAGAAATTAACAGTTCCTGTGTACCTGGAAAAATTGTGGTGTTTGTTACAGAACCAATAGAAATAATTTTTAAGTAGAAACTCACCTCAAATATAATATAAATTTATATTACATAAAATATATTATATATAATATAAATTTAATAAGGTAGGATAAAATTCTAGTTGCTCCTCATTCTAGTATGGCAGTAACAAGCCACCAATACACCAAAACATTCAAACATTGTAATATCTAAACTACATTAGAGCTTTTATAGTTGAATCAAGTGTAGCATCCTTTCTTTAGAAACTAAATGAAGGTATGAAGTCTGTCTGGAATTAGCTCAAATGTGGGTAATTAACAATGGATGCAATGGAAATTGCTTGCTGTGTGTCACCCAAACACATTCAACCACAAAAGGCATTTTCCATAGCAACACAATGATCACTTAAAATTTAAAAAAACCCACAGCTGTATTTCTTATATACAGCCAAAAGACCAAGAATATTTATTTCTAACAACTAAAGAATATTTTTCAATTTGTGTTGTGAAGTGCAGGAGGCAACAGGTAAAACACAGAACCAGAATGTAGAAAAAATACAGAAGACATGTTTCTTTGTAAGCACACACATGGAATTCCTCTTGGCTTTTGGAAAAACTGAGCTGTTCTACTCTTAGGAACAAACAGATTTTTCTGCTCTGGTTTAGCCATCTAGAATTTAGGCTGAGCAAGGTGGTAAGACATTCCTTTCACAGCTACTGGAGAAAAACAGGCACCTTTGTAAAGTACTCTTCTTGCAATGGGCAGGGGAATCTCATTCTATGTGTGTGTCAGGACAATCCACAACACAGTCCATATTCAAGACAGTCGTATTTAAGAAAGTCATGACACATAATAATCTAAAGTATCATACCATATCAGAAGGCTTCAGGCTGTCTGTTCAGACAGAGGAGCATCATGAGCCTCAGCCAGCTGCGAGCCTCAGCCAGCTGCGAGCCTCTGCTGTCTCTTCCTCAAGCCCAACCCTTTATACCCCTTATAGTTCATGTGCTACACCTGTGTGCTCTTCATTACAGTTTATGCTCTTCACCTGTTTTCCCCAGCTGATGCCTATTGGGGATGAGGCTGGATCACAGCCCCATTCCCAAGCATCACACACCGGGCACCTACAATCACAAACCAGGTACCCACAATGTGCTATAAGCTTCCTAGGTTTTGGAAAAGTATAATCGATTGTGGATCATATTTGTTCTGGGCAGACATCTGTGTCTTACTGACAATATAGAGAATTCCTGGTTTTTCCTAGAGTGTCAACAAATTACAACCAAGTAAAAGGTGGTACTATTTTAGGAACTAAATATTAAAAAAAATCAAAAATGCAATTTCCTGTAAATGCTGCTGAGTGCTGTGAGGACTAGATTAATTTTCCACAGAAGACCTAGATTCAGGAATCATAATACTACTAAAAGAAAATGTCTACTTTTCCTACTATGCCTTTAAACATTCAATAGATCCTTCAATTAATTCTTACAGTGAACTGAAGTCCTGAAAAATTATTGCAGAAGTAAAAGAAAGTGTTCAATATGTAAGGCAAGATTACATAATTTAGCATTTTGTACAAATATTCCCCAAAAGGAAAAAGAGGCAAAAAAGCAGAAATGTCTTGAATACATATACCTAGACATGGACTGGACGATTGCCTATGGAAATTAGTATCTGCAGGCACTCAACAACTGCAGTATTTGGTCACCAGACTAGACAAAGTGCTAAAGTATCTGCATGGCATAGGTACCTCTCACAGCTTCAGATTAGTCTGCAACAAAGTTTTTAGTGAAATTGGTTTTCTGCAAGAGGGCAGAAAAGTGCCTTCATAGTTCTGGTGGGCTATGAAATACAATTTTATATTTATGCTAGGAGCAACTGATTGCAGACCATATTGTCCTGGTTTGTGAACTTGTCATGGTCACATCAAGAGCTGTATCAAAACCTGCAGCAATGAGGCCCTATTGTTTCCTCAAGCCATCTTCACTTCACTTGAATTTCTGTTGTAGAGACCAATTCCTGAGATTTGGTACAAAAATATTTAGTTAGTCAGCATGTGATTTTCCTGTAGCGTGGTATTAAGAGATACATAGTATGAGGAATTTCAGTAGAGTATGGTGGTTTTTTCCTTCCTTAATTACCTTTGTTTATGGATTTTGGGTCACCATATTGAATGATAACATGTTATTCTGGATAGGAACTCAGGAATCATTTTTTTTCTTCTGTTCCTGACGTTAAAAAAGGTAAGTGAGAGACACCCTAGGAGTATGCAGAGCAGCACTATGGATGCCAAGTTGTCAGTCAGAATCATGGAGATGTGGGAAAGACCAGATTTGCCTGCCTCAGCAGGGCAGGAGGAGACCTGGCTGCCACAGTGTCACTTTGCAATAGCAGGTTCAGCAGTGTTTGGCCACAGGAGTGACCATGGCACCGTTGAGCAGCAGCACCTGAAGGCGCACCACTAAAGCAGTTGGTAGGAGAAAACAGCGCTGGAGGTCTCCAGGGATGGCAAGGCTGCTTCCATCCTCCATTTCAATGCAACAGGCTCTCTGGTGAGAGGAGCTCATCCACGAGGCTATTTCCATGACATTTAAGGGTTTCTGAGTGCTTAGAGAGCTCCCTAGTAGGCAGTTAAATCAAAGTGCTCATGGAAAAAGACACCAGAAAAAATATGCCTAAAGCAGTGGGGTCTGAAATGAGAGTTACATTTAAACATAAAGGATGTAAAGAGAAATAAACCTAGGAATTTGAAGATGGAAAAAAGCATTGAGAAAGTGAAATGAACCCATTGGATTAGACTTGTGTGTTGAGCTCTAGGCGAAAGCAAGATTAACTTTATTGAGGTCAATAAATAAACATCCCCTTCAGAAACAAATTACTTAATTTAGTTCTGTGGTGAGACAGAGCCATCTGTAATGCCCACCCACCACCAGAGCAGTTCTATAAATAACTACCACTGTTGCACTAAAGCAGAAGAGGATTAAAGCTCTCATTTAGCTCCCTTGCAGAGACAAAATTCAAGGTTTTTCCTGCATGTGAGCACTATAAGTGGTTGCTTATTGCTGGGTGAATGATGGCCATCACAAAAACCTTTCCTGGACACAGTTAGACACATTTATTTTTTTCCTTTGGAGCTAATATTTCTAGATCAGTAATTTAAAAAGAAAATCCTCCTCCTCCTCCCCTCTCCTCTCCTCCCCTCTCCCCATAAAAGAAAAAAAAAAAAAAGGGTTAAATGCAATTGAAAACTAAATTATTGGATAGGTTGAGATCTGGGTGGCCAAAACCAGTTCAGACACATAAAATAACTGTGTTAAAGACCCTTTTATGTCCCTTCATTTTTCTTCAATAGTTATATTTTGATTGTATAGGTCCCCTATCAAGTGTCAATGAAGAACATACTGCACTGCAAATAAGTTCTGTTTCACATACACTAACCAATTCAGTGGCAGTCTTACTTTTTTCATCGTTTGTATGTCAGTGACTTCAAAGCATGCAGTACCAGAATAGGTTCTGCTTTTTTTCTAATTATTATCTCTATCTTGAATTGAAATCTTACTATGATTTTATTTAATAGTAATATTAAAAATATCTGCTAATATTTAATACCAGGAGCAAATATGTCCTTAATTCAGAGGGACATCAAATAATTTTTTTTTTCTCTTTTTCATTTATTGTTATTTATATCTTTCTTAGGACTGTTAAGTGTTACCTACTTTTTGATCAATGTTTTTATGGTGATAAACAATAAAGCTTTTTTCCTTATATTTAAAATTGTTGTCATCCTCCTTTTCCCTCTCCAACTTGTTCCTGTCCATCAGCTAGAACAGGGCCATTTGATTCATCACAGCTGAGAGGGTAGAGATTTCTGGAAGGCAGTGCATAACAAGGGCAGGGAAATCCTATCAGTGACTCTCAGGTCCCCAAGATGTGCAGATGAATGTCAAATCAACTGGCTGCCTGGCTGCCTTTTAATCTCTGGTGAGGGCCTAAAAGGAGAAAGAGGGTTTTAATCTTTTTATTCCATATCACTTTGCAGCTGAGGTCTGTGAGCAAAATGAATAGTCAAGGTTTCAAATCACAGATGGAATTGTTGCTCTGAAGCTTTGGCTTAAGTAGAGACCAGTTTTGATAACAAGTTGGTAAAGCTCTCACTGGGAGAAAGTCAGGGTTGGCATCCTGCCTAGATCACACTATCATCAGCAGAAAGATTTTCATTCACATCAGCTGCACTAAAGCTCTCCACAGAATTCTTAAAATATTTTAGACTGAAAATTTATATATCTCTCATATATTATATATCTCTTTATTGAATAATTTCAGAGTTTACTCAGACTTCAAACAGAAAAGTAGTAGGGGCTGAGTGGGACTTTAAGGCTCCAGGACTATAATTTTGTACCACTAAAAACCCAATAAAATTGTCATTTGTGAGTAGAAGTAGCAACATAATCTTACATCTCAGGAAATTGGACAGACCAGCATGTTACATTAACTGATGATAATGGTTACCAGTTCTCCATTGCACAATTTACATACAGCAACTGTGCCTCAGTTTCTGTCAATATTTGAATGCCAGCAACAGCATTGTGTTAGAGCAGTTCAGAGATTAATAATTTCCCTTTTCACACAGCACCTGACCTCTAGTACATTTGTTCCACCTATCGACAGTGCAACATTTATGAGAGTTTCAAGAAGCAGTCCAAGGTGTGGTTTAGAGTGGCAGCATATTCCTGTTCTCCCACAGGTGGTGTTGAAGAGGGTTTTGAGTAATTTTCCTCTTGATTTAGAGAAGTAAGACCCAAAGAGACCGGTGGCCTCTCAAAATGGTGCTGTATTGCTGCCTGTCACTTTCAGGGCTCTATATGACCACTTGTGCTGGGTGTCCAGCAAGAGCAGAGTTGCTGAAAGTGGGGAGAAGCAAGTCCATGCTGGCAGTAGTTTGCTCATTGCCATGGTAACTAGGGGCACTACTGTGCCTCGAAATGGTCAAGATGCACATTGCTCCTCAGAGCAGAGTTCTTATTGTAACCATAAGAGGAATTGTCTAGCACATCCCAGAATCACACAAATTGTCATAGACAACAAATGTGGGGTAGAATTAGACACGTCCATGCTATATTCCAGGACAAGTGCCCTCAACCTATCCCCTAGGAGCTTGTGTTTGTGCTCCTGGTGAAACATTTCTAGCATTTCCACCACTGCTGACTTGCTACAGCTTCTACACCCCCTTACTTTACTGTGCTCTTACCTTAAGGGTCTGTACTGAGCACTGCAGCTCAGTGCCTACCACAACCTCTCTGTGCCATGGTAACATTCTCTGATTTATGATACTGAGGACATTATGAGGAAAAAAATGCATTTAGCTTTGAGAGGAAAAATATGCTATTTACATAATTTTTAAAATTATTATTATTACTATTATTATTAGATGATGATGGAAAGAGTGAGACAAAAATTTCTAACTTCTCCATTAAACTATAATGAAACAAGAAACTTTTCTGGTCCATTGAATTTAGGACTGCTACTGTTTACACATAACTATGTATGCTTATTTATAAACATTCTCATGGACTCTAGAACTTCTGTAATAGAATTTTAAAAAATTGCTGAATGAGGGGAAAGAAAATGTCTCTAATCTATACAAAACAAATGAAGACATGTTGTGGTTTTTGCAGGATAAATTAGATAAAACATGAGAAAATTTTCCATTGCTCTGAAAGACACATTTGAAGTATAAATGCCTTACTAGGCTCTTAATAAATTCCGGGGGTATTGAGTAATAGCTGGCCATCATACATCAGGTTTTGGGCAGGATAAAGCCTTCCATAGTCATGTCAAGTTACATGAACCTTCTTCAACATGTTTAAATAAACACTGGCAAACTGGCAGTATCACAATGTCTGGAACAACTAAGAAAACATACCCTCGTGCAAGTGAAGGAAGGTAGTAACTGGTAAAACCTACTTGGGTTAGCTGCTGAATTTGGGTCCATCTACAAGCACAAAATGTTTGAACATTATGGGGAATAATTTTTAACATTTTTAGTTTTTTCTGAACCAGAATCTAGATTTATTTAACAGATATACAGAAAGATTTTTTTTTTACGATGCAATTCCATTTTAGTTTGCAGTGAAATTCAGTATCTGTTGAATTATCAGTGGCTGGATGTTGGCACAAAAAAAGATGAAATAAATTATTAATAACAATTAGCATAGAAGTGTAAAATTTCACAGGAGGGATTAGACTGGAGTGACTCATTCAATCTACCCTGCTGTTTACAGAGGTTTCAGTAACCTAGTGAGGGTGAAAAAATTTTCCATGAGACTCCAGCCTCAGTTCAGGTAAAGAGATGTTTTGAATGAGTTAATTGTAAAAGCTGTGTTTGAGTTATGTGTTGTCTAAAATAAGGTTGAAAGGTAATGACAGCATCTGTGCAGTGGCTCATTGGCTAAATACAGAACAACAGGCTTATTCACAGATGGTGGATGTGTTAGGTCAATGGAACTAGCAATCAAGTCTGTCCACAGAGAGTAACTCAAAACACCACTCAAAGCAACAGGATCCTGGTCAGAAGTTAGGACACTACACTGCTTGGATATCCTTATGCATTTGAGGCTGAAGACAATGGCACAATCCTTCAGAAAATAAAAAGATTTCAAAAAGCAGCAAGAATTAGAGCTTCTCTGTCCCAGACTGACAAAATGTTCAGATGTGTCATTTGAAAGCAAAGAAATTGCCTGTTTAATACATGCAAAAAACCACGTTCATGTACGTTCCTCGTAAACAAGCAGAACTTTAGCAAAAGAAATCCAGCTCTTGACATTTGTCCCTCTATCACAATTAATATTTCAAGTGCCTGATCATGAACTAATAACTCTGATTAATGGGACAAAATATATTCAGAAGCAAAAGACTTAGATGATAAGAAAGATGGCATTCTTATAGTTCCATAAGGGCCTCAAACATGTCTGTATCTGACCACGACAGTTTGAGGTCCTTTCTGAGGTCATCAAATATATTTTTGTGACATCACAGATTTTTTTAGAAAAATTTGAAAGGATGGTGAGATTTTGACTGGAAGATGGTTGTGAAAGAACTTTCTGGGACATACATCAAGCTGAACAATAAAGTTAAAAGAGAATTCCTATGACTAACAGGCTATAGAAGGATGAAACTACTAGTAAGTATTTTCAATTTGTCATGGAGCTTGAAGAGAATTCTCCCTGGAGCTGTGAAAATGTTCATAGTTAAAGTTCAGACTAAGTAAGCTGTGAAAAGAAAAATTTGATTTCACTGAAAACATATGCCCATGTTTTAAATAAGCATGATTAATTGGAAGGATATTTTGTGCAAGAAAAATGTTTTGACCCAAATCTTTAAATGTTTGCAGGTAATTTAAAATTAGTTGAATGTCTGCATTGTATCCTGAGTATTTGGTAATTGTCCTGGATGATGATGTTAAACTGTCAATTTTCTAAATAGCAGCAGAGTAGCAATCTCTGTGTAAGCAGTTCTATTTGGCACAGTGAGATTATGGTAAAATCTCCCAAGGCATAATTTTGCTACAAAGGGGAATGGTCAGAGGAAGACTTTGATGGATAACAAATAAAAGTAAGTGATTGACAAGACAGAGCCAAGTTCAGGTATTGAGCACCAATTCTGAGAGCCCAACAGCCTGCTGGGATTTTTTACCAGGATGTTAACAGAAATAATTGCCATTTTTTGTTATCAGACTACCTCAAAAACTCCTAAATTCATTCTGTACTTCAGATAACAAGAAAAATTACAAGGATGTTCGCTTAGTCATATTTTCACAAACTTAATTTCTGCTCCACCTGCAGTCTGCAGAATCACAGACAGTCAAAGCTTCTGGGAAAAAGCTTCAGGATTTGATAAGTGCAATATCTTGTATGATTGGTTTCCTTAGTGTCTCTTGACCTTTTCTTTCACAGAAGCATTTTATTATCGTTCAAGAATTTCTTCATATCTTTGTGCAAAAAGTGAGACTCACATACGGATATAAATCTGATTTGCCAAAGAAGTTTGATTTCTGTGACATGGAAGGATTATTCATTTCTATAGTCTTTTATTTTAAACCTTACCTTTCTGGGAATTATTTCAACAACTACTGTCTTTCTCAGTTTGATGGTTCAAGTTCTGACGTCATGAATCAGTATTTTGCTGTTACTTATTTAGTGAGACAGTACAGTTCTATGAACACACGATGCCCATGTAACTGTACTTGTGTTTCCACACTATTTAAAAATAAGAAAGCAAAAAGACGCTTCAAATACAGTACAAGCACTTCAATCTTATAAATGAAAGAGAACAAGAAGTACAACTGTGATGGGAGAACAGAATAGAAATAAAAAACCATTAAGATGCATTAGCCTCTAATTTCAGTATGGATCATGATGTTAAAAAGAAAATCATTAAATATTTCCACTTGAAATGCACTTCCAGAGGTCACTGTCCACTATTCATGCCCTGCTCCATCAACTCAAAGCAAATCTAATCAGAGCAAATTGCTCAGGGACATGTCTTGTTGATTCTTGAGCATCTCCAAGGATGAAGAGTCCACAGCAACTCTGGCCAGCCTATTTTGGACGAACTTTATGTTTAAAAAATAATCACATTGTATAACTATGTTACAGTGAATCACAATTTACCATGTTCCAACTTGTTTTCCTCTTTTCCTAGGGACAAAGAAAAACTAGTCATTGGAGATGAGGATATGAACATGGAAACAATCATAATTAGGAAGGAAACAAAGAGGTTAATGATCTTAAGATTATTTAATTAAGGTGAGTAGAAACTGATCTAATTGTTTGGAACACTGTGAGTCATGCTGAAGAATGAGTTGTTGCGTTTCTTTTCTTTAGGCTTCTAAAGATAGTCATTGGCAGTGAGTTCTTAATGTTTTCATTAATAAACTGGGCAGCAAAATAACACTTTGTTAATGCAATTTGCTGACAACATAAATTTGGCAGATAAGAACAGCACAGAAAAAAATCAGAACTGTGCAGGCACATAAATATGTAACTTTAAACTGAACAAAAAACATAAATATACCAGATTCAATAATAAAAGAAGCACATATGCCTCTCCCAAGTTTACACTTTTAAAACACATACGTGTGTCTTGGGCTAAAGCTCAGCCCACTCCCTTGGTTAGGGCTAGGAGAGAGACAAATTTTAGAAAGTTGGCAAACCATGGTGATCAAAATAATGTCTAGGCCATTTATACCTGTTTGGGTATAAGGTTCAGTCCAAGACTAGGTCTTGTGCTAGATTTTGGGCTTAGTGTTCAGAGACACAAAGTTTAGAGCCTCTCTCATGATCTGTTTTAATGTGGAGTACCATTGTATTGGGTTTGTGTGACAAGGTTTGCGTAGTGGGAAGGGTACAGGTGTGGCTTCTGTGAGAAGCTGCCAGAAGCATCCCTCGTGTCCAGCAGAGCCAATGCCAGCCAGCTCCAGGATGGATCTGCCTCTGGCCGAGGCCAAGGCCATCAGTGATGGTGGGATAACAGCTGTAAGAAATGGAAAATCTGCTGTGTAGCAGCAGCAGTGGAGAGAGGAGTGAAACCATATAGAGAAACAGCTCTGCAGACACCAAGGTCAGTGAAGCAGAGGGAGGAGGTGCCTCAGGGACCAGAGCTGAGTTTCCCCTGCAGCCCATGGTGCAGCCCATGGGGAGGCAGCTGTGCCCCTGCAGCACATGGAGGACCATTGGGAAGCACAGATCCACATGCAGCCCATGGGGAACACAGTTCCAGAGCAGGTGAATGCCCAAAGGAGTCTGTGACCCATGGGAAAGCCAAAGAACATGTGTCCATGTGACCCATGGGAAAGCCAAAGAACACATGTCCATGTGACCCATGGGAAAGCCAAGCTGGAGCAGGTCATGCAGAACTGCAGCCTGTGGGAAGGACTCATGCTCAGGGAGGACTGTGTCCTGTGTGAGACCCCATGCTGGAGCAGGGGAAGTGTGTGAGGAGTCCTCCTGAGGGAGAAGGAGCAGCAGAGACAATGCATGAAGGATCAGGCCACAATCCCCACCCCCTATCCCTCTGCACCAGTGTGGGGAGGAGATAGAGGGTTTGGGAGTCAGGTTGAGCCCAGGAAGAAGGGAAAGGTGGAAGAAAGGTGTTCTGAAATTTGGAGTTTTTCCCATTATCCTGTTTTGATTTGATTGGCAATAAATTCAGATATTTTCCTCAGGTGGAGTCTGTTTTGCCTGTAATAGTAATTGGTGAGTGATCTTCCCTGATGTTATTCCAAACTAAAAGACTTTTGTTATTTTATTCTCCCCTGTCCAGCTGAGAAGGGGAGTGATAGAGCAGCAATGATGGGCACCAGGTGTCCCACCTATGATAGTGAAGTCACTTGTCTGAAAAAGGCTGCAGCAGAAGCAAGATGGGTAGAAAAAGCCTCTAATAGCATCCAGGTTAAATGGATTATTGAGTGCACACTGGGGAAATTGAACTAATTAAGAGGTTGCATAGTATGCTCCTAACATTTATAATCTTATAAGGGATCCTCTGTACTTATTTTCTTCCAGCACTGCAAACAGAGAAAATGAGGTTTGGAAAGAAAGAAGGATCTTTGAAGAGCACATTACCAGTGTGCAGAAGGAATAATTTTGGTGGTGACTGTGGAATGTCTGGCTCATTTGTAAACTTCTGGAGTCTGAGAGTCTTGAATACACTACTCAGCTTTGACTCCCCTGGGCTCCCACCTACACTGTATTACAGTAGAAGTGCACCCAAACATGAAATATTCCCCTAATTAATTAGGTTAATTAATAACTTAATTAACTGCCTAGTTAGTAATGTGCTAAATGATGAAGAGCAGTTGAGGCTTCATAGATATTAAAGGGTACAGAATAATATTATTGTTCTACAAATTGAGGGTCACAGCATTCTTACTGTTAAAAATCAAGATTAATACAAATGAATGATGTCATCTGGCTCATGAGATTGGAGTGAAACAGAATTTGTCCCTCTACTGAAGGGCCATTCCTCCTTAACCACTTATAGATAGGTTGTGTACCTGCATCTGTTAGCAGAGACCCTTACTCCCTCAGGTATTCCTGGCAAGAGTAGATGTAACTGAGAAAGAAAGGGTGTTAGTGCCTCAGCACTGCTCAGTGTTACAGGATAAGGAGAAGGCTTTTTGATATTGCTTACTTGTCTCCTCTTCTCACTTAACACTTCAACCCTACCCCTACATGTACATAGGCATTTCGTTGCATAGGCAATGCGCCTGGCTGTAAACTTCTGTTAATATGAAAAATCAGCCCTTTTTAATTATGAATATGTTGGTAAATTATGAATATTTTGTCAGCTCTCAAAGTTACGTGTACCCCTAGGAAGATTTTCTCTGCAACTTCATGGGAACATTCACAAGAATAAGTAAACCACAAATTTTAATTACTTGTCTCAAAGGATTGGGATGCAGGAGATTTTCAGGTAAAAATTATAATTCTGTTTTATTTTTGGAGATGACTGGACCAGTGAATGTGAAATTACAATAAATTGCTTTAGGTTACCATCAGGACTGGACATATGCTTAAATACTTCAGATTTGGCAGTTGAAGAAAGCAAAAGCAGTAGTGTGAATTACAGGCATCATTAAGAGTGTTGCCTATAGTAAAATTGGACTGTTCATTAAACTATAGTTCTTAGCTAGTTAGACCTTTAAACATGGTGTATTATAAAAAATTACTGCAATTACCATGATAATTAAATGAGTCATCTATGATTACAACTGAGCTTAATGTCATGCTTAAGGCAAGAGGCACTTAAGGCACTTTGGGTTTTAAAAGGTTAATTGACCTTTAGGAAAAAAGATTTAGATAGAAATGATATGAAGGACTAGATAGTACCTTGGTCCTAAGTAATAAAAGTGTAGCATAATAGCAACCTTCCCTATGTGTCTCCATGACCTCCTTGGACTTCTGTGAAGAAATTTTACCTGAAGGCCTAAAAATTAATTGATTTTAAGACTCTCTGTATTAAGCAAGACAATTGTTCTTTTTGTTTTTGGTCAAATTTTCAGGAATTTAAACATTTTGTTAATACTGTTATTAAGAAGAGCATTAACTTTGTTAGTGGACACTCTTGTAGACATCATCTATTATTGACTGGCATGTGAACCTGTGGTATTTAATGTTTTAAGTTAGCAGTAAAACCAAGTGAATAAAACACTGAGCTTTCAGGAAACGTCTGATACTAACTAGCCTTTGGGGGTGACATAGCTCTCCTGTGTTATACAGGATGTACAGGATCAGGCTGCCTGTGTTTGCAAGGCTTGAGCAGCCTGCAGGAGCCTGAAACAGCCTAAACAGGACTTGCAAAGCAATTGCCAGTTTAATGTTGCACTTATCTGCCAATCAAGGGTAACTGAGATGTTTCCTTTCATTTCTCCTCCTTCTGATAGTCCATGACTGCTACAAAAGTGTCACCTCTGTTTTCCATATTCATCCATGTTACTTCCAGCTCCTTATTTATCTTTGTCTCTAGCTTCCTATGCAGGCAGAGCTAATGCTGGGGCATCCACGTGGCTAAAATGACTGTGTTACAATTACAGGTATCTTTACCTATGGAACTTTTCTTTCCTTTTTCTGTTTGTCTGCTTATATTTTCTTTTACTCTTTGTTACTTCACCCTACAAATCACATTGAAAAAAGTCTTTGATCTCTGCCCAGAATGTAGATGAAAGAGCTAAAAGAATCTTGATTTTTGTCAGAGAGCTCTGCAAGTCTGTAAGCAAATAAAAGAAACTAATAAAACCAATTTACGTGAGAGACTCCCTTATGCTCACTGCCCTGGTTATAGGAAGATGACAGACTCTATTAGTTTGCTGTTGGATTCCCACTCCAATAAAAATCAAAACCTATGTGAGATGCTCTATGGTATCTCACATTGCCACTAGCCAGTGATCCAGAAAGGCATGGACCTTTCACAGGTTTTCAGCAGCTGTGTTTTACTCAGTCTATTAAGCACCTCTCATCTGTTTCAAAGACAAGTATGTTACTGGTAATTTCAGGTAAAAATCTGTGTTAGCTTTTTCCTCATGCACTTATTTGTTTCTCTGATGGCAGAGAAATGCCATGCTTCTGTGAAGAGACTGGAATTCCCCTAAGAACTCCCTTAGGCTAGGACCTGCAGCCATACTTCTCAGGGGTATCTGAATGAGTCTGCTCCAAAATGCAGTCTTTTTCCTACAGAGTGTGGTGGGAACAGGGTTAGTGTTTGTAGGATTAGAAATCTTCAGAAATATGAATAGGTTTCCCTACCCTAGAAAAGGCTATGTAAATCTGTATGGCCAAAAGACCCAAATGAGGGCATTCATACTCAAATGACCCCTGAAAAACTTGGAATCTAGATTAAAAACTTCTGTCAACGGTAACTGAAGATTACTCCCACATCTCCCTGTTTTACTTGGGGAATTCTGTTAGACAGTGTCCTGATTTTAAGCCCAGCTGGAAGTGAAATACCATGCAGCCATCCAGTGGGATCGGGGAGAAGATTGATGGATGAGGGATACATTTGGAGTGATGCAGTAACAAAGAGACAGGATGCCCATATGGTTAGCAACCCTGGACATCTCACAAAATAATCACCTTTTTAGCACCTTCTTTCCCCTCTATGATTCTTCTGGTTTGTAATTTAAGCAGCTCTTCAGGAAAGACTTCAGATTCACAAAGGCAGGTCACTCAAGGCGATGTGTTCTAGGTTTACTCCCCAGTTTACTCTGTGCAAAATTAACATGTACAAAAGTGTGGTACTATGTTTCCCCCTGGACTCAAGAAAACTCCCCAAAAAACCAAAAACAAACAAACAAAAAAACCCCACCCAACCAAAAAAACCCAACAACAACAGCAAAAAAACAAACAAACCACAGATATGGCTGGCAAAAACCCTTTGGCAGAAGGGTTCAGTATCCACAGAACTTTGTGGACTAAGACAGTGATAGACAGCATCATTCACATTAGGTGCTTTTAGGATCAGGAATGTTTGACAAGTGATAAATAGCACAAGCATGGGTAATTTAGCATGCACAGCACGAGCCAGAACCTCTGGGGAGCCATAAAGTTAAACATGAATTTGTTCTCTGCTCTCAAGACATGCTAGAAGTAGGCATGCACAGGATTATGACTATTCTCACTTGCAGTCTTCACACCTTTTGTCTTATCTCTTTTAGGATCCTGATCCTATAGAATCAATGATGATCTGAAACTCTGACTGTGTAGGAGCCAAGAAAAATTAATGACTTATAACAGTGGGAGGTCCAAAGAGCCACTTCAGCACCTTGATACGAGACTGTATCATGATACACACATCAGCTATCACTGAGCCCACTTGCAGGTTGCTCACATTTTCTGTTTCCTTGCTTAACTTTCCTTTTGTTTTCCTGTTACATCCTGTTTTCCTGTTACATCCTATAAATCTAGCAAATCTATAACCACTTAATAGATCTGCTGCCTCAGTTTCTGCCTCTTTCTTTCTTTTCTCCCATGGATTTCTGGTTTTGGAAACCAACGTGCTGTGCAGTACAGGCTACAGATCCTCTGTATGCCCCATATCTGGGTCTGCTGCCCTGACAGTCACAGAAGCATGGCTGTCATGGCTCACAGGGCTGGACTAATGCCAGCTAAATGTAGTTTTAATGGGATCACATTCCCTGGTGACTGAGAAGGCTTAAATGCCATATGGCCTCTTTGGGCTGCTTTTCCAGTAGCGCCACAAAAGTGAATTGCCCTTCCACAAGCTGTAAAAGGGGAGATCAAGAAGTGATATTAAGAGAGAGAATATGAAAGTACAAGGTGTCAGGCAGTTTTATAGGTTAGCATAGGAGTCGTTCATCATGAAGACTAAGTCCTACTGACAGAATGGCAGCAAATAAAGGGGCAGAAAACATGAAGTTCACTGTCCTACAGCGTATTTCCCTTCTAATGTGGAAGGTTATTTACCTGTGTGTCTTCAGTGTTTTCAAAGCTCCTAAGAACCAAACCTTTAATACAATAGAAATGATGCAGCCATTTTCAGAGAGCAAGCTTTGGCAATTTCCACAGGAATACTGGGAAAAATAATCCTAACAAGGACCAGGGGTGTCCTGATGAAAGTAGCTATTGACTTCTCATCAAATCCTTGAACTGATAATTAAACCAAGTGAGATGAAGAACAAAGTAAGTGGTATTAAAATATAATCAGTGATAAATGCAAATGTCAATAATCTAATTAGTGCTGTTTTTCCTTGAGAGGCAGAAAATAATAAAACCACAGAGGATTACAGTCTAAGATTAAGACTACACTTCAGGATTTCCTGCTGTGTAGCAGAAACTCTGTTGCAAAACCAGTTACACATTCATACCTGTCCTCAATCACCGTGGCTATTTCTTCATGGGAGACGCCGCTTTACTTCAGCAACGTAGAGTTTACAAAGTGCTGATGCTGCTGGATAAACAGACTGGCAAAGACCTTCATGCCTTAATGCCAATGTTACAGATTTACCCTAAAACTTCACGGACACAGTCTGAGCAATGGAGTACCTTAGTTTTCCTTTGTTGTTCAGTCAGTACCCATACATCAGAGCTCTTTCTAGCTGATACCCCTGAGGGAAGCACAGGCACTGCCTCAAGAGTTTTCCCTTGTTGAGACAGACACGCCACCATAGCTTAGTGAAGTTACCTTTGCCAACGAAAGCACTCCTCCATCAGCCTGTTTCCACCTACATAAGCAATTTTGCTGGCGTAAGGATGTGAAACAGAGGACATGATTTGTTCACACGCCTGTGATGGCAGTATTTAGCACTACTTACATCTCTCAGCTTAAATTGAGTACCTGAGGCCAAAAGCATGCAAGTTCTAGCCAGGATAGCAAGTGTTGGCTAAGCCAGCATCTCTCCTAGGCAATTTGGTTACACCACCACATCCCACTTGTAGACCTGCCAAATGAAGATTGGGCATTTTCTGAATTTTGTTTATCTCTTTTAGGAAAACTATGTGAGCTGTGTGTTTAGGAAAAGCCCCACGTGCTGCTGCTCCTCATGGCATCTCCACGAGAGGGCTCTGCTGGCATGCCTACATGGGCACCTCCCGCAGGCTCCTCTGAGCCCTCGGCACTGCCGGCACTCCCTGGGACAGCCCCTAGTAAACTGTCAGATTGGCTGAAAAAAATTGAGTACACAAAACCCAGATCTGGGAAAAAGAAAAAGAAAATTAAAAAAAAAGAAAAAAAGAGANAAAGAAAGAAAGAAAGAAAGAAAGAAAGAAAGAAAGAAAGAAAGAAAGAAAGAAAGAGAATCAAATGTCCACCATTTTTTCAGCCAAAAATATTAGTCTTGACCCGGTAAGGAAGTGTGCCGCTGAGCCTCTTTACAAAATAAGGGTCAAAGTTTGCTGTGAGAAGTTGAACCCTGGCACAGCAAAAGAAACCCTGACCAATATGTCACAAACTTTATCCTCAAAGACTTTGGTTTCACCTATGCCTGAGAGCGTCGTTAGGGTTGATCTTCACTCCATGGCTGCTTGTTTCTGCAGCAGAGTAAACCTGGGTTAACAATGTCCATCTGTCTCCTCTAGGCAACGTGGTGGCCACTCTGTTCAAGGAGGAGCTAAACAGGGAGATCACTTTGTTTCTTGTTTGCCCCTGTACGACTGGCTTCATCCTCCCTCCTGAGTGAAAATTTCAGCCTGTATAACTGAGCATAGGTGAAAGGAAGACTGAGGCAAAGGCTTTCACCAGTGTACTCAGCATAACATCTTTCTGCACTGAACGATGAGATTTCTGAAACAGAAGTCGACTTTGATGTGCACAGCATCAGGAAGGAAAGCAGAACTAGGTCACTCTCATGTCTAGAAATACATTGTATGTTTCACCACAGCAAGGGGTTGGTTTTATATATTGGAAAGCTGTAGAATTATTAGTTTTCTAAAAATATAACTAATTCCTACTTCCATCTCTAATAATTACAGAGGTTTTGCATGCCTAAGGCTGACTACGTGTGAGGTTTTTTCTATTTTTGTGTATATGTATGAAATACTGCTGTACCCTGCAGACTGAGCTTTCAATGGCTTCAGCAGCCTGAAATAACTGTAAACCTAATATCAAAATAACTGTAAGCCTAATATTACCTTTTTTTCAAGGTGTCTTTTGAATTTGAGCCCTCTAGAATTTTATTTAAATCTCACAGACTTCACTCAGGTGAAGAAAACGGTGACATTTCTGCAGGGATCAGAAGCAGTAATGAAAGTAAATGACTCAAAGCTGGTCAAGCTAGCTACAGGCATCTTAGTTCATAGCCTGAGCTGTCATGTGAGCCCAGAGCCCACACACCTGCTCACACCCTGACTCACATCTGGAATGAGACAACTGACTTTTTAGACAAGAAAACTCATGCCTAGGCTAGATCTGCCTCACACACTGGTTTTGCCTTGGTAGGCAGAATGGGTACATCCATCTTGAACCCTAGCCCAAGCAGACGGAGTCAGAAGGAAAGTAACCACCCAATGTTTCTTGAGTTTTAAGTACAGAGGGGAACAAAGCTGTGTATGTGTCAGTCTGTGTTGACCTAGTGCAATGACCATATTGTGCTCTGATCTGAATTTGAAGACACAACCACAAATTTTAGCTGGTTCAAAATGCAGAAGGCAGCTGCCTGCTGCCTCCTCAGCACTCCTCCAATGATGTGCAGCGTAGTGCACCCTGCAGAGCACCCTGGCTCCTTGGTCATGTGTAACTGGTGGCCAGCTGTGGCTCATGGGGTAACACATGCTTTTGTCTTTGGCAGGCTTAGAATATTTTGCTACTTGCTCTGGAGGTTCATTTTGGCATTAGTGGTAGGATGTTAGTTCTGAAAGAAGAACTGCTACTTGAACTCGAATAGTGGTACAAAAGTCTCACATAAAATTGGATAAAAAGCCTAGAACTCCTTTAAACTGCACACCCCACTCCCCTCCCCTTTTCCACTTCCATATGCCATTTTGGACTCTGTCACAACTACTGAGTTCAGCTGAGAGCCCTAACTGAACCCTACCTCAGCTGGAATGCCTGAATCTTGGTGGCATAGTGGTCTCAAGGGAGGGTATATGACTAACACTTGCATTAACCTTTGGTAAGTGGCCTGCAGCTCTTAATTTCCAGAGCACGTTGAAACACCTTCTAGTTCATTTGGCTTCTGATTAAAGAGGTTGATGATGAAGAGTAGCATTTTGGACAAAAATATGTTAAAATCTGATGTTTAGCTTTTTGAATTTTATGTTGTTTCACTCTGGATTTGGTTGACTTTTATACATGTTTTGTCCCAAATGCTAAGAGACATAATTTAATTAACTGGAAAATAAAATTGTTGATTTTCCTCATGACTGTTTAGAGATTGGAGCACTTAGTCATTCTTGAGTCCGTGACATTTTTAATGGTTGCACAGGATTTTCATCACATCCGATCTGTTACAGTTCTGTTACATCAAGTCAGACACCTTACCTCTCTCCTCTCAGCAACTGACAGGAGAACAGTCATTAGAATTAAAAGACCACACATGAGTTTGGAAAGGTAGTGCATAAAGTTTTTTTAAAAAACCTAAAATGGATTAAAATATTAGTAGTCAGTCTGAAACTGTGAAGTACTTTTCACTTGGAAGGCATCATGATGGCACATTTGCAGCTGGAAGTGAGTCTAGCCAAGGTAGATAGATATCAGTCTGGGTGTATGTGTTGATAACTTCTGGTGTAAGGGGAATATATGGTATTGGGTAAACCCTATCTTGGTATCCATATAATTATTTTAAAAATAAAAGAGATAAGCAGAAAAAAGAAGAAATGTCAGTATCCATGGCAGTCCAGCACACTGCACTCTCTTCTGAGTAAGCATTTTCTGTATCCAGGGGCAGAACCAATGCTGACTCAAATGGAAGTTCCTTGCTGCTACAAGGATGGCCTGTGGCAAATGCCAAACTGTGGCTTACCTGTCCCTTATTTCTTTCCTTGAAATATTAAACAGAAATTGCTACAGTTGTCCCAAAAGCACAATATATACCTACTCTTTTCTTGTTTCAAAATGCAGTCTGAAGTCCATTTTCTTCAGTATTTCAAATTCGAAACAGCTTTCTACAACCAGATTCACTAGAGCAGCGTCCTTTCCTTTGAAAATACTATCATGTGGAGATTTGCCTGCTTTCTGAAATTCCTAAGATAATTCTGCTATGGGTGTTGCTATAAAATTCAGTGTTGATGATTGTATTCCATTGTCTTAATGACTTGCTTTTCACATTCTTCTGCACCTAATTAGATTCAGATCAAATGAAGTCATAAGTGCCTGGGGATAAAGAAAAACTCTTAAAGGGCAATTGGCTCAGTCAGCTCAAGTCTCTAAGGGGAGTTTGAAGCAGATGCAGTGATTAATTGGTTATTTCAACTTCTTGTGATGAACTGTTCTGGCAGGACAGGTATTTTCATGCTATCTGACTTGATTGCAAAAGTCATTTGTGTAAGAAAAGTGCAGCATTGAAGAGACAATCATTTAATGTGCACATGGGGACTGTATCATCAAAATATATATATGGAAATTGTAAATATGTAATAATTAGTATGGAGAGGCTGAGAGCATATTTCTAAGATCTAGGATATACTGAATAATTGCTCCATAAGTGGTGATGTTAGTAGTGATATGACAAGTAATAAATATGTAGCTGAAATAAACTGATGTCAGTAATTTAGAAGTAACTCTCGGAACATGTAAATTCTTCTGTATTATGGTGAAGTCTTATGGTGGTAAAATGCACTGAGCCAGCACAGCAATGACTGGGAAAAATGCAAGATCCATCACTGAGAATCTATGTCCTAGCACTGGTGGTACCTGTTGCCTCCAATTCTTCATGGGAATGACAGGGTTAGGATAACCTTCTAAAATTTCTGCTCTGATTAGCCAGTGTTGAAAAGAAACTTCATACCCTACAGGTTCCAAACAGTCTAACAATGCAAACTCTCAACTTCTGTTTAATTTACTAATTTGGGAGCAAAACACCTTCAGCAAGAGAAAAGATTTCAGAACGTTGGCTAAGAGAGTTAGGGGTGTTTATCCTGGAAAAGAGGAGGCTCAGAGGTGACCACATCACTCTCTACAACTCCCTGAAAGGAGGTTTTAGCCAGTAGACATTGGCCTCTTCTCTCAAGCAACCAACCAGGATGACAGAATGCAGTCTCAAGCTGTGCCAGGGGAGGTTTTGTAAGAATTTCTTCACAGAAGGAATGATTAAACACTGGAATGGTCTGCCCAGGAAGGTGGTGGAGTCGCTGTCCCTGGAGGTGTTTAAGTGAAGACTGGATGTGACACTCAGTGCCGTGGTCTGGTTCACATGGTGGTGCTGGGTTATAGGTTGGACTTGATGATCTCAGAAGTCTTTTACTACCCAATTGATCCTGTGATTTGTTAACTTGGGCTCCAGGCTGTAACTGTCCATCATTTTCTGTGGTATAACTTTGACCTTCCACGTATATTACTAGGTCATGTCATTAAAGCACGGATTGTTTGGAGCAACGAGCCTTTGGAGTCTCTCTGGGCTCTGGTATTGGAAGTACTTGCATGCGAGTCTGTCTTGCAACTGACCTTTCCCAATCATCCCCCTTTTGGCCTCATCTTTTTTACAGCCTGACTTATAGCCTTGCATTGGTTCCTCAACCTTTGCTTGTTTTCTTCATTGCTCTCACTTTATTGTCATTTTGCTTTGCCATCCCTTTTCCCTACTATATGTACTCTGCGCAGAAACATGCCCTCCCGTCCTACTTTGGGATTTTTCTATTTTTGTCTCAATTTCTTTTTCTTTTTAACAGAACACACACACAGGCATGAACAAAAGAAAAATAAACATATTGACACATTATGTTTTGGTCTTGCTTCCTTTTGCTCCTCCCATTCTTTTGATTTTTGGCTTGATGTCTCCTGAATAATCAGGCTATATAAATACTTTGTAGTAGGAGCTATATCTTTTATCAGTACCTAACACACTTCTGGATGCTATAGAAAAGCTGCAATATGTGGTCAAAATATTTGCCTTAAGAACTCAATGATAGAGATACTTAGCATTCAGACTTGATTATCTTTCTTTCGTTAGGCAATTGGCTCTGAAATAAGAACAGCAATAGCACCATAAGGAATTAGTCAACTTGTATCAGTCGAGGAACTGCACTTGGTCCATTTATATCTTGTTTACACAGAAAAAAAATCAAGGCACCTTTACTGTGACTCTACAACTTCTGTCTAGGAAAACAACACTCCTACACTCATGGTTATACACTTGATTTAGAGAGGAAGAAGAACAAAGGACTGTAAGGGGAAAATACTTTTCAAATTAGATTCTATAACATGGTTCAGTGCTTGGAATTTTCCTGTTTTAAGATAAGATTTTGCTGATATGCATGCCCAGTGATAAGTTACAGCAGTGTCCCAGTCACCAGATCCCTTCCCAGACAATTCCCTTACATCCACAGGGCTTCTACTCCCTTTTACAATATCACATGCTCAGCATAGGAGACAACGGCCTTGTCCACAACTCGGTGGGTAGCAAACTTGTCCAGATGTTAGTTATGTGGGTCTGAGCCTGTGGCAGGCCTGAAAGACAGGTTTTTTGCCATGCTTGCAAGGGTGCTATGATCACTAGAGTATTTTCAAGGCATGAGCAGTGTTACAGAGGCGTGAAGGAGGCACTGAATTGTGTGAGAGGAAAAACAGAGCTCCTAAAACTACAGTTTCTAGTACACACAAAAGAAAAGCAGAACTTAAAACACACATTTCCCTCTGGGTTTTCGTAAGTTATCCACCTACTTTACACCAGCCAAATCTTGATTTCTGTACTACTAGTCCTCCATTCATTGCACATAAAATTTGGTCAGGACTAAATGCTGTCAAAAGAACCAGGTACCTAAGTGTTAGCATGGCAAAATCAGAATCCTTGAAGCAGACCCATAACTTTGTAACTGGAACAATTAGACAGTGCGTTAGAAAATGTAGAGGGATGTCTTTGGTCAATATTTTTTAATTAAAACTGTTGAGGTGTTGGAAGAAAAATCTGATCTTTTAATTTTGTTTCACACTTTTATGTGTACGTTTTAAGAATGCTCAGTGCAAAATTAGCTTTAATGCATAACCTTTACAGCATTATGAATAATGCTACCTTATTAAAAGAGAATAGGTCTGAAAAAAGCCCTAGTATTGCAGTCTTGCTCCTGGCAATGTGTTTGCTTTTTATTCATCTGTTGTGATGAGCATAGACCTTCAGGTTATCATTTTGTTTAACTCTAGTCTTACATTTCACATTGCAGACAGGATCAAGTTTCAGCAAGCACTGAAGGGAATGTGGTTAAACTCACTTTTACTGTTTTTTTAATACAATAGAAACATGTGAATGAACTTACATCTCTGTCATTTTTTCTAGTGGTAGACAACACAGCAAAGCTAGGAAAAATCCTCAGATTTGACGGCTTTGAATCCAAAATTAGGTCATGAAACTTGTCAATTAGGTTGTTGCTCCAAGAGCACTTCAGGACAGCACAGGTCAGTCATTGTACCAAATTCCTGTCTTAGAGCACCTCACTCACTGTGTTGCAGTGGACTGAATACACAGGGTCAGGGAATCCACCTGATTAGAAACAAATTGTAAAACAACCTATTCAAATAATCAAAAAAACCCCCATCTTACTATGTTGTGCCCCACTCCCCCACCTCAACAACCCTGCCACATAACCCCTCCCACCCCAAGCAAACAGTGCACACAAAATCCTGGTTAGTTTTAATGCAGCTGAGCCCCCTGATCACGTAGCAGCACAGGAGAGGTTTCAATTTAGGCTCCCAAATGCACTTGTCTCTGGTGTTAAAATTTAAAGGTGAACCCCTCACAGAGTGTCTGACTCTCCACTACAATTAAGAGAGATGTAGGCAAGAATTCAGGGGGTATCAGCTAATATCCCAGGTGCCCTAGGTTATCTAAGGTACTTCTGCAGAGCTGTCATGTCTCTTGCAAGATCTGAGAGACCTATGCCCTTCCAGATGGGTAGATGGGCGGCAGGTGAGTTAGTGTAGGGACAGGCACAACACTAGATATTTATGATTAGACAATTGAATATGGATGGAGACATTTTAAAAATCCACCTGTATCACTCTCAACCTGAATCCTGACCCTAAACTCAACCTAAAACAGAACACCACTCACAAACATGCCAAAAAACACCAGGGAGAAGGGCAGTGCAGGATGTAGGTATTGCTCAAAACACAACGGGAGTGAAAGCTTCCTTTCTTGCAGCAAAAATACTTTCTTTTGAATGGAAATCTGTTTGTGTACTAGAACATGGTTTTTATAATTATCATGTTATTAGTTAAAGCAACAGCAATAATCTTTTACTTTCAGAACAAAAGAGGCCATTAGTTCTCCTTTAGTCCTAAAAAGACCTCTCAAGAAAGAGGTCCAGCTCAAGATGCATCTTCTCTTAACCTGAAAGAAAGTCTCTATCTGAAAGCATATTAAATTATCCTGGAATATTTTCTGTAATTAATTTGCATTCCTTTGTCCACAAGTTAGAGACTGACTCAAAGTGCTTCTGAACTCAGCCTGGGGTGAGGACAGCCCTGAAGGCTTAGGATCCACTGGGACCATGCTGCCTGGTAGCGGAATGAACTGTGATGAACAGGACAGTAAAAAAGTCCCCTCCAAAAAAGGTGAAGTCCCCTCCAATCTGAAGTACTAAAATTTCATAAGTTCAAATATGTGTGATCAAAAAGGAGAAAACTGTATTTCAAGAATAAAAACAGTTACTGCAACCAAATAAGTGGATAACATGAAGTGAGCAAGAATGAGAGGTCTAATTCCCCTGAAACTCATGAGTTTAACCTCAACGCATTTTTCTACTGATTTCATCTGATTTCCTCATCTACTCTTCCATAAAACATGTGGACAGTACCTTTGAGATGAATATTTCACTTCTAATGAAAACAAGTGTTCATTCATCTACCTGCTTAGGTGGGATTTCTGTGAGCATCTCTCTGCTGTGGGAAAATGGAACAAAACTGTTCATTCTCTATTGCCATCTGGGTCTTTTGTTCTCAGAGGTTACTACCTTTCCCTCATTCCTCTGAACAGACATTAAAAAAGGCCAACTGAAAAAAAAAGGAACTAAAGGACATTTAGGGATCACAAAACCCTCCTTCAATATTAAATTTACCAGTAAACCTCATTGCTCAATTTTTACATATATGAATACATACATAGAGCAGCATGTGACAGAAGAGAAACATCATAAAGAGAGATCATCATTACTTAGAAATATTGATTTAGGAGTTGGGAACAGTCAGCCCATCTCGGCTGACATGGGAAGAACTTCCTGGGAAAAGTTGTTCCAGCTCAGAAAGTGTATGATTCAGTTGAAATTAAACTTGGAAGCAAGGACTTGCCTGCAGGGACACCTCCAGGGTAGAATAAAAATTGGATGTAACACCCTTTTTTTCATTCTATTCTTGACCCATTCATTTTGTATTTTCTCTATGTAGAAAATTAGATTTACTTGTATAATAAATACTGCCTTTTATATTTGAAAGTCCCTTTCATCTTCTTTGGGAAAGTTCAAGTCAAGTTTTCTCCTGTATTTTTCTGTATCTGCAGAAATTTGTTGAACCTGGAAAGTCTTACATGAAGGAAAAGTTCTAGGTTTATTAAAAAAACAAAAAATAAAACTTGAAAGGAAGAGGCTAAATGCTATGGAAGAACTTGCAAGCCTAAGCACTAATATTCCAACAAGAGATTACAAAATTAAAACATGTTTTCAAGTCAATGCTCAATTTGTTTTCTTGGAGCCTTTTATTTTCATGTCTAGAAGTGGACTTAGTTCATGATTTTTAATGTTAGTTTGACAACACCCAGTGATTATGTTAAATTTGGCATTAAAAGGACTATGTTTAAAATAAATCAAATACTTAGTGCATATGTGAAGACAAAATAGGACTTAAGGAAATCATAATGAACACTTGAATGCTGCCAATAAGTCAGAAAACTCTCTTTCAGATATTTTCTTTTCTTAGTTTGATTAGTCACGTTGCAAGTAACAGGACCTTTTGTGTGCATCAGTGTCTGAAAGACATGCTACTAAATTGGCAGGAGCTACCATATATCTGTTCTTAGTTAAATAAGCTGAAAATCTCAAATTATTCTTTGAATTCCTGACATCTTCAAAATTTTTTTCTCTTATCAGGTAGCTCAGTTCTCTGATAATTCAATTGCTTTGGTTGGTTGTCTCTGCCAAATGAAAAACAGCAATTTTCCTTAATCTGCAGCTTTTAAAATGTGTTTCCCATGATTATTTAATGTACGGTATTCCCTCCTGCAGTATCTGCTTTGTAATTTGCAATGGATTTCTAACTTCTTTAGAGTGATCTGCAATAGCAACCCATTAAAACATTTTTGATCAATCTCCACGAGTATCTGATTTGATAGTAAGGCTATAGATTTTTTCAAGAAAATGCATCTGGCCACAATCAATTCTATATTATTTCTTCATTATGTTATTTTAATTCTATCATGGATAATTATTATGTGCAGAAGTTTAGGGACACTAAACTCTAGGGACAGTTTTTGAAAACCAATCCATTAAAGTATCACAAAGAGGAAAATGGATCAAAATGTTCTAGATTTCTAACTATTAAAAATTCAGTAGTTTTCAAAGATACTGTGATAAACTGGTTCTATTCCCAGACAGAAGTAAAAGCGATACATGTTAGGGAATCTAACAAAATTCCCAAGAGAAAGAGTTCTGCCTGACAACATCCAGTTTCTTTACATCATCACTTAGCTACATTTAGAGGAGCTTAACTTCATTGTGTGGCTCATTATTTAGCATGAAATCTCTTAGACACTAATATATGCACCTGAAAATGAAATGTTTATTTCCTACCTGAGGCTTTACTGCCTGGTAGTTTGTTCATTCAAATGGGCAGCATTTAATTCCTGACAGCAGCCTGGAAAGTTAGTTGTGCTCAAAGATAAGAGCTGTCTTCTCCCGACCTGCTGCTGCTCTTTTTCCTTTCATTGCCAATCTTTATCAAGATCACAGAATCACAGCCTCATCAAGGTTGGAAGAGACCTTCAAGACCATCTAGTCTAACCATCAACCTCGCAATATCATACTCACTGCTAAACCGTATCCCCAAGTGCCACATCCAGACACCTCTTGAACACTTACCAAGATGGTGATCCACCACCTCTCTGGCCAATTTATTCCAATGCCTAACTACTCTTTCAGAGAAAAGTTATTTTCTAATACCTAATCTGAAACGTCCCTAGTTCAATTTAAGGCCATTTGTCTCAACCTTAAGAAGACTGTTGATGGGTGGATACAAAACCAAGGCTGAAAATAAGGTTAGGCATGTTCCTGTAGGCCCATGCCATAATCATGAGGTCAAATCCAGAATTTCTTCTTCTTTTGCTCCCAGAAGCACAGTGCTCAGCTTCAACCAAGAGAGATGGGATGCTCTGATTTTCAGATCACAGAATGCTGTGAATTCAGGTATTCTTAGAGGATCCATACATTTCAGACTGGGGGAGCACAGACCCATCACCTAACTCATCCTGTCTTCTGAGCAGTTTTGTTAATCGCTAGGCTGTTACACTAAAGATAATTATCAGTCAGTCACAAAGCTCTATTAAACTTACCAGCCTCAGAAGAGCAGGGGTAGACTGCAACAAGAGTGACAGATAAAATCAGCAATCTGAATCATCCCTTAAAGTTGCCTACAGATTCAGAGGGAATCACTCTGTTAAGCATACAGCATTCAACCATCATGGAATTAATGTAACTCTATTTTGCAATACAGATCATGATCAAACTGCTCTGCAATTGTGAGAAGTGACTTTTCCCAATCAAAAGATAGTCACATTTTTCTGAGGTGATACTTTTCTGCATTAGATTATGTGTAAGATGCACCTAAAAAGAAAGACACAGTGAAGAATCCTTTTTGGATACCTATTGTTCTTTGGGCATCATTTTATCTGTATTTTCTACATTTTCTTGCCTTCCTTTCAATTAAGACACAGAAGAAGAAAGCATCACGACTGTTGTGTTTTGGCTTGACTCCATGGCTAGCTGTAATTCAGAAGTTCTCTGCTGTTTGCCGTGCAAATCCTGGTTATCACTGGTTAACATGCCACTAATCTCATAGTAATGGAACTGAATACAATGTGAGAAGCTCAGGCAACTGTTTGGACAACACAGCCTATAACTGGATTTCATTAGTACTGCACTAATAACTCAGTGCATTAGCAGAAAGAAAATCATGTAGGAAACGAGATGGAAGCTGTCATCAGGATACTTGTATGTTTTCACTCTGGTGTGATAGAGCACAAGAGCTGATGCCTCTGTTACTGTAGCTGATGTGCAAGAGTAAAAAAGCTAATTCAAACCTTTCTTTTTTCTAATTCATTATGAAAGTATATTAATAGTTTTTTTGAATTCTGCAAAGCTCTACATCTTCCCCTCAATCTGTGCAGGATCAGTGAACAAAAAGGAACCTGATTCATGTTATTTGCAAAACTACATTTTTACATAGAAGCTAGAATGCCATAAAATGTGTGAGTAGTGATGATTGTCATGACAAATAAAATAATTTCCTTTTCCCTTAAAAGGTAGGTAGCAGGAAAGAAAGAAGGAAAGAAATTATTTTACAAGAAGGATTTTTCAAACAGCCTCAGGGCTTACTGTTGCGTGGTCCCACTCTGAGTGGCCCCTTTAACAGAACAATTATGGAAAAATGCAAGAGAACTTTACTTACTGATGGATCCTTCTCATAGTTGGTTTTTTTGTGTGTGTGTTTTTAGGGGGCTTTTTTGGTGTTTTCTTTCTTTTTCCTCTTTTTAATACTCTTTGCTCATGCAGAGGTAATGGGCAAAATTGGTGCAGCTGTGGCTGGACTGCTGCTGGGACAATGATAATTCAGTGAAAAGAAAACATGTTCTTTACAGGTGCAAAAGATTTTCTTGGGCTCTAGGGGAGAGACAAGCACTTGAAGAGAGGTCTATTACAGACTACAAAATCTACTCAGGGAACCTCCTGGATTGAAGATGGTCAGAGGCCAAGGATGCCAGAAGAAGGGTACAACAAGTGATTGTCCACTAGCTGCTCACAGCTCCCCCTGGATACAGGATACCAGCTGAGAACAACCACAGGGCTTTTCTTACTGGATCGTGATTTCAAAGTAAACAATATTTCCACCTCATAATTAGGCAGGAGAATAAAACAAATGTGGGTATTTCTAAGAAATACTTGAAATTCATCTACATAGATATGTCAGTTAAACAAATTTTAACTCTAAAAAACTTACTAAGGAAGTCTTCCCTCTCTCTGACTTTACTGTTGTAATACATGCCTACGTGTCTGTAAGCGCAATCCCTCCTAAAACATTTTCCCCTTGAACGTTTCATGTACTCCTTTTGTTTCCATCACAGAGATTTCAGTAGCTCAGTTATGTACTTACCATGTGAAAAAATTAGGCAGTTATAGGTAAAGTAATACAAGCATTAATAACTAGAACTGCTGCGTTCATTTTGTATACAACCTTTTCTACAGTGTGTTAGTAGTCCAAATTGTAATGCTTTGCAAATGAATATGAACAGTCAGCAGTGGGGCTGGGCTGTTACATCACACCCAGAGAACTATTATTGAGCATGTACATAATATTTCATCCTCAGAGAGTTTCATGAGCAGCCATGCATTCATCTCCTAAAGATGCCTCAAGCAAAGCAGGTAAATATTACCATATCTATTTCTAAACATGAAAGACCAAAAGAAAGGGTAGGGAGGCTAAGTGACTCACCCAAAGGCAATCAATAACAGAAAGTCAGTATCAGAGACATAATTATAGGCCAAGCACACCTAATTATATCTAGAATACATTTAGAGGAGGAGCCTGAGGCCATGCAAGTCAACATGCTTTTGTCAGCATTTCAAACATGAGGTTGTGGTGGCCTTTGGAAAAAGCCAGAGAAAAAAATTTCTGGATGATATCCCTTAGTACAGCATGCCTGATCCGAACACCTCTACAAATCATTTCAGAAATCTTTCTAACATTCCTTGCAGTATAAAGAACATGCACAGAATTATTCTGAGATATCTCAGCAACTTTGCCCTATTGGTGAGTGGGATTTGTTGACAAAATAAAAACTTCTACTGTCAGCAGTATGGTCAGTTAATAATGCAGAGCATGCTGGGCTGTACCTGGTAATTTCCTATCCTGAAAGCATGATGTGGGTTTGGATGCCACATCTAGTGCTCATAATTCAACTGTAAGACTCCATTTTCCCATCCCTGCTCCTTTTATGCTGTCATTTGCATCGTGTGAAATCTCTCTCAAAAGTGCAGTCTTTCTTTGAAGACAGTCTTTCCTGTCTACCCCACAGAAAAAAAAAAAACCAACCCTTTGTTCATGTCCTTATAAAATGTGGCTTTGCTGCCTATTGACTGTTCCTCATGATGAGGGGATTCACCTTATTCTCTTAACACAATTCTCATCTCTTGTCTCTAGTCCCTATTTGCTTCATCACACAAAATTTTTGTAGGAGTGGTACATTCTTCACAGCCCTTCTGTGCAGGAACACAGTTCTACCTCATTTCTCTCAAACTTCACTAACCAATTGTTTAAACTTTTTCTATCCCTTCTATCTCCAATCACATCTGTGCATTCACATTGAACCTGTCCTTTCTACACTCCTTTTCTACAGAACAGTTAAGAAGTCTTAGTTTCTCCTTTCAGTCTCATTCATTACACCCAAACTCTCTGCATTCCAACAAAACTTTCATCTCAGTACTATTTCCCTGCTCACTGAAAGCTAAATACACACCAAGATATTAGCATAATTGAGCAGCTCAGATGACTGAAACCAGGTGAAGACTTGGGGTTTTGAAAAAACATCACCCTATTCTGTGTTGCTTGAACCTCAGCCCATCCTCCTCCACCCACACATAAGCAACTCCTTGAGGATTTAGATCCTTGGTTTTTACATCTATCAAACAACATAAGCTGGACTGTTGATGCTATAGAGTTTTTTTGCCTTACTTATTTTTTCTAGCCAAGTGATTGACCACACAAATCAGAGTTGCACCATTCTTTATAATTCTGTTCCTTTTAATTTACCATTCAAAGGTAGGAGAGTCCAGGGAATCCAGCAAACTGAGTGAAGGAAGGATCTCCTTGCCTTGTGGACAAATATACAGAGCTTAGGCATCTCTTTTCCACAGGCAAGAAATGCAAGGATTACCAAGCTGTGCCGGCTTACTTATTCACATAAAAACATAAGATTTCAGGTTCTATTTTTCTGTGTTTGTAGTCAGCATACCTTTGTGCACATACAACAGTGCACAAATTTACAGTAAACCTCTTTAACCCTTAGCAAGTCCATTTTAATTAATTTGTACTGGGGAGTTTGTGGAAAAAATTACAAGGAACAAGCAAACCTAAAGGGTTGAATTCTCTAGTCTCCAGAAGCACTCTTTGGTTTTGTTTGTTCTTCCTTTACTGCATAATTTTTTCTTTTTTAGGTAATGAAGAATAGTGCAGACTGGAAAGCTGAGCTTATCTTTAGTTTCAATGAAGAAACCTTGTCAGTAGAATTTCTCAATGATTGAAAGAAGTAAGCCCACAGAGACCAGCTGGTGGGATTCTTTTCTGAGATTAATCTTTTCTGTTTGCAGATATTTGCAACAGTTAAAGGAATTCAGTACTCAGAGCCAGTCTGTATGGCTGAAAAACACTTTTCAACCATTCAGAAATATACAGGAGACAGTATCTCTAGTATTGCAAATGAATGTATCCCTCTCAACTTCAAAGGAACTAAGATGTTTTACACCAGATGAAAACCCAATCCCATCAGAATTTCCTGTTGTGCCAGAGTTTGGTTGCTGTTGCATGTCTCAGCTCAGCTGATCTGGATAAAAAAGGTTCCTAGTCCCAGCTGCTTCTCACTGTATTCTCTAAAGGTTAACCCCCCTGTTTCCTTCCCATGCTCCCCCTCTGATATGTGTACATAATTGTTCTCTAACCCAATTCAATCAAAATGAAACAGGTTAGGAAAAAACCTACTATTTAAAGTGCGTGAGCTAACCTGGATCATTTTGACTGAACTGGGTCAGGGAGTGATTATACGTGCTATTCTACCAGCTGAGTGAAAAGGAAGGGAGACAATCTATTTGCTTGGTTTAGTAACAGTCAAAACAAGCCGTAGGACTCCAGTTTTATGTGATTTATTCATAGACTGCCTTTGGATGGTATAAACTGGCATGTGGTCGAAGAGATGTCTTACTGTGCTCTTCCTTTTGATGTGGTTTCTTCATAAATGAAATGCCCTAACAAATCCTCTTGAAACCATAATGGGGAGGTCAAGTGAGCACTTCAGGTCTCCCAACATGCTGATGCCTTGGGAAGTTCTGCCACACACACTAAGTACTGGCAAAACCCTGCAACCAAAATGCTCTAGAGCAGTGCTGAGGGAGATGCAGGGCAGCAGCTAACATGTATGTCTTTTGAAATCAGCCGGATGGTTTTTTTCTGGCAGATAGAGGCAGCCCTCTTCTATTTACTCTGAAGAAGAGAAAGGATTTGCTATCACCATCAACATGCAAATGTTACTGCACCCTGTCTAACAGATTTAAGCATTCTTCAAGCAAAGATATTTAATGTCGACATTTGAGCTTAACAGTCCTTGTCAACAGCTCATTTTATGTAACAAGCCTGTACTCTGCCTGACCTTTAGTTGAGCAGAAGGGAAAACCATAGCAAACGCTGCATGGCCTTGGATGTGTGCTTTCTGGACACACAGAAATCTCAGCCTTTCCAGTGCTGGGGCCAGTATTATTACTCTGAAGCCTATTCCCTTCTTGGAAGAAAAACAGACTAACAAACCTCAAATGTTCTAGCTTGTTTGGTCTGTTAAACAGTAAAATTCTTCCCTACAATTCCTCTTTCTCAATTCTTCATTATGTAGCTGCTGGCAGGAGTACAAGAGCACAGGAAGCACTGTCTAAAATAAAACCACCCTCTAGGAACCATCCAGGTAACAGTAAAACTCACCCTGGAGTCCCCACTTCTTTTATAGGCTCCCATTAAGTACTGCTAGGCTGTGCTAAGGTCTTCCTGGACCCCTCTTTTCTTCAGGCTGAACAACCCCAGTTCTTTCACCCTGTCTTCATAAGAGAGGTGCTCCAGCCCTCTGATCACCCTTGTGGCTTCCTCTGCACTCACTCTAGCAGGTCCACATCCTTCTGTTGCAGACTCCAGAGCTGAAGCAGTACTGGAAGTGGAGTCTCACAAAGCAGAAGGGAAGAACAAAATCACCTCCCTCAACCTCCCAGTCACACTGCTTCAGGTGCAGGCCAGGCTGATGGTGTACAATGCTGTCCTATATGCAGGCCTTTAGCCCCCAGTATCCCCTGATCCTTCCTGGCAGGGTTATTCTCAACCCTTTCATCCCCCAGCCTGTATCCCCTGGGTTGCCCCAGCCAAGGACCTTGCACTTGGCCTTGTTAAACCTCGTGGAGTTCACAGGGGCCCACTTCTCATGGTCTCAGGTGAATCAAGAGGCTGAACTACAACATTCAATACTGATGCCTAGAAAAATCTTAGTAAACATTAAGGGCAGCTGTCAGTTAGTACTATTAGAAAATCCTGTCTGAGAGCTGTTGTTCACAATCCTTCTCAAATTCAGCACCTCTTCAGAAATGAGGGTTAACCCCAGCTGATGGTGATTTTCATGGGTACAGCTCTGCCAGAAGCAGACAGGCTGCATGCTGTACCCACTCTGCAAGTGGGTTGTTAATCTTTCCTGCAGGAAAAGGGTGGACAGCTGGAGGCAGTAACCTCATTTGCCATTGTAGTTAAATCCATCAGAGACTGTGAATCACAGATCATATTATTTTCCACATGAGTGTTCTCCATTTATGCTCTAATGAAATGATGCATTCAACAGAAAACCAAATGAAGTGCTGAAACTATTAAATTCGTTAAGACCAACACAAGTTTTTGTCATTAATCTGCCATAATTAGGAACAGCTGTTAATATCTTTCATAGTACATAATATTGAAATGTTATTAATGAAAATGCTACCATGGTGTGATATGGTGGGATGCACAATTTCATCTACACTCGATTTTGCATTCCTGATAGTGTGGTGGATTAATGTAAGAATAACACAAACATAAACCTAAAGCAATGTGATCTGAAATTAAAGCTTAACTTAGAGAATTCTTGTGGACTTTTTCCTGAAAACAAACTTTTATAGAAGATATGCGGGGAAGATCACCTGTTTAACCAATGCAAAAACAAAGCCTGGGTTTAACTCCAAACTGAGATGAAGTGAGATTTCAAAGCTAATCACAACCCAAAACGTTGGAATTTCAGCTGCTCTTGAAATCACAGAAGAAGAGTGATGGAAAATGTGATATGTTTAAATGGAAAGAGGATGTGGTTTTCAGGTTACCTGATTTTAGGCCATACAATCCAGACAGACTTGTCTATATCACCACAAACAATTTATTTATACAGTCAAGAACACCAACATGATACAGAAAAGTAATATATTAAAGTTAAATATACATATATAGTGTGCTTTTTCTCTGTAAGATAGACAGTAAAAGATAAGATCTCTTCTTTGCAGAGCAGAGCCTGTTATATTTAACAGGAAAACGCAAAGCCAATCCTGATTTGCACAGAGATTAAAAAAAAGAATTTTTCTTCAAATTCAGTTTGAAGAGAAATCTCTCTCCCCAATATTTTTCATGATTTTCAAAAAAAAACCCAAAAAAACAAACCACCACACAGCACTTAAAACTAAGTCTCAGTTTCTACATATAAGGTGGAATTGAAAAGCCAAGAAATCTGACTTTCCCTTCTTTTCCTTCACCAACAGAAGTCATGCTGCTAGCTCCTTTTGGAGCCATGATATTCAAACTCCTTCCCATACCCACAAGAAACAGAGACAGGAAAGGTAGGGAGGGCACGGGTGTTTCCATTCTTCCCACTAAGCCTGCCTGTGGGTTGCCAAGTGGAAGGCTCTTTTCAGCTCTCTTTTATTACTGAGTAAAAGCACAAGTGGCAAGGTCCTGCCAGACTGAAAGCTGTGATTTTAGTTTTCTGAAAATATTGATGACTATGCAAAAGAATGAAAAATGTTCGTTGACCCTATTACAGCTATTATTATTATTACAGCCATTATTTCATATATGTCACAAGAAATGGAACTAGTAAATAGTGTGAGGGGAGGAAAAACAGTGAACAAAATCTCATGGTTATTTGGAATTGTGCACATCTTGATAGTTCCTTTCAAGCTGATTTTTTAATGGCAAATTCAATTTTCTTCCTGCAGACAGAGTGGAAGTAGCATTAGGCATATGCTATCTTCTATTTTATTGCAAGACCTGTTTCATTCCATGAGAAAATAAGACCATTCACAACTAGTTATCCTGTAAAATCACATTCAGGCACAGAACCTGGCAGCCATAGCAAACCTCTGGGAGATTTTTGCCATTTTTATTTATGGAAGCTTTCGGAATTCTTAGCACTGTACAAAACAGAAAAAGCCAGAAATATTCTCTTTCCTACGGAGTCTACAATCTGGGTTATGCTGTGCAATTTAAGACCAGCCTGAATCTAGAGTAGTGAAGAACTGCACTATGTCCTGGAGTGGGAGCATGCCAGCTACTACTCTTCTTGCTAAGATAAAGTTTGCACATCTGGTATGCTAAGCCAGCTTTGCTCTTTCCTTTGATGCAGTACCATCCCCATCCCATAAAAGTGTGGGATGCAGAAGATCTTTGAGTGAGAAGCAAAGCCACCTGACACACAGGTTTTGTGGCCAGTTGTCAAGAGCAGCAGACCGCTAATCTCGCAAAATGGTCAAGATTTTGTCTACTGTGTGCAGGGCAGTCTAGTTTTGGTTCTGCTGGTACTATTGCTCAGAAAGGGGTCAAGATGGGTGAAGTCACAGTTGCTCAAATGTGAAACAACTCTAGTGTAACACCTTTTTCCAAATCATTCTTTCCAGCAGCAGTGGTGGCCTGTCTCTGACCTCCAACCTTCTGAACAATAAAACTTATATTTTCCTAAGATGGCCCAGAAATGGCAAGTACTCTATACACCTGTACAATTTATGCAGTGCTGTGTAGGCAGCTTTACACAAGGGCTAGATAAACAAATATATTTAAATAGGACTATGCACCGTCTTGCAGAGATAACAGCTTGGCTCCCAGAAGCATAAATTAATAGTTTTCCACTGGGGCAAGTTGGGATGATGCATCGTTCTGACACGGCTATAACCCCAGCAGCTTTTGAGTCAGTTCATTTGCAGACAGTTTGGATATGCTGCACTGCCTGATGTGGAATTATCCTTTATGATCTCCCTGCCCTCACAGCCTCAGTACCTGAGTAATGACCCACCCCAGGCAGGTCCTAATTTTGCTAGAGCAGTCCAGACAACGAATATACTGAGTAAGCAGATGGTGTACCCAACTCAGAATGCTTTAGAAGCCATTTTATGATTAAAAACCTGGGTAGTGAGCATAATTCTTGCAACAGGCTACTCCAGGAAGGCATTTATAAAACTGAATATAAGGGAAAGATGTAATGCATGTGTGTGGTCATTAGGCAGTGGCTCTAGGTAACCTTAGACAATATGGGAAAACAGACTGGGAGATCATGTGTCACTTAGAATTGGCATCAAACAGTGGAAAAGTAGACAGTGATAAAGGAGTTGCACACAGAATGAGGAGTCTGCTGAGTACTCAGAACAGGTTGGAATGTGAGCAGAAAGGCTCAAATTAGTTAGTGTAGCAATTTAGATCTTTCAAAGAGGGAGAGAAGAGACGTGCCCCTGATGAGAATGTTGCTATGATTTGTCCACTGTACCAGAGATTATTTGGTCACACACTCCCTGGATTTGTTTGCTGGGAAGGTAGACAGCAGAAAAGAAGTAAAAAAAAAAATTGTATGTATTACTTTTCTCTAAAAGATAGAATGTTAAGTAATTTTAATAGGTTTTTGGCAAAAAAAAAAATCATAGAGAGAGAATAGTCTTGTTCTGCATATTTAGTATGTTTCCATTCTTCCAACTGGAGAAATAGAGGATTAAAGAGGGAAAATCGGGCTCTTCCACACTCATCCCATCCTTGCTGGCACAGGTCACATTCCCAGTCATACTGCAGCAGGACGTGTGTCCTCAGTACCTCTTCTCCTCAACTTTCTGGAGCAAGCCATCAACCTCCTCTCCCAGCCAAGAAGGAGAAGCCAACAGTTAATCAATTTGGGGAAAGATTTGAAGTTACACTGTGGCTAGTGATTTAACTGCTGTGTATTGACTGCATGGGAAACAGGCTGATTCTTCCCTCCAGCAACAGAGTGCATGGAAGATACATACTTTTGTCATATTGAACTAGTCCCACACATACAGCTCTACATCCCATGCTATGTATTGCACAGAAAAAGTTTTCAGCAGCTGTACAGCTCTTGTTTTACACAGAAGTTTGTGAAACTCAGAAACCACACTGTTCTTTCAGGAGCTGTTTAAAGGGAAACTGGATCAGCAGTAATGGTTCACACTACACATACATATATATATGTGCTGACATGTACCCTGCTATATCCTCATGAAATTTTAGTTTATTTACAGGAAGCCATAGCCAATACAAACAACGAAGTCCCACGATACAGTCCATGTTAAGACATGCCAACTTCTTACACATGACAAGGTATTATGACAAAGAGAAGCTCTCAGTTCCTAGATTCTCCAACGACTCAGATTATCTAAGCTGGAACCTCAGGAGCTCAGCTTTTTCTGAAAGTTTAAACTCAACTTAAAATCGACATAGCCTAAACCTCTAAGGAGTTTTCAAAATGTTCTTGGTCTTTATTTTCCCTGCTTTCAGGATATTTTGATAAATGTCCTCTCACACAGGTATCCTTCAGGATCCTCTCCACAATGGACACACCTAAAGCAGATATTAGTCAAACAAATGCATAATTAGTATTGTTTAATATGCCTTGGGCTGCCCTATATAGATATATCTCATTCATCAGGGACTCATCCACAGAAGTTTTATATTTCCCATGCCTTGAGAACTTTCAAACCTACAGAGTCCAGTTCCAAGAAAAGGGGAAAGAGACTACTATCAGCTTTCATCCTTTTTTGTTTGAAGCTAGATTATTAAAGAAAAAATATGTAAATTTCAGAATGAGAGAAGATAGGGAGTCAAATTCTGTAGTTTGCTTCATATAAAGAAATTCAATAAATCAGAGAAAAAGATTATTTAAGGAATTTTGATGTTAAAAATTCATTAGTATACGTAAAAATCATACTACCATTAATTATGTAATTGTCTCAGAGGTGCTGGATTTTTCTTCATATAATGAAATTCAATAAATCAGAGAAACAAACAAGATTATTTAAGGAATTTTGATGTTGAAAATTCATTAGTATATGTAAAAATCATACTACCATTAATTTTGTAATTGTCTTAGATGCAGTTTTGGAGCAGCAGAGATGCTGATTACTTTAATGTATTTTCTCTCTTTCATATTGTACATACTACAGAAATTCACTACAGAAATTATTATTAAATCATATGCTGATGAATGAGCACAAAACTATTAATGGCACATAATTTGCAGTGTACATGTCCACTGGAGTATTTAGCAATCCATGCAGATCTTATAGTATGCCCTATGTGCTTTGATTTTCTCTGTTAGATGACTGAAAAATATTCATTAAGAGATTTCTCTAATGAGCTGTGTTCAAGCATAAAATAGGCCATTCCTTTTATAATTTAAGTGTGGTTTTTGGCATATAAATATCGTCCAATTCCCTATAGGTACCAACTTCAAATAGGGGTTTTGTCTTAACACAGATTTCAGGATCTTTGAAGGGTCTTTGAAGTTTATAATTGGGTGCAAGCTGAAATGTCGTGTCATTCACTCAAATACTGGCATTTACACTGCTTATATTTGGTAGAAAACCACTTTTTTTTTTTTTTTTGAGCTATATCCCCAAATTTCTTTGTATAAATACTGTAGAAAGCTGAGACAATATTCACTCGAGATCGGTACAACACCACCTGACCCTCTGGTCAGTAATTCCTCAATCCCATTCACTGAGTTATATCAGACTTACTCTTCAGGTTTTCCATTAAGTTATTAGAGAGAAAGCTTTTTTGTGCTTTAATTTATTCTGTTTTCATTTTCAAGGCACTGAGAATGCTTAACAGTGAAATAGGCAGCTTTTAAGAACATACATAAAGGCCAAATATTACGAAAACCAAATCGTGTTTTCTCATCTACACAGGTGAAAAGCACAGAGTGAAACTGCCCTTTGTGCAAATGTATTGCTGTTGCGCCTGTCTGAAGACTGCTAAAAATGAGAGCCATGTCCTGAGAGTGTAATAGATCTGAACTTCTGGTCTCCTGGGGAGGTAAGCCTAGCTGAGGACATCACTTGTCAGAAGCGGCATTTCTGAGCTGGATGAGCTCACTGTGATTTGTTGTCTCTTGCAGAGTTGAACAGTGGCAGACCAGGAGCATTCTGCTCCAATGGAGTTAAATAGCTGTGATGAAGTGAGGGTACTGTAGCTCCTTTCCTTTGCTATTTCCTCTTTAGTCATGAAAAATTCCTAGCTGATGCTAAAGTGAAAACGCACTTTTGCTTCAAGCTCCACCACAGACATTCAAGTAGACTTCAAGCGGTATCGTTGCACTCATCACTGCTTTGGCTTTCTTAAGCAGAGACAAAGGAGCCTTCACATGTTGGTAACTTTAAAAACAAAAAAAAACAAAAAAAAAAAAAACAAAAAAAACCCCCCAGCCAAACAAAAATCAGGCACAAAGACTGGACTTCGGCACAGAAGTTTGGCAGATATGACACTGGATGATGATTCATTCTAGGCAATAAAACCGAAACCAGAGCTACACTTTGTAACCTGCTGTGTCTATCAGAGATAAGCACAGAACAAGGGTCCCATCAGAAATAGACAGTAATTTTGAAATGAGTGGAAGGTAGATACATTGTCCACTCCAGCTACCAAAACACTTAACCGAGCTAAAGAGAGCCTGGTTTCAGAATAAGGATTGCTCTTGAGGGACAAGCACGTAAGGGTTCTGCTCCCATAGGAGTACTCCGAGCATTGGGCTATCATCGCATTTCTTCATGCCTCATCTTCTTCTGGCTCTGTCATCACTGGCCTCCAGGTGCACATCCTCAGCCTCCTGAAATATGGATGTATGAGTTCAAACTACTCTTCAGCTCAGAAGTCAGAGTAAGATTTCTTCCTTCCCAGGCAAGCACATGAGAAGGTAAACTTCATCGTAAAAGATAAAACTGCTGTCACCAAATTCAAGTCAGCAGTGATTCCAGGTAGCCATCCAAATGAGAAAGGAAAAAAACCCCATATTTCTATAATACGTGCAAGATATCAAGATGATTGAAGTCTAATATCAAGCTCGGTAACTTTCTTTTTTTCTCAGCCGAAAGACTCTGGGGACACTGAATGTACTGTCACATCATAATTTAATCATTGCTTCCTTTTCCTTTTCTCAGAAGTCATTTTGGAGGATGTCATCTGTGCTAAATGCCACACAATCAAAACCCCATTAGTTATACTGTCAAAATGAAATTCATTAAACTTCCAACCAAATGTAGGCAATTGTTCTTCAATGTCACTGGTGTGGTCAAAATACTTTTTCAATTAATTTTCACTAAGGAAAAATTTCAGGGTTAGGACTGAGCGGTAATTTCTCCTCCTGTAAGTCATATTTGTTTTTTCATTGCCTCAATTTTGTTGTAAAGGTTCAAAGACATAGTTTTCAATTGCTGTAAAGTGGCAGTCTGTTCACTGAGACATATGAACAAATCAGGCAATTAGGCTAATCTTGACAGGTATAAATCATCTGTTCCTTTAAACCTGAAATCGGTATGAAAGCTTGCTTCTTGGATCAGAATTCAGAGAGACAAACTAGCCGTTTTCAATGTGAGAACCAGCTCATTTCCTTTTGGAGACACTTTTGATGACTGCCTTCTATTTTTCTCACATCACTGAAAACAAGCATGAATTCAGTGCCTCTACCTTAGTCAAACTGCCAGCCTGACTAGTCCACAGCCATTCCCAAAATAACAAGCAATTTTAAAGATGTAGTTTGCTGCAATAAATACCCCAGTGACTGAAGTTCTGCTTGTTCTTTAATTCTCATCACTCAGCCAGGGCTTTCCAGTTGCTGCTCACAGTCCTGTATGTGTTACCAACATCCACCAATCATTGTGAAAAATTCAGTGTGCTTTAGCTATTGTTCATCCTGGCCCAACTTTATGCTTTGAGAATACTCCATGAATGATCCACTTGGATCCAAGCCTTTCTATGGCTGAAAAATACTGGGTAAATGGGTACTTCTTAAAGAGACCTACATATTTTTCATAAGCCTTATATCACAAGTGCTAGATGGAGGGATAAAACTGTGTAATGTGGTTGGACAAACATGCCAAAAAAGAAAGAGCAGCCTGTGTTTGGGGGTCCCTCTTAGCTGTTACACCTATGATCAAGAGAGATACGAACTCAAGTCACTACTAATCAGCCACTGTTAGTTTATATTTCATTAGAAAGAAGTACATGAAACAAGGCTAGAAGGATTCAGTTCTCTAGTTATAAGAATTTTCTGCATATGCCATGGAACCAACGGCTTGGATTTAATACATGAAGAGTAGGCAAAAGTAATGTGTGAAAAGATGGCTGGGGACCTCATGGAAAGATGGCTGGGAGTAAAAGTAGAGGAAATGGAGATGTTGTATTCACATTCGAACAGAAGTTATAAGGATATGGAAATTACAGTGTAAAATACAGTTGCTGCTCCCTCAATGGAGTGTGGCTGATGTGCACCACAGTGATTCCCCACACAGCTGTAAGCACCTGCTAAGGGAGATGGAATGGAGTTGAGAGACACTGTGGCCAGGCGCTGTTGCAATCCTTGTAGGCAGGGGAACTCGATGGAACTTTGCAGCTGATAAACCGAGTAACACTCCTCAGCCAGGGGAGAGAGGGAAGATGTCCTGCTGCTGAGTCAACAACTGTGGTGAAATCACTCTCCTCACATGAACATGATTCACTAAAGCCTAATGGTAATGTCAACACACACCTCCATCCCAACATTACTCGACTCCAAGGTACAAGCACCCCTCACTGGGCATGGGCTCTATATTATTTTTGATTGCTTCTTTAAAAGTGAAGAGAGACAGTTTTAGTCTAATTAGTAACAAAGGTATGCATGACTAGAGTCACTCAAGCTCCACCTAAACATGAAGAAATAGTATGAAAATAAGTCAAGAATAGGGACAAATTTAGGGAAGACTGTGTTGTAACTGCTGGGATCAGTTGATGGTTGAACCTCTCTTCCCCCATAGGGTCACCTATTGAATAATAACAATATTCTCTGCATGCTGAATACTCTTACTGGGCATAAGAACTTCTCTGTATATTGTTTTGAATATGTTTTTGCAGTCAGATACTACCACCACCAATTAAATTAATAAAGAGCGTTATTCCATGAACCATTGGTGTGAGTCCCTCACAGGCACTGACAATTGCTGGCAGCAGAGAACATAATTACAGAGGAAGACCTGCTGAGGGGTATGAAGTGGGAAGACCCACCAAAGGGTCTTCCTTCTGCTGTTGGTGCATTTCTCTGAACAGGTCAGTCGAGCCACCCTCTTATATGGCAGGACTGCTCAGCGAAGGGTCCCCGTAATGGGATGCTAACAAACTGGTCAGGCACAAGGGTCTTGTCCTTCCTGAGGCACTGATAGAGAAATCAATTATTAAGGGTCAAGGAAATCTCCCCTTTTCACATGACAGTTCTCTCTTTTGATAACTTTTGATACCATAGTGAATTACTAAATTACTGAGATGTCATGTCTCCATATTTGGCTGAATAGGGTTTACACTCTGCCCTAAGCATGAGAATCTTAACAATTTTTTTGAGGCTTTCAAGTCTGGCTAATCTTACTCCAGCAAAGCTTAAGTGTCTCTGGCACTTTTATACATTTTTTCTTTCTCCTCCGAACCAAAAAGACAATTCACAAGACAAATGGTATGGGGTTGCACCTCCTAATGAATCAGCAGAATTTATTGCTTACTACAGTATTTAGTGCTTTCTCATGCACAAAACCTGTCCAAGCTCTTCTGCTCAAGCCTACGACTTGCCTGACAAGACTGTCACTGTGCTACGTGCTCTGTTTTGAGGACAGGTTTTTATCTGCGATGGAGGATAAGAGTCACACAGAATCATGGAATGATAAAGGTTGGAAGGGACCACACTCACAAGTGTAAACCATCTCTTACACATCTAAATCAGGGGCAAGAGAAAGTTTTTAAAGGTATGTGAAGTCCAGTGTTTAGTCAGGACATGGGAACTTCTTCTCAGTCTAATGTAGGTGTAACGACCTGTTAAAGATGATGAAGTCGGTAAAGGTCTTCCTGTGACAAATTCAGCAAGATCAGGGCTTGGTAGAGTGAGTATAAATTGGGAAGTAAAGAGATTTGAGGTAAGATAAGGGATTTCCTGATATAGATGTGGGAGGGGTTTAATGGTTTGGATCTGAGTACAGCAATTTTATGGGCAGGAGCAGACCACTTGGGAAAACACTCAAAATTGAAATGGGTATCAAGTACCTTCAGCTTCTGCAGGTTCTTTCACCACATATGGAGAATTACCAACTGATGGGCAAATTGAATAGGGGCTGTAGAGAGGCTTAGCTGCAGTCAGCCACACCCCCTTTCCATTGGATCTCACCAGTCAATGTCTCTATTGCTCCATGGAAACCGGGCAGGATTCATTGTGTCCCCCTGCTAACAGATATTAAAGGGTTCTGTTGGGCTGAAAGTGCAAAGGTAGTGTACGTACTGCAGCTATGTGGTCTGTAGATGCTCTGTGATCTGAAATGACCTGGAAAATGCATTTTGCTTTTCAGATATGTTCTGGCATGCTCCAAAATGCATACAAACAGTCTCTCTTGCAAACTGGAAGGCGTTCTGGCATACCACTTCAAACAAGCTTATCAAAGAAATACCTGTGGTAGATAGGTCTCTGGGCAAAACACCCACAGAACGGAGAATTAAGTAATGACCATCCTCTGCATTCCCATGTACTTTATACCATCTTGGAGTTCACAGTGATTTAGAAATTCTGAGTCGTAACATTCTAGCAAGACAGGGAAGTATTATTCTTTACTTTGGTAGATGAAGAAGCTGAAGCTCAGATTGGCCCAATGACTCACCAGTGTACCTAGGTGTATAAAACATCCCTAAAGTAAGTGAGATGAGTTCCAAAGCAAGACCAAAAAAGTGCTTCATGTATACATATAAGGTATATCCTGCCAGTCACTTCCACCTGAAAGAACGTTTCTCCTTTTGCCCTTTTTTATTGTTGTCATTCATCCTGCATTTTCTCTGTTCTAATTGTTAAATCCAGACATTTGCCAGTTTTGTCACACATAATATTTTGCACCTGAGGAATTCTAGATGAATTCATAGCTGAATCTCATTGTAGATAGTCTTACAGAGGGCATCTCATAAATTCTTCTACTCTTCTATTGCAAGGAAGCCAAGTACACTGAGAAAACCATTTTTATCTAGGTTTCTGGTTCTTTCATATTCTATGTGGGATTCTCCATAAATAGTCTACCAGTCCAACTGTTTACAAAGAAATGCTGTGTTAGGAATCTATTTCATTTGCAGCTTCCTGAACACCTTTGTGGCTAAGTAGAATACAAAATCTGTACCTTGATTTATTAAAATTTCTCATGGCAGTCTGGCTCTGAAAAAACATTTTTTTTAAAAGGCTAATACAATACATTATGTGTCCAAAGAGTTCAATGCTGCTGCCTTTGGACACCACATAATATGGTTGCCAAAATATGAGAGAGATATAGATCCAGAAATACTGCACAGAGATGCACTAATGAGATCATTGCTTATTCAAGAGAAGAGACCTTTCATCTCCAGGAACTCAGGCAATTAGGTGAGGTCTGTCACAGTACACCACAGGGGCAGCCAGCTGATACTAATGAGTTTTGTGCTGTAGTTGAGTAAACAGCCAGTCATCACAGTCTCATTAAGGCTCTTCCATTTCCACGTTTTCTTCCCAGTTGCTGGGCTCTGTGGTCTGGTAGTGTGTTAAGGACCTGTCACTACTTTGTGTCTGCATTTACTACTTCTGCTTGTTCCCCATTCTCTCTGTCCACACTGTTTTGTCTGCAGTGTGGGACTGGTGCTGACCCTGACCACTCTACCCTCACCCCATCTGTATAATTTTTTCATGTCCTAGAACAGCTTCCATTGGATGCTCTGACCTGTTTAGATATGTGCCTCCTTCTGGAGGTTAATTTGCCAGCAATTAAAATTCCAGTTATAGAGAATAACTCTATCCATTTTGTTCAGGACAGCAGCTGTCACAACTGGATGGATTTTAGTCTATTTTATAATTATCATTTACAGCAAAATATCAAATTTTTAAGTTACACTGACAGCAATGTAGCTCCAAACTACTCAAAAACTGTAACATAACTTTCACTCTACCTCTTGAGCATCTAGATTTTTTAAATCTATAAATTATTAATTTATCAAAACACCAATAAAGGTATCTGCACATAAGAAATAACTGAAGTCTGAATATAAATCAGCTTTGACATTTGAATTCATAGAGATAGTAAAGACTGGCTTTAAAAGTAGATGCACAAAGTGATTTGTGGACTCTTGGCCAGACTGTGCTCCCCAGAGTATATAAATTGCAACTTTATGATAGAGTCAATGAAAACAGACATGCGGAGTGAGAAGCTGTAAGACCAGAACCTGAAAAGCAAAGATTTTAGCTAGCAGTCAAAGGCCACTCAGAGACTGATGGAATCAGCCATTCTGCTGAAATCTAAGACCATGCCAAATTGGATCAGTGTCACTTGTATTTTATTTCCAAAGAAACTAGACTACATTGATTACATATTTTAATTTCTTAATCAGAACATGACAACATAGCTTCCTTTATGTAGAAAGAGATTCCATCACTTAAACAGAGGTAGCTATTGTCACTTGAGATGCACTGGCTGCCAGCTGCTGCTCCAGATAGGACTCCCACAGTTCTGTGTACAATTAATATTACATAGGCAAATAGATATAGTTACAAATATATGCATCAGATGCTTGTATTTAGGTGACTAAATCCCAGCACTAGTGGTTGTCAATAAGTGGGCTTTAATGCCTGGATACATTTCAGCATGAGGATTAATTAACTTGCATTTAAAGATAAATACAAACTTGTGGGTTTTGATCCTTCAGCTTAATCATAATGTCTTTCTTAAAACACATTTGCTCCACCTTTCACATTTATTGTTCACTCTGGTGCTGCTTGAGCTGTAGTGCATAGTATTCCATTGTTTCTAATCAAGAAAAAATTATTTTGACACACAGGTGTCTATAATGTCTGTCTTTGTAGACTTCTTTTGTGATTGATTACCTTAAAAAAAATCCAAATTAATACATTTATTCTAAGAGTAAAGTGTTTTGGAAGTAGATAATGCCGGGAAAATGAGCTCTCATCAGAGTAAGATCTGTGCTTAGACTTTGGCTGAATTCAGTTGTCCTGAAAAGACTTTTTCTTTTTTTTTTTGGTATAAAGAGATAGATATAGAGGTATATATGTGTATGAGCATCCTGTCTCAACCCAGGGTAAATGCAAGATGAATGCAAAGCCTTAGCAATTTGCACTTAGTTATATGAAACAAGCTTTTTCTTGTCAAATTCTTTTCTTTCCCAACCTTTTCTTACTTGAAGTAACCTAACCCTTTCAAAGAGAAGCCTGCCAGACCACAGACTTTGTTGTCACGGAGAGAACCCTGGGGTATCACTGAACAGGCACAAAGAACATAACAGTGCCCAAGAAGTAAAGTATGCTTATTTGAGCATATTTAAGCAGAAGAACCTGTCTCCTCCCTCGGCTTGAACATATTTCACAATAAGTGCAGAATAACTTGAAAGGGTGGGAAAAGAAAATATTGTCTGTTTTAATGCCCTCTGAAATGGTAATTTGCTATGAAATTAACGTGAAGGTGAACAGAGATACTCACAATCTGCATGTAAAAATTGCTGAGCCACCAAAATTTTTAAAAAAGAAAAGGTTTTTGATTATATGTATTTTTAATGAAACATGATCCTCATGAAGTGGAGCAAAATTATGAACTTTGAATGCAGAGTCAGCTCGTCACTTAAGTTTCTGCTTTACCAGAAGCTTTTTAAATAATTGAAGTCACTCAGAGACTAAACCCATAAAGGGGCCTTTAAATGGACCCTGAGATTTCTGTAACCCACAGGTGTGTGCTGAATGTTGATGCAGGTCTCATTGTGGCTGCAGATGCACAGAGGAGGTTCCCATGTCTCTCTCTCTCAAGAGATAGATCCTGGAGGATCAATTAAAACATGCCTGGACTCGACTGACAAGTGAAACCCATTATAAAGAGCTGAACCAGCTGATTCCTGGCATGGGAACTCACAGTCAGCTGAACCTCAAAAATCCTCTGCACTTACAATGTGTAGCGACACGCAGAAAGGGATGGAAGAACACATGGCTGTGTCACTTTGCTCAGCTCATTTATATAGACACAGCACCTCCATAGCAAAAAATGTTATATTCAGTGCTACACTCATGAACTAGGAGCTGTCTATCCCAGCTTTAATGGAATACAATTGCAATGTCAGAGTCAAGCAACTCTTCTGTATGTGTTTTTCCAGAGACCGAGACCACCAATTAATTTTGCCCAGATAACCAAAAAGCTGTTGTGGTAAAGATATGCTTTTTCCTACTGAGCAGAGCTACTGCAAAACTCACTGACCTGGAACTGAGATGGCCACATAGCTTTATTCATCCTCAGATAAATCACGTAGGTTTAACATATATTTTCCTAAACAGTGACCAGAAGTCAATATTCAGTTTTTGAAAGCTGTAAATATAATTCCATTCTCATTTATACCAGTGTGAATAACAGTACTGAAGAATCTGATCCACAAACTAACAATAAACATTTTCTCTGATATGAGCACAACACATTCCTGTGTCATGTAACTTGTACTGATTTCTAGCTTTGTTTTCCTTTGTGTTTATTTCTTTTTGTTTTATTTTCCTATAGCTTTAACGTGAAAATAAATGGGAGTTATGGTCAATATAGATATTCCTAAGAGGGAGAGAGAAACTCAGTGTTGTGGGTCAGTTGATACCTAAAATAATGTTCTCCTTCTGTTCTTTGTCTTTTGGATATTTTTGGTTTTGCCTGCGGTTTAAAATGAATTCTTCTTTCTTCAGAGGAAAAGGTCATTGTGCTCCTGTAATTTTCATGTTACATCTGTGAAGTACATCCATTTTCTTCTATCCAGTCACCTCTAACCCAAGCACCAAAATTTTAAAATACAGCACTGCCTTGTGCTTATGTGTAACACAATGAGGAAAATCCAATCACACAATGAGAATATTAATGATACAACAGCAAGAAACTTACATATCAATTACAATAAATGTTTCCAAGATGGACATTTAGATTCTTTAGCTTACATGAAGGAAGACACTTATCCAATTCCAGTTAAGATACTATTAAAATCATGTGGCTCCCTTAAGAGCCTTGTTTGGCATGCAATGTTTAAATAGACATTGTGACTTTATATTGAACAGCATTCTATGATGCAACATGGAATAAAATAAAACCCCACCATCTTTATCATAGAAAAAGACCTACAAAGAAAAAAGATATTTTACAGTGAATACATCTATAAACATCCTTTAGAATTACTTACACTCTTACTTAAGAGTGAAACTTCAGTTTCAAAAATGATTTCTATGTTAACCTCATTCCTAACTGTTTATAATACTCTGAAATATTCTATTTTCTGACTCAATGCCTCTGTGTTTTGCCTCAAATAATACACAGTTTGCCTTCTTTACAATTTGTTTTCATTCCAATACTTATGTCTCCAAGTTCATTCTTTCTCTTTTCTGACCTGAGCTGAAGTGTTAGTACTACGACTTAAAATTACATTCAACAACAAATCTTTGTGCAGCAAAACTGTAAATATGTGCACTGACCTTTAAAGATCATACACAATGAATTTTAAACACACCTGCAGTGTTCTGTAAGCCACAAATGAAGAGCAGCTTTTATGAATAACTGTGTGCAGTGATGGGTGTACTCCTCTGCAAAGGCAAAACCTGTAACTCCAAACATTGTTACAACTCTTAAGCTGAAAATAAATGCTTTTTAGTATACAAAAGGGACTACTTTCTATATTTCAGGGTTGTTACTTTACATGTCATTCTGGTGTCTGAAGCTGCATCTTCTTGGTCATATTCTTGGGCCTTGAGAGCAAATTGCATCATACAGATCATATCTGTGCTGTTAAATTACATTTCAATTACTCACCTCTGTGTCCTTTTTTCTCATATATATTTCCAGAAAGCAAATTTGTCTAGATGTGTCTGTGTTCAGGAATAACTAGTACTTTGAAAAAGAGGGTAGACCTTCAGGCATGGATGTGACATTTCTCTCCATTTCTTGCATACAAGATAAAAGGTTTGTGTAAGAGTTCAAACCAGCTCAAACTTCCTGTTTGACTTAGCCTGCACATGGAGCAAGGATTAAGGTCCTGAACCATCTTTTATCTCCCACTATCAGACCTGAGTAATTCTTCTGTTATACCAAAAGTATAGTACTGAAGAACACTTGAATCATTAAGTTTCTGTTTCCCAGTTTTTGCCAACTGTTAATTATCAATGATGTTAAAAATAGCTAATCATCAGTATGCAGTAAGTAATGCAGTGACATTTAAATGTGATGCTGAAGGGCCATGAAGCAAATGACTTTTGACTGTTACCATGTTATAGTTATGTTCTCATGTAATGTGATTTTTATAATGGGAAATAAAAAGCATTTTCTGTAAAGTGTAACAATTGCAGCCACTAGAACTAATGTCCAAATCCATGCAGAGTTACCTCTAGGGGGAGAAGGAAAACAAAACCTTCTTCCCTGGAGTCTCTAATGGAGGACTGATTCTGAAATTTTTACATCACCATCAACCACCTTACGCAATGTATTTTCTGGTTTTATTCTTTCCTGATTGCAGTTCTGGATAAGTGAGATTGGTTTGGTGTTGAACTCCTAAACCAGAATTGATACTTTTCTGCCTGGATAACTCTGGAGTGTTAAGTATCAAAGTCTGCCAACAGATTTTCATGGTTCAGTGTGGAATGTTGCCATCACACAAAATTGCAAGTTCATGGGAACATATCAGTGTTAAACTAAGTCATGAGTGCTCTTAAGCTTTTCTGGTATGAAAAGAATAAAGCCTTTTTCTATTCCTTATCCAAGACTGGCTTTATTCTTGATCACACCACAATAACTGAAAGTAAGCAGATAGAACACTTTGCAGTATTCCCAAAAAATAAATATATTCCATGTATTGCAAACATACACAGATCTGGCAAAAAATAATAACACATCTATCAAAATTTGCCCACCTGTGTTGCCTTATTTTCAACACTCATTTGATATGCTTCAGTGTCCTTAGAGAAAACCAGGATCTTTCATGATTAAAATGCAATCTCCCATCACACACGTGTCCTCTTCCTTACTCTTAAGCAAGGAATTGTATTTCTTCCCTGGATTCTCTCACCTGCTGTGACTAACTACATGAGTACAGTTTAGTGATGTGATATAAACTTTGGGTATGGAAAATTTGCTAATGGCAAACTCACCTGAAGCATATCTGGATGCACTATCAGGGGTTTTATAAAAGCATCTTATGAATCACTTCAGTGGGAGCTGCAAAACCTGAAATAGAGAAAGAAATTAAATCCATGTAGTTCGTGCTGCATGAGGATGATTTTGAATGTAACAGTAGACATAAATTTGTGTTGTAAGAATTCATGTTCCTTCCCTGCTGTCCAGCATTCCTCTGTCAGTCTTAGCTCTCCTCTTGTTCACCACTTTTCACTTACGGTAGTTATCAATGGCAGCTGTTCTGCCCTTGGAGAAATCCACCAGTCTCAGATGTTGGTTTGTTGCAGAATGGTTGGAGAAAAGTATTTTTCTCTTTAATTCATCTGTCTCAGGCCCAACAAGTTTTCTTTTACCTGTATCACCAACCCTTTGGATACCATTCTGGTACATAAGCAGAAAAAAAATCCCCATATTCAAGCCAAGGTTCAGACTGGACATGGCACAAATGGGTAGTCCCAAATTCACATCACTGTTATAATCTGCATTTAGGCATATTTGACAGGTTCTTATGTGTAAATTAGGATATGATTACAGTTTTTACATATCTTAACCTAGTAGTTTCTTCTGAATAATTTGATAACAGGTGTTTTCATTACAATAAAAAAAGACAGTGATTGTTTTCCTATTTATTGCAAGATTTACCACAAGACCTCTTGAGACCACATTCCATTTATTGCTTTTAGAAACAGTAAGGAAGTGCATTCTGTTACATGCTTTTCCAAAAGTTTTCACAATGCACCAAAATTCATACACCTTTGCTATCAACCACCACTATATGCTTTTTCATATCCATAAACCTTTTCTGTCTGTTTCTGTGATAGACAACCCTTTCTTTTAAGAAATTATCTTAAAAATCTGCATTGGTTTTAGAATATCTGTTAAAAATTTTGCTTTTGCCGATGATAGCAGTCATTTATTTCTTTCACCTGGGACTGGTGAATACTTAAATATATTTCACATTCCCAAAATATGTACCTTTTCTCCTATTTAAGTCAATGGGCTAATATTTTTTGCATTTTTCTGTAATATTCCCACATAGTAAGAGCTCAGTTAAGGTTGGAAAGGGTATCTGGAGGTCATTTGGTCCAACCTCCCTGCTCAAACACGGTCACCTAGAGCAGATTGCCCAGGACTTTGTCCAGATGGCTTTTGAATATCTCCAAGGAGGGAGATTCTACAACTCCTCTGGGCAACCTGTGCCCAGTGCTCAGTCATGGAGCACTGGATGCACAGGTCCCTTTTTGAAAAGTTTCTTTCCAGCCAGGGCCTCCAGCATGTGCTGAGTTTATGCATGAGTTTATTCTGAGGGAACTGAGACTCCACTGCCCAGGTGTTTAGATCAGGTCACAGGCAGTACGTAGACATGGCTGTGTGCTTCTAACTCATTATAGATTCATTTTCCAAGTATGGAAATATTTTTCTATTTCTTCATTTCAGTTTATCATGGTTTAAAAATTTTCTGCTATCAGTAAATAAGAATTGTCCCCTTTGCCACCATTTTGTATCAAACTGCTTGATGAATTATAATTACTTCATATATTAGACAGCAAATTCTTCACAGGTATTATAGCATTATAGTTGAATTGCTCAGGGAGTCATTTGTGAGGAATGGGAAAAATCATAAAAATAACAGGGTTTCATTTATTTCCGTTTACATGTCAAAAATCAACAGTCTCCCTTTCAGAAAATATATGTTGACTTCTTACTGGTCTCTATTAATGTTACAAAAAAAAAGTAGTAGGAGCTTTTTAAGGGTTTTTTAATGTTCTTACTTAATCTTCCACATTGTTATATTCTACTTCAAAACTACTTAAGAAAGAAGATATGCCTATACTAAGGAAATACAATTTCATTGACAGGAAGGACTTACACATCATATTGTGGTAGTTTTAGACTAAAAGGTAATTAGAGACAGGTTGAAAACTGTCATTAAAAATCCATTTATTTTTAGTAAACATGCCTATTCTGTATGATGAAAGGCAGTCCAGCTATTAGAAACACAACACAAAAATAGGTCAGTGGTGGATTACTGTGATGCTGTGGAGAGCAGGGTTTTGCAAATGTCAGTCTTTACGGGTCCTAGAAGGTAGGATGAGAGTGATTTTATGAGCCAAACTGGATACACTGATTTGCTCAATTCAACGTTTCATAGTAAACATACCCCAGAAACAGCAGCAATTAATCTGAGTGACTAAAGTCTACACGAACGAAGCTGTAACGGCAGCTTCCTTCACTCTTGTCTTTCACTGGTTTTGGCTGAATCCAGGTGCAAGAATAGAACACAGATGCACATGCACTATTCTGCACATTCATTAAAAATGTCAGATTCAAAATGCTTTGTCTAATTTTTCTTTTATTTATTTCCCATTGGATGCAGTTTCAAACAAGAACGATCAGTTAAACTACGGATTTCTAATGAAGTATTAGCAAATACATGTATGTTTTTCTCCTTGTGAAGAAAGCTATTTCTATGTTTTACTCATTCAGCTTGGGCAAGAAAAGAACATCATGTGATAAGCATGTTCTAGCACTGTTCAGATTTAGCATATTCCTGCCAGCAGTCTACATATAAAAAATTATTTACGAAAAGTATCTGATGAATAAATTTGAGTTGCAAAAAGCTTTCATTTTTAAATTTAAAACAGGAAAAAGGCTCAAATAATTCAAATAAATTCGACTATGAGAAAAAGCTTAAATAACCAAATTACTAACTGAGGAGTACCTACTTAAATTTATCTGAGATATTTTTATAAGTAATTCTCAATAGGAATGCAGTTCATTTTTTGTAGATATCATGGGAAAAAGTCTGATAGTTTCAGATAGTCAAATGATGGCATTGATTGGTACAAGCGTGTAAATAAAACTAAAGTCTTTTTGAGCTGTTTTAGTTAATTATAACTTTGCTATGAGGATGATAATTTTTAAAGAAGTCAATGTTTGTATTAAAAGGTGAATAAATACTTAGAAGGTCTAGTGGGAGGGTTAAAATTGGTAGATTTGGTGAGGAGGAAGGATAGTTTTGCTCAAAGTGACATTGCAGCTGAGAATGCTAAAAATGGTGTGGGAAAACTGTGTTTCTTACGCCTCCTGTTTGGATGAGAAAAATTCCTGTGGAGAGATAACACACCGTCCCAGAACATGTGTGAAGCCTTTTGCTATGGTGAGGTGGCAGCGAGCCCCCCACGCTGCCCACTTGGAGGAACTGAAGGGAATGGAGCCTGTGTCCCCCACGTGTGGCTCAGCCACCTGGAAAAGGTAATGAAGTGACTTCTGTTTTAGCAAGATAATGAAATAAATCTACTGCTTGTGTTTTGGCTGTGGTTTGATGGTTGCCCTCAGTTACTTGTATGTGTTGATTGACACAAGATCCTTTTCCTACAAGACCATTGCTTTGCTTCTGTAAGCCCAGCCGGGCTATGCTGATAAACAGCTCATCCATAACTTGCCCAAGCAATTTTCTTGTTTTGCCTCTATAGGAGGATCAACAGGTTTTCCTGGGTGGGCTGGCTGTGTTTCAGCGCGTCTTGTATAAGTCTTACATAACGTGCTTGAATGATTCTTTTTCTCCAACATGCAAATCTCGCAATACCACACGATAAACCAGCTGATCAAAATTAGTGTTTCATGTCACAACTTGTATAGCATGATGTTACAGATGTGCATTTTTACAAATCATTTGAAGCACTTTACTAGCTGCTGTGAAAGAAAATATATTTCTTATTTGAAAAATGTACCACTTTCACCTGAGACAGAGTTCATTTTCTTCTTAGTAGTTCCTGGAGTGATATGTTTTGGATTTACTATGAGAATAACCAACACACTGATGTTTTGGTTGTTGCCAAGTGTTTCCCTAAGTACAGTTACCTGTGCTCTGCCATTGAGGAGCTGCACAAGAAGCTGGGAGGGAGCACGGCTAGGACAGCTGACCTGAAATGGCCGGAGATATGGCAGATAAATTGAGGGGAATGGCCAAGAACCCACAATTTTTCCTTTTTTACTTATCCTCCTTCCCACTGGGGTAGGAAAGAATGGTGAACAAACTAGTAATTCACTCACCAGCTGGGGTTAAACCATGACAAAACCCTCACTTTTCTTACTTCTGTGGAATTTACAGAGAATTTTTCCAACCAGGAACAATTTATCTCTTCCTTTGTCAAAATGTCTCTCAAATCTTTCCAGAATCCCATCATATTTCAGTGCAGTTCCTGTCTTGTATATTGCCCTCCTTCCACCCAATAATATGGTCTTGCTGTAAAATTACAGCCATAGCTGACATTGAACACAGGCAATATTAAGAAAGCATTTAAGTAGTGCTAGCTGACTTTTCAAAATTTTCAGAGAATGAAAAGAAAGTCATTAACTCAAATGAGTACTCACACAGAAATGTACATTCATTTTCAGTATTCAGAAAAAATTCCAGTAATATACTTTACTCTATGCATGTACACTTTGGAACACTTCCACAGTCAGGAAAGGTGTGACACCAGGGTAACCTCTCTGGCCCAAGCATTCAATATGCTCTCTTAGCTGAGGCCTTGTTATTTTTTCACTGTGTCTCCCAGCATTCATGTATTCATTGGCCTTGATTATTTGAAAACTTCCAAGAAGAAATTGAGAGTTAACTCTCCTAATTTCAGATATTTAAATATTACATGTGCAATGTGTACATGTATAGCACACATGTAGACATCTGCAGTTATGAATGACTGAAGGAATCCCATCAGAAATATTTAAATATTATATATCACAAAAATCACAAAAATAAATATTTAAAATTGATATTTTAAATATATGCTATAAACACATATAGACATGTAATCCAAATTTCTCTGTAGACACAACTGAATGAGTCTAAACAGGACTCCAGCTGTTCAATATTTATGCAACTGACATCTTAGGACACTTTGTTGTAAATACAGAAATACACTATCTGTCTTAATACTCCATTACTCTAAAAATGTGATAAATGGCTTCTAAAAATGAAGATTTGTCTCCATTAATTAGAAGCATAGTCAAAACAAACTTCTGTTAGCTCTGATTGTCAGGATCTTAGAGGTCAAATAATTTTCTTAAGTTCCACGCCTAGGGCTGTTTGAGACTCCTTGGGATGTCTGAGGGTATATGTACATAGCTTGGCAGATGTGGCACAGGATCTGTGGGAAACTTCCTGCAGCTGGGAGCTAGGCAGGGCATCTTTGGGCACCTCAGATGGCACAGCATCCCCCTGTGGAGACAGAGGAACCACGATCTCCACTTTTACATATATATAAATATGTGAGAAGAATTCATCCTATCTCTGATTGCTGATTTGAGTCCATCACTTAGTTTGACATCATTTTGTGTTGTCTAACACTTGCACAGGGTAAAACTGTTGACTTAGCACACTAAATTGACTGACTATGGGATTGTAGGACCTTGGTGAAACCTGTGAGAGCCTGGACATCATCATCCTCTAAGGCTGTGAGCTACTTGCATCCTCTCAGAAAATATTCTTTAATGGTAAGAAGCTCCTGGTGTTGTTTACCATTAAAACCACTAAAACGTCTATTGGACACCTTTAGTGTGTAGCACCTATATCTTAAGACTGCTACCACAAGGAAAAAAATTTTGGCCTTTTTTTTTCTTCTTTTTTTTGGGGGGGGGTGTTTGTGGGTGTGTGTATAGGCATGTTGGTTTGCTTGGTTTTGTTTTCATTTTTGTTTTTTAATAAAGCAAGATTGATTCCCTTTTCAATTTTCAGATGTCTCAAACTGGAGTGTAAGGAGGAACAGAGAAATAAAAATTGATGTGGACTTACTGGGCCTGCTTGAAGCCAGCTTTTGTTGCTGTCATGAAGTTTATGTATTGGCATAAATGAAGAAGAACACTAGAAGGCACATCTGTAAGCATACATGTGCACCTTCATTTTGAAATGCAACACACAAGAGAAGAGCTGCTGCACAGTCTCAGAAAAAAAAAATTGTTTAGCTGAGGATTGCACTGATCCTCTTGCTTTTTCAGTAATAAACCCTGAATGGCTTGCACAGCCTCTGAATAAAATCAATGGTCACAGGTCCTCATAATTACCACTCCTGTTAATTGTCATCATCTTCTCTCTTCTCTGTCTCACACACCTTCTCACCTCACAGCCTACATTTTTAGCTCTGAAAAGGAACAAATAAAAATACGCAACCATGTTAGCAGAACCAGAACTTATCATCAATTTGAATAAGGAAAAAATAATCTTCCCCATGTCAGTGCATGTGTAATTACTCTCTTATGCAGTGAAGAGCAAGAAGTTACAATGCTGGAGACTTTATATTTGGAAAGTGCTTTGTTGGTTTTCATATAGGTTACATTTCGTGATTTGGTGGAATTTCCCTCTTCCCTTTCCATTTTGGATAGAAGTAAAGATTTAAACACTATAAAACATACATGCTACAGCGCGTAGATTAGAGGAATTCTCTGGTTATAGGAGTTCAATCAACTGTTTTCCCCAATTCATTTTCAAAGCTTTTCAACAACAATTGCTGGCTTGTAAATTCTTCTTTACCCTACCCAGCATGTAAAACATGCAATGTATGTAGACACTAATACACTTGGCTTACTTCCCATCTCAGCTGAATGGGTCTCATGCCAGCAATTTTGGTGGAGTCATCCTTGTTTCAGGCCAGTGAATAGAAATCAAGCCTTTGTATACAGGATATTTGATCAAAAATCCATACATGAGCGAAGAGGGCAATGCATTAACAGCTGGCAGCTTTCTAGTACTTTTGCCTTCCCATTGATTGCACTGACAGCAAATTTGATGAACATCTTGTTCAGGTACACTTGTTGCAAGGCTGGAAAGCTCTGGGATGGGTAGAAATGGAGATCTGATATAAGACCTGGCCCAGCTATTTCATCCTACAGACTTGCATATGTCCTCAGCATAGCTTTATCATAATTTACTGGGTTTAGAATTACACATTAACATAATTTGCTTGCCCATATCAATAAATCAGGAATTTCCTGATTCCCAGGTATTCTTCTAACTAAAGATCATTTTTTTCCCCTCAGTCTCCCTGCCCAGTTGTTTTTTTTTTAATATAAAATAACAGTAAAATATTGCTTGTGTAAAAAGGCATCTCAGGATGTATCTTAGCTATCCTTTTCTGTAGGTACATTGCTTTACTAGCACTAAAATTTGCTAAACTTAATTCATCTTATCAGCATCTTTATACTCAAAGCATTTTAGAGTGGCGAGGACCTCAATTTTCAAACAAAAGACAGATTTTCATGTCATTGCTTAACACTTGTGCTTACTGACCTCTTACCTGAAGCCTCCATTTAACTTTAAGCCATGAAACATGCTTAATGTCAAATGGGAAATTCTAGTGCCTTCAAGGAAGTTTTACCTGTACAGAGCATCTGAAACAGGACATCTAAATTATTTTCTAAACTTCTGATTCCAAAGAGTCTGCTTTTTGTATCAGTACCTTAAAAAACATCTATTTTTAACATTAAAGTTACCTGCTACAATGCTGAAGTTCCAGGCTCTGTAAGAAATCAGATTTGTTATCCATAAACAGATTTAGGGTGCCAAATTCGGCAAAGGAGAGTTTTAGCCCACCAAGACAGTTTCTCAACCCAGCCAATTTCTAGTCTACAGTGGGGATAGCAATTTTCCCTGAAATCACTCACCAAAATGACCAGTGAGCCACCAGGCCCACTTCATTCAGTTTTGGTGCATATCCATGAGAAAATTGAATAGCTTTTCCAGCACAGAAAGGGAGATTCCACCAACATTTGCAGAATGCCAGAGGCTATGTGGCTTTTGGAGTAGCAGAGAGAAGTTAAATAGACTGGGAGCTGGCTGTAGGAAGAGAGATCGGTTCTCGGATATCAGGATGAAAGGCTCAGAGCTGGCACAAGAAACTATATGTTTCTGGCAAAGGAGTCTATAAGAGCCATGAAAGAGCCTTGTGGGTGGCCCACTAAAAAGGGGGGTTACAGCTGGGTCTGAAGAAGGCTGGCAGAAGACAGTTCCTGGCTGTTAAATTTGCCAGCCTGTGTATGCTTGTAGCAAGGCAATGACCTACAGGGAGTTGTCTGGACAAATTCCACATCTATAGCCAGCAGGCATTGGGATGTCTTTAGGGCTGAATGAAGCATGATGATCTTACATCGGTTGCTAACCATTTGTATACACAGAACATGAAAAGAATTTTCCTCAGAAACAAAGATTGAGAAGCTGTACCTTCATTACAACGTGATCAAGTGAACACAGAGAATTCTTCAGAAGTGTTTATTTAAACACACCTGTGATCCTCTAGGTACTAAAATTGCACAATGATCATTTAAAAAAAGCATAAGTTAATCTATTTATTTTTTGCCCTACCCTCAGTGCACTTGGAGTGCAAAACAGAACTATTCTGTTAAAAAACAAATCAGCACGAAGAACTGTTAAAGGATTGGGAGGCTTTTCACGTCCTTCTTGTCTTGTTTAGTTTGCTCATATGCATGTTAAACATGACCATATCTTTCCAAACTTTTTATGGGTCATGTTCATAAAACACTTTTTTTCCTGGCTTTCTCTAGATTTTATTCATCTCCATCTTTCTTAAAATATGATGGCCCACCTAAGTATGGTACTCCAGGTGAGTCCTCACCAGTGGCAGATACAGCAGAACAGTGACCTTCCTGACAACACAAAATGACATGTCTTTTCACAACAGCATTATATATTTGATTCAGAATTAGTCTATTAAGCCTTCTAACTTCTAGTCCCTTTCTCTTATTGGTGTCAATCAGTTAACGCTCTTTTCTGCATGAAAACACCACAAGCAATATATTGAATTTCATCTTTATTGAAATTCTCTTTTTTATATCAGAGGATTCTTCAGCTGGTCAAGATCTGATTTAGTGAACCTTGCCTACCATTTTCACTCATTCAGTTTTTCATTAAAGTTCTTTCCAAGCTATCTAAAAACTATTCATTCAAGCTATTAAAAAATATTGAAGAATACTGAGCACAGGACAGAGCCCTAGGGAGTGTGACATAATAAGAAATGGTTGACAAATAGCTCTAGAGAAGATGTGTGCTTTTAGCTGTGAACCTGCCAAAACCATCATGTATACATGACTTCCTTGAGAGAAAGTGCCATATGGAAAGATCTCAAAAGCCAGAAGTCAAGACATATCCTGCTGTTGCCTCTTTTTCTGTGTGTGACATGATTTTCTCTGGTGAAGAAAGAAACTGCAGTGGATTAATGTTTAATTATTTAAAAATGTGTTGTCTTTTTTTCTCATTTCATTGCTGTCTTTTAAATGCTTAAAAACTGCTATTAATAATTTGATTCTGATTCTTCCAAGTGATCAAAATGACATGTTTTTAAAATTCCATTCTACTCTTGTCAAAATCAGAAATACCTTTGCCATCAGGTTTCCTTGGATGCCATGATTTCTGGAAGAAAATCACTGCAGGTTTGGGAATTGCTATAATACTCTTAATCAGGAACTCCCAAACTTGAGGATAAAATATTCTCAAACACTTCTGAGCTTAAGTTTATACATCTGCTTTTCATTTTAATTATTTTGACCACATAGAAGAACTAATTTTTTGCTGTACTTATATAAAAGAGTATTTATATATATATTTCTATTTAATATATATATATAATTTTTATATATAATACATTTTTATATTTTATTATATATATATTTTATATTTTCTATTTATATTTTATTTCTATAATATAGAAATAAAAAAGACTTTGAATTTCTCTGCTCGTTATTTCCTTCCCTTTCCTGGTAAGTACTTATCTCTTGCTTTCATTTAGCTTTCATTTATTTCTAACATATAATTAGAAGGTTTTCTTCTTCTCTGTTTTCTCTTATTAATCACCTAAACTTTAGCACTCCATTGTAGGCTCTGAATCAGTTGGATTTTTAATAACAATTTTTAACAGTAATAATGTATCTCAAGTAGCTCAACCTCCTGGCTCAATTGCATCATTACAGATTACTTCTACTTTTATCCATCCCCAGGGACTTTCAGCAGATTGGCCTTTGGTTTCTTGGAAGCCAACATGTTAAGCCTATCCATTTTTGATCTATCATGTTGTTATATACTATGTGTTTTCTGGCTTTACTATTTAGCCTGTTGCTCAGATACTTACATGAAGGAGATCAGGAGAACAGGAGATTTTTGTGTCTTAAGAAAGGGGCGTCATAGGTTATGGTGATTGATCATCATAAAAATCATGAGTATACTAAAAATGAAAATCAAAAATGTGTATTGTTTTGCAACTTTCTCTTTATATGAAAAGAGAAGTTATGTTGAACATCTATTGGCACACACTGGAGAATTACTTTCATTGTAAGATAAAGTAACTTCCTGCACAGTGAACTGTTCCTGTTTCTCTTCTGTTGAGATTCCCATTCCCATGAGGAAGGAAAGCTTTTGTATTCTCCTGTGCCCTGAACAGAAAGCGTAAGGTCTTGCCTGGCATAAAGAAGCTGAAATAAGTAGACAGTGTATGCAGTGGTGGCCTCTGGGAATGGTTTCAGGACTTTGTATTTCCTCGTTATTTTGTGCCTTTTTGTCAAAGGGTAAACAATTCAAGCTAAATTATTCAGAAGGGATTTAGGAGGTGTTTTCTTTAAGTTCTGCAGAGTACAAATGTGTGGAGAGAAAGAAAAATCAAGCATTCTGCTTTGGTTTTGTGTTTTTGTTCACTGGTTACACTGAGATCTTTGAGGAGAAGGATTGTATAGATGTCTGGGGTAATCCAGTTCCCCCCTTCTTGAGTAGGGCTTTCACAGGAAGGCCCTCCAAACCACTACTGGAAGAGGTCTATCTAAAGCCTAGTAAAGGAGAGAAAAGAAAAATCCTGGCAGATGAGGAGCCACTATAAAATCTGAGAGGACTTTGCTATCAAGACCAGTATGTTAGTGATATTTCTCCAGCTAAGAGAAGACACTGAGTACTTTCCAGGAGATGGCATTATGTAAATGTGTGGTGTATTCTAGCTGTGCAATACCAGCATAAGGCCTCAGAGTGCAGAGTGAATTCACTTTCCTGAGAAAAAACACCTTCTTTACGTGTAGGTGGAGGAATGTAACTCCCTAAAGGTAGAAATTGAGGTAGAAGCCATCTGTTTCTGGATTCTCACAATGACAATACAATATGTGCATACACATAGATGTTTGTCATTGAAACAAAAACTAATTGGTTATTACTAGAACCATAGTATGCCCCAGTACACATAATCTGCATGAAGCCAGAAAAAAACTGTTTGACCCCAATATAGTGAAGCCTCCCCCAAGGACTGCTGGAAATGCTGTTTTCCAGACTTGTGCTCCCTGCAGTACACAGCAGCAGATGGCCAGCCAGCACTCTGGGATATGACTGACTGTAAAACAGTGCTTTAACTTTATTCTGTCATTTTAAGGACTCAAAATTTTAAATGTATATATTTTGACAAAGTTGTGAGACTGATTATATGGGAGGTGAGAAACGGGAATAAAAGTTGTTTCTTTACAAGCTATTGTGCTCTCAAGGGAGACTAAGAACTTCAGGCTTGTTTATGCTAAATAACCTGCTGAGCCCACGTGTCTTGGTTAGGTTAAATAACACTGAATGCCCTCAGTGGGGTCACCATCTTTCTTCAATATTCCCACAGTGTAGTTTGAGTAGTGAAAGAAATAGTAACCCCAGAAAGCTGTGACCCTCATGGCATACTGTTCCAGGAGAACAGAAGCTGCCTCTTTTGAGACTGGGCATTTTTGTACTCTGGCAACCATCCATGTTGAGCATTATTCCACTTATCTGTTATTATGGATTTGGCCTAATTCTATGTGATACAAGAGCATGTATTTATATTTAAATATTATGCTGACTGCAGTACAATTACTGTTAATAACTGATCCCAGGAAACCAATTCTATTTCAAAGAATTGCTACAGATATTTTTATAATTATATTGTTTCATGGTTCATGAAGTTGTAGGTGACAAGGTGCAAGCAGGCACCAGAAGTTGTGAAGGTACTGACTTTTAATGTGAGGTCCAAGTGCACGTCCTTGTCCTCTGTCCTCTGTCTCAGCATGATCTGTGACACTTTATTTTTCAAGCTAGGACATTTATTTCTGTGGAGGTTTCAGCTACATAAGTGTGACAGACTAGTTTGAAACATTCTTGACATTAACTCTATGAAAATACTGCAAGAGAGCACTGTTCTTCTTGGGCTTTAAATTTGGTACACACTAAAGAACCTCACTTACCTGGAGCTTGTGAACAAGGGTCCTACAGACCCAAATTAACAGTAAATGTAAAGTACTTATGACAGGGATCCAATACAAAACATGGCATTGAAAGATAAGGATGAGCTTGGTATATAGGAATGTAAATGCATTTCATTCTCTTTAGGATATAACATCGTTGGCTTGACATGTTGTAGCGACATTGAAAAAATTTGAAGAATGTTAGGGATGTCCTCCAGGAAGAAATTAATTCTTAATTTGCATTAAAAGGGATAGAGGTAAGGAGAGAGGAAGACCCCACTACCATGCATGACTTTCAAATCTTGAAGTTCTTCCCCAAAAGTCAGTGGGGAGAGATGTGAGACATGAAAGCTTGGTTGGAGGTGAGTTAGAATCACATTTTGCTGTTTCATTTTCTACCTTTGACATTTTGTTTCCAGCCCTGATATTAAGAATTTAAGATTTTCTTTTGCCCAAATAAGCTTTCATTCATTTTCCCCATCATCTTTCCAGTGCTGGAGTTGAGGCCAAGGGAAGCTGACAAATTTGGCTCACGTTCTGTCTCTGGAGGTAAAGTATGCAAGCATCAGTCTAATACTCCTCCCATGAGGTGCACTTTAACATGGTGCTAAATGCTCTTAGCCAGGCTGGAAGGGTCAGCCAGGGCCTGGGAGTGCCAAGCACTCTATTGAAAAAGTTGTTCCTGGCAGACACAGAGAACACCCCTTCTTCCAGGATCAGGTAACAAAGAAAGACCCCTCACAGCAGACTCCTGGGGAACCTTTCAAATCAGTCCTTTCCCATCAGTCCAAGGGGAAATGTAGCAGCTTCCAGCACAGGAGAGAGGGCTGAAACTAAATTAACCAAGAGAAAATGTTGGACAGTACTGATTTGTGAGACTGTGTTTGAAAAAAATATTTACAAACACTTTCTGCAAAGTTGCTACTACTGTAAAATATGGAATAGACGGTGTTTTCATGAGAATTAAGAAAATAAGCCACTCTTCTAATCTAATAAATTCTAGGAAATCAGTTCTTTACTCAATCCTCTGACCTGACATGCTGCAAAATACAGGTTTATTCTATCTATTTTGAAAGGTATTGGAAGTTATCTAGTAGTTTTCTCACTCCTGTAGACATTGCAACTATGCTGTTGTTTTTATCGCTTCAATCCATAAGGCTTCTGCTCATACCTCAAGAAAGTCACTGGCAAAAAACACTCGAAACTCTGCTTAAAGCCTGGATCCAGGCTTTGGAGGAGGTCATTAAAGCTTAGAAGCTGGCTACCAGGGCAAAATGTTTTCATGGAGCTTTCATGGAGACTGCAGTCTAAAACCCAATATTCTTCTCAGAGGTAAAAGCTAAGCAGGATGTGGGGAGAGTTTCTATTTTATCCTCCAAACTAGGTGACTATTGCACTGATGTTATTTTATAGCTATTGTTGGATTCTTTCTTAGGTTGCAAACAAAATAACAAGTGCAAAAAATAAGAACATATTGAAAGAGACTTACACAGGAGTGCACATCTCCTCATGTTCCCATGTCCCTAGAAATGTTTGTATTCCGCTCTAATGAGAAGCTAGATGTAAAGAAGGAGAGTGCATTTCATTACAGGTAACTCAAAGGAAATGTCAGGGTATTCAGTCCCATGTTAAGTCAGTGTTAAAATAGAAACTTGATCTCTACATTCTCTAAATGCAATGATGTGAAATGTTTTGGAATTGTTACAAACCAGATATCACCAATAGTATCAAAAGGAGATTCTCTTTAAGAGCTTATCTGATATTTTGTGTGGTACTATGAAAAAGTGCACATTGTGCAGTAAAATAAACACCATTGCCATTCGAAATCATGGGGACAAAAAGTAGAAACCAGGCTACAGAAAACTGCAGAGTGCATTGAAAGTACTTTAAAGTAAAGCCTTTCAGAGATTCTAAGAACTGCCAAAACAAGCAACTCAACTTCATTTAGAAGAAACAGAAAGCAACTGTGCGGAAAGAAAACCCATGCTACATAGAAGAGATTTAAGTGCAGAACATAGGGCCAAAGTGATGGCAATTCCATCTTGAAATGGTAAGTATCACAAGTGAAAAGGCCTAACCAAAAATAATAGTGCTCCAGGCACAGGTCTTCCATAAGGTCCTGATTAAGCAAAAGAGATTGCCCAAGAATATTAGCATCGGGAAACAGCTGCAGTAACCCGAGTACCCTGGCAATGTAATTGATAAAATATTAAACTGACATTTTTAATCCAGTAGCAGCCCAGGTTAAGTCATGAACTTGTGAGTTAAGCACGTGTTAGTGAAACATCAGAAGCTAAGTTTTACCCGTGGAATATACACTCACAGAGAGGTTATCATCCACGGAGCAGGCACACACCTACTGAAAGTTGGCAGCCGTGCATGCAAAATTACCTCCTGCCTGTGGGCGCAAAGGAGCTCCTTAGATCCCTTCTGTGCCCAGTAATGGGGCTCAAAGGAGAGACAGCTTGGATACTGTCTATTGCTAATTGAAAAAGGTGCACTGGAGCCTGCATAACTAACTGTAGCAGAAAGGGCTATAGCAAAGCCTGTGAGGAATACAGGATGGAAAAAAAAAAGGGAGAGAACACTGAGCTGTGGAAAATAGTTCATACTCCTCTTCTTTAAGGATTTTACTTACAATCCTAATTTGACATGAGTAAATTGATTTTCAGTTTGGTGGTTGAACCTAAAAAATAATTTCTAATGTGTTTCAGAGCAACCTGAACTGATTTCTTTTGCTAACTTGTTTTGCTAACATAAAAAAGCAGCATTAACAATATTTGGTGTTCAAGCACTTCTACGTTTACAAAAATTGTTTTGTATCTGCCTTTTTGTTGGTATTTGGTTGTTTTTTCTCTTAATAAATGAAGGAGAATTTGACTTCTGCAAGGAATGATCAATAAATTTTTACTTAAAAAAACTGAAATTTGTTCCCAAAATTTGCAAATTACTTTGATAGACCTAAACCCTTTCCTTTCATGTAAAATTCGAATTTGAATGCAGGCACAATCTCCATTATTGAAAGCCTTTAAATTTTCCCCCCTAATTTCACATTACTAGGATTAATTCTGACCTCATATAAGTGGAGCAAATGTAGCTCTTACTGCCACAGGGTCCTGAATCACAGCAAAGAACCTGTGTGTGTCCTTAATGATAAAGAACCTGAGAAGACATTTGTATTTCTGCTTGAAAACTAGGTCAATTAAAAAAAAATTGAATTAGCTAAACATCATTTCAGCAGCTTACTCCTGCACTCCTTTCCCTCTTATAACTGTGCAGTAACTTCCCTCTATTTCCAAAATCCTCTCTGTCCTGTTGAGGTTCTCCTTACCACACTCTGAAGGAGAAGTGATTGAGGGCAGTCTGTAAGCTCCCAACCTGCACTGTTGACTCCTAAAGGGAGAATTCCTCAGGGTGCTTCTGATTCCCAAGGTCTAGATCAATGCTTTTGCCACAAGCTGTTTCTATCTTAGGCTTATCCCTGCCCGTCTAGAGCTCTCCCCACACCAATTATTGTGTGGATGAGATCCAACCATATGGGCTAGATGAGACCCAAGGAAGACTCAGGTGAAGCTTGCAGTTCCTGTAGCTGGGTGAACCAGGATTTCTGAGCATTCCCAGAGTGCAAACCTGCATTTTGAGGAGTTGTGGATCATTCACATCCCACCATCACCCCAGCAGTTAACTCCTTACCAAAAAGAAACAGGAGATACGTAATAAGACAGTAATTGATTGTATCAGCAATTGAGGAAAATTGACTGAGTCACTTGGGCAAAACGAATAAGCTGAAGAACAGGAAGAAAAAAAATAAAAGATAAAATGAGCAATTCTTTAGCAATCTTGGCTGTCTCTGGTATCAACAGTTTCCAGGACTTTTTAAGAGGTATCTTGACTGCCATACTGCTTCAACAAGTTGTGCAACTGACTATATTCTTTCAGTTTCTTTACACTTTTTCTAATTTCAGTTACTCAGGAATTGTAGCTAGAGATAAGAGTAAAAACATTTCCTTTTATTTAGGATGTGATGGAGGAACCTCAGTTGAGGACACTGAAATCACAGCCAGATCCAGAGTCCTTTGTTAAAACCTGTCTTTGGAGACTCCTGTCCCCTGCTGCTGACTCTTTTATGTGCTGTTGCCTCTTTTCTGTGCTGCTGCTCTTGGCAAACTGTACCTCCTCTCCCCCTCACAGGGATACTCATCATATTCACCCTGGGAAATCCCTGTTCCTGGGAAAGGGATGAGGCAGTCCTTGCTATCTGCTCTGCCAGCTCTGTGGGTAGTTCCTATTTCTCCTCTCTGTCTGTTCAAGTTCAGGTGTAGAAGACCCTTCTCCTAAGCAGAAATGATCCCTGCCTAAGCACAGGTCAGTTTAAAACCACTCCAGTCTCTAAAGCTCTTGACCAAAACTCTCTGACTCTTTTGGGAGATTCAACACCTAGCACAGTTTTATCTGTGAACACATAGGTTTAAGTGTCTTAGTCTGAGAGGTCTAGCTTGACCTTGTGAATCTATGGCCTTTTATTTCACAACAGCTTTACTCTGACAGGTAGGACAGCCCAAGCATTTAGACCCTGTGAAAAATATTTTGAATTTAGAGCCATACTTAGATCTGAAGATCAGCTAGTTTAGGTAAGCTAGGCTGACAGAATCTAGCCATTATTTCTGAATGTTACAAAATCTAAAATTCTCTATTAGAGTTGTGGTATGTAGGATGGATGAGTTTCTGTAGTGTCCATATATAATGATCCCAGTCTAGTTGCTGCACAAGGAGGTTCCATCAAGGGCAAAGGCTCCATTCAACTTTCCCATACATAGGTTTTGAAATGAGGCCCAAGAGACACCTGTCACTGATGCTTTTATTCACCCTTGCAAGTAAGGTCCGAGTCACATTCACTAGAGATTGTGTGACAACAAAAAACTGTGTCTTCTCAAGGTGTTTAACACATTTCTCCAACTTCTAGATTATCAGTCTGATAGTCTTCACCGGGAAATCAATGCACATAAAATGAATTCATACACAAATGGCAGCAGCATCAAAAGAAGCAGAGTGAAAAGACTTTGAAAGAAATAGTAGATTATACCTGACAAAAATATCTGTGAGTTCTGAAATGACATTTGAAATGACAGAAGAGGGGCAGGGAAAATGAGGTCTTTTCTCTGTTCTGACTACAACTCTAGCGTGAAAATTTTCCCTAACACACAATAATCTTAGCAAAAAAGCAGTTGCACCGAGCTAATCAGCTTCACCTTGAATTCCTTCAATATGATGGCAGGCATTTTTTGCAGGTAGAGATGCAAGTTAGAAAGGTAAAGACCTTTAGCATGAAAATCTGTGACTTGCTGCAAACAGACTGACATTTTTGTAGGAGAAAAGTATAATTAAGTATAATTGCAAGATTCTTTTCCAGAATAGAAAGACCTTATTCTACAAGTGAAATATACATAAACCATGTGGTTCATCATATTACCTTTAAGTTCAACTATCAGTAAATTCAGCTCCCACTAGCCCCTCAAAGACTTTAAATCTGAAAAATACAGAACTGAAACTAACACACTAACACAAAAACTGTGGTAGGCAGGAGTGTGGCAAGATCACAAGGGTAAATGAAACCATGCAAATCACCAGTGAAATCCAGTGTCCAAAGTTTACCCAGACAGCTACACGGGATTTGCACAGCCACAAGCTGTTTTTACCTTAGGCTTATCTCTGACTGTGTAGAGCTCTCCCCACAGGGAGGGCAGGGCAGGACAGGGCAGGGCAGGGCAGGGCAGGATTAGCCTCATGCTGTCCCCCAGACTGGGGAGGCAGCTGGTGATGTTTGAGGCCTGCAGAGAGCAGGAGCAGCACCCACACCTAAGCTTGGACTCCAGGATTCCAGGTGGTGATGGCCCAGGCTAATTGCTGCCAGACACCCCCATCCCGAGGCTGTGTCTGCCAGAAAGGACCTCCCTGGTCCAGCAGAGATCCTCTGCACTGAAGCAGTCAGAAGTTATGAGCTCCAGGGAAATCAGGTAAGGGTGACTAATAATTTTAAAATTTTAGTGAAACAACATCTATGATCCAGGCAAATTGCAAAGGAGAAAGGAGCTGGGAGAAGAGCTGGATAATGAGTTATAAAGAAAAGATAACTTAACTCCATAATACTAAAAGACAAGCATCAAATTTAGAGGAAAAAGACGTTTTGAGGACAGGAACATTCCTGCAAGTCATGGGTCAGTGCTGCATGTGACAGGAAAGAAGAATCATTCTTGTTTTGAAACCTTGTTCTTGCCCCTAAGTTCTTTTCATAGCATAACAGTAGGAAAAAGTTTTTAAATGTACAAAACAGCTGCTGCTGTGCTCTCTGCTGTCTCACAGCATCCTTTGATCACCAAAATATATAAGCAGAAGCCCAGGTTCATTGCTAAGCAACAGACTGCTTAAACATATACCTGAATTCAAGTGTGTGACAAAATTCTGTTCATTTTAGTAGGACAGAAGCTTGCATCTCACTTTAAATTCACATGAGTGTCTTGTTGAAGGTGGGGTATGGAGGTGGTGTGCACTCTCTGCCTAGCACCTTCAATGTCAAAGTGGAGGTCACACAAACCTAAAGAAATAACAGATTTTAGCTGCTTTCTTGATGCTGCTTTTGGATTCAGTGGTATTCATGATCTTTTCTAATCTAAGTGACTCTGTAATTCAGTATCATCCATTGCTATTGTATGCCTGTTGATTCATTTTTTGCAGCGGTTCTAGAGTTTTCCCTTCTCATGAATTAGGAGTGGTGGAGCATGAGTGAAACATGCAAACACAGCACCTGAAGGGATTGTTGCATGATCTGATCCCTGATCCCATTACCACTGTCATGGTGGGACACCACACAGTAATCTTTCAGCACCAGGAAGGCTTTACAGAACATTCTCTCCCACACTGTAATCCAGGTTTATTGGTGTTATGAGCCAATCCTAAAATTATTAGAAATGCCTCTGACCAAATTAAGGTCCAAACAAGACCACATGCAAAAGTCAAAAGTATGGATTTTATTGAATAGTAAATATGAGAGAAAGAGAGAGAGAGAGAGAGAGAAAGGAAGAGTAAGAAATTGAAAAGAGATAGGGGGACAGAAAGATGGTGACAGAGACAATTAAAGAAAATATCCCCACCCCATGGATCCCACCAGTATCCCAATGGTCCTCTCCAGCTGGTCTTCTTGGTGACGAGGGTCCCCTGGAAAACATAGAATCCAATAGATTAATATACACTCAGGCCAGGTGGGAACATCCAGGTGCCACCCCTGGGGTATGGGGGTGGCACGAGTCTGACACTGTTTCTTGCCACAGACTCTGGGTCTGTTGCATCACTGTGCATCTTGTGCAGTCCTCTGGTGCAAGGCCTCAGGAATGAGTCTGGAGAGCATTTCGGGGGGTCTTTGATGGATTGTGACACCTCCTCAGCTTCCTCCCCTGTGAATGTCCCATGGATGGGCCCTTCCTGGGGTTGGGGGTTCCATAGCTGGGCCAGTTTGTGCAAGAGAGGATGGGTGTTCACTGCCACAGAGGTTACACCACACACTCAGGAGTCTCCTTTCCCCGCTTCTTTGGGGGGACGGGGGGGTGAGGGGGGAAAAAATTGTGCGAACCTGGGCTCTGTGGGCTATGGCCTACCCCACCCCAAACCCGGCCAAGGATGATTTTCTGCTGGGTTTGGCTTTCCTGTGGATGCATTCTTTTCCCCCTTGCCCAATCTAGGACTGACTTACCTTTTTGTTTCTGCTGCAATTGAGCTTAAGTCAGCTGTTGGTGGGCCGGTTTCAATTTATGAAACCTCCTCAAGGAATACTTAGGGACTTGTACTGGTATTCTATTCTGACAGTACAGCCCATAAACAAGAGGGAGAAACACTATGTTGTTGCCTGGTTGACTGACCCATGGGAAGATTAACACAGAGGTGAAGAGTGTTAAAATGTTTCTCCTAATAAAAAGAGCAGATCAAACAGAACATGCTCATCAGAGACTTCTTGCAGGCATATCACAGAAGAGTAAAAGCAATGTGAAAAGCACAGTCTGACAGGCTGAGTATTTATGTAAGGGCAGGTTTTTCATTTAATCAAATTTTTCATCCTCCTCTAAATATTACCTTGGCTATCAGTTTCTTTCCAATGTCAGTTTTTTTCACTATAATCACTTTTCCCCTGCACTTAGAGTCTTTCTTCATCACAGTTCATAGAACCATAGAATGGTTTGAGTTGGAAAAGACATTCAAGATAATCTAATTCCAACCTCCCCACCATAGACAGGGACTTCTTCCCCCATGTGGCTCAGACACCCATTCAACCCGACCTCGAACACTTCCAGGATGGGGCAGCCACAACTTCTCTGGGCAACTTTCCACTGCCTCACCAGCCTCATAGTGAAGAATCTCTTCCTAATATCTTGTTTAAACCCACCCTCTTTCAGTTTGAAACCATGCCCCCTGGTCCTATCAACATCTTTCTTGTAAGCTCCCTTCAGGAAGTGGAAGGCTGCAACAGGGTCTTTCCAAAACCTTCTCTTCTCTTGGCTGAACAATCCCAGTTTTTTCTCATAGGAAATGTGCTCCATCACTCCAATCATATTCATGGCCTCCTGTGGACTTGCTCCATCAGGTCCATGTCCTTTCTGTGCTGGAGACCCCAGAGCTGGACACAGTACAGTTCTTCAGGTCTCCTTCTACAAGACGTGGGACAAAATTTTTGTGTGTAAGTATACATGCATACGAGTGTCTGTGTGTCTGTGTGTGTGTGTGTGTGTGTGTGTGTGTGTACAAATAACATATGCCAGGTATACACACGTGTGCATTTACGCAGCTACTTACTTTTGAATAAGACAACTGAGAAAAGGAAAATTAAGGGATCTTGTTGCTGTAGGACTTATTCTTCCTTACCCAGTATTCTCTCTACTATTACATGCAATTCTCACAACACCGTGAAAATTAATTTGTGAGCATTTGGAACCTGAGATGTGTGGTTCTGCTCAATCTCTCAAATGAATAAATAATTTTAGTTGATGCTGAAAATCTGCAAACAAATTAGTTGCTATAACAGCCACTGAAACTGTTAGAAATTTTGGGAGAAACTGACTTGTGATATAAAGGTATCACATACATTCAAAGTCATTCTCTTCATGTTTACTGAAATCACCTAAGGAAAGGTATAAAAAACCTCAAGAGGCAGTAAAGTGATGGCAGTGACAACCAGCTGGGTTCTGGGCAAACACCTTGATGACCGGGAATGGCACCAACACTTTTCCAGCTCCTCTAGAAGAGACAGGACAAAGACCAAGAAATACAAAATCTCCCGCAGATGGAATCCTCTGCGCCTCATTTCAGATGTCTGTAATGTAAATGCTTATGTTTGAGGTAGCCATCCCCAGGTAATTTTACCTGGAGGCAAGACATCTTTCCATTGCCAGATCCAGGGATCAGCCTGACTCATCTGATGCAAGCTATGTGTAATTTTATAGGCTAATTGTGGTTGCAATTAATCTGGTTTAACTTTGTTGTTTTAAAGTCTGGAGATCTGTTCAGTTCACTTGAACCACACCTGCTCAGGGAGCAGTTTTGAAATTTTGCCTCATGCTTTTATTTACTGACATAATGGTCATAATTATCACCCCACTTCAGTTAGCAATGGTTTTGATGTGGCTTCTGAGGGCTCAAAGTTGGCTGCATAGGGAACAATATTCTTTAAAAAAAAATGCTGATTTCGTCTTATGTAAAATGCTTCACACAAACATGAATGTCCTTCTGGAATAATCACTCTCTTTTCTTCTTGCAAGTAAAACATACATCCAAGCAACCTCAATAACAACAGCATAGCTCTGATCAAAGCTAATCACAGTGTAGTAGAAATGTTTAATTTTTTTCCTCTACTTTCAATGCAATTCCAAAATTATCTAATACTCACTTCAACAGATCTGACATATTTTTCATCTTGATCAAAGGCAAAAGAATGCATTTTCATGTCATCATTTCAATTGTTATCCTATACTAAATATTAATGTGTATTCTATCATAAAGTTAAAAACAATTTTTTAATTTGGTTTTATTAGTAGACATAGCATAGGAATTAGCAGTTTAATCTCATCCACACAGACCATTTCCCATGTATGAATATGAAACATCACAAGGAGACCGCTTCTAATTTTTCAAGAATTCTGAAACGTTTGGCTCCTTATCCCATTTTATCTCTCAGAATTCCTTGAGAAATGGAAATTCAGATCAAGCCTGGTGAAGTTTTATGAGGGAAAGTAATATCCAGGTTCTCAGAAGTCTACTGAAATTCAGCTACAATCATTTGGATGAATCATGAAAAATTATTCTTTCTAAAAACTGGATGGATTTTTTAAGTTGTGTGTCTATGGTGTAAATATCCTGTGCTATTTGCACAGAAATAAAGGAAGAGATGATGCTTCATTCAGGTCTTCTCTCTGAGTGTCTCAATATGACTTGGAAAAATAATAAATAAATAATAAATTTGTGTCTCAGAAAGATCAACCCATTATTGTATTCTCAGTAATTTTAGAAAATGGGAGTAGAAAATCAGTTAAATGGAAGCACTCAGAACAAAGTACTTAGTTGTTATCTCAGACTCCAATTATGAAGACCAAAGAGCAAAGCCATCCACGTATCGTTAGCACCAGAGGAGATCTTTTTACTAAGCTCATTTAAAACTTAGATGCACACCTAAATCCCTTCTCACGAAAAACATCTTCTTCTGTCTAAAATTTCCCTGAAGTATAAATGTCGAGGCACTGGTGTGCAAATGGAGCAATTAAAAGGAAGATTAAAAGAAATTTAAAGAATGTATTTCCTTCATAACTACTCTTATTACTATCCAGAAGCTCCTAAGAGTCTCATTTGATTTCCCCAATGGATTTTTAGTCTTTTTCTAGTATCAATATCAGTCACGATCTCTCCCTGCAGAGTAACACATCTGTTCTCAGGGAAAAGAAGGGCAGACAGACACAGAGTTTCTTCTAAAACAGGCCAGAACTCGTTATGCATTTTGTTTTCCCTCTTGCATTCCCACAGCCATAGGAAGGACACAGCAGGTAAAGTACCTGCTATGGAGAAAAAAAATTACCAGGAGTGTAAACTGCAGTGAAGCCATGTAGTTCTCATGAAAGTCTGATGTATTTAAATAAGCAGAATTCACTTTTACTGGGGGGAAAAATATTTATTTAATGTTTTTCAAATTACAATTTAGGACTTTGTCTTTTTTTCACTAAGAGCAACAAAATAAATAATTGCTTTAAAGATTGAAGTGATCCCAAGCAGCTCACAGCATTAGGGAATTTTGCAGAAGCAAAGGCTTTATAAGGAAAAATAGCTTTATATGCCCAAAAGAATGACATTATTTATTTGAAAATGTAATGGCTTTAATCCTCGAGGGGTTACCTGAGCTTTCACCTTTCTAAAAAGCAAGCTATATGCAAGGAACCCAGAACTGATCAGTTTTGACTTTAAAAGCTCTTTATAGCTCTAGCTATAGCTCTTTTTACATCTCCTTTGCTGCTGAAACAGCTTGGTCAATATGATCTCTACAGCTGTCTCACACACAAGTTGCAGCAAATGGAAATAGATGAGAGGGAAGGGTTAGGGTTAGGGTTTTATAGTTAGGGTTTTACTGAGAAAACACTTTCCCAGCTGGATTAACCAATAATAAAAGGTGGAAAAACACCTTCTACCATCTTTTCTGGCCAAACCCCTACATTCCACCTCCTACAAAAGGATACAGTCCCAGCCATACATGTTTGATTTCTTGGGTCCAGATACTGAGACAAGGTGAAACCTTCACCTCACGTAGGGCACAGAAACTCATGTCTGACAGGTGTAAACTTGGAGAACACCTGAGGTTCAAGACTTAGAACCTGCAGTTGTCTCCCTTCACTTAAAGACATACTGATACTGTGGGCTGTCAAATATTTGGTTTGAATTCAGCAGCCTTATTTAATTGCCTTTAATTGCTTCTATATGAGCAATTGCATAGTCACTCTCCTCTTAGACAATTCAACCTGTGATGCCTAGGGAGTGCAGAGGAAAAGAGAGTTTTCCAGCTGTGAACCAGCAAAACAGAAAGAAAGAAATACAGTGAAAAAACCAGACCATTCTTGGAATAGACTATAAAATGTGTGCAAAAGACTTAACAGTATTTAAGAATTAAGGAAAAGATAGGAAAAGATGAACTGCAGAATAAAGTACAAAAATCTTTCCGAGAAAAAATACAGAGAAGCAAAGATCAGTTTACCATTGACACTGCTGAGCAATCCATGGCTGGAATATGGAGTAAAATCACTTTATCCCTTTGTCACTTTTTGAATTGCAGCTTAACTTATGTTTGTTTTTCTAATACTCTTCAAAAAGTTACAAGACATTGTCTTACATGTCTTGGAAATCAAAATCAATCTGTGCAGTTTGAAAATTTAGGAACATGTTTTCTGCCCAAAAGTAGTAAAATAAGGATAGTTATCTTACTAAATTCATGGTACCTTACAAGACTTTAAAGAAAACCAGAAGAAGCATTTACCCCAAATTGCTGGATGGAAAATTGACCTCAACACTGTTTTAGTTTTGAGGCTGGACTAACATTTCATGCTTTCCTATCTTTTAGCGAGCTTATTTAAAACTTTCAAGAGCACTTTTGTACTTTGTTTGTAAGATCTTAAAGTTCCAAACTGCAACTGCATGAATTGCACGTGGAGTGCATGTCTTTACTGAGGTGTACTTCCGTCCCTTTGCCAGCTGTAGATGGAGCACCAGGCAGTTTCTTCTCAGGAACTTCTAACCACTTAGGATGGGAGAAAAGAAATCTCATGTTTATGATAACACAGTCGAGAGCAGTAGGAATTTGCGAGGTGAAACATGACATCTTAAATGCCCTTCAATTCAAGTCATTTGTGGGTTTGTGGATACTGCTTAGCACCAAACCTGACAAAGTTTGGGCTTTGGGCAGTCTATTCACATGACTGTATTGTTTTAGCCTTTGCAGGAAGTACACATGGTAGGTGGCTTCATGTCGTGGACAATAACTTCCAGTTACAGTAAATGGAGGCTGAAAGTGATGTGGTTAATGTTTACAGAGCTCATAATGACGGCACGCTCCATGAGACATTGAAATAAACCTCCTTCTTTCCCAATCATCAGCAGGGCTCTCAACCATCTGGCTTTCACTAGCTTCCCATCATTCTTCTGACAGGCATTGTAGCCCTTGCTCTCAGTATGCACCGCTCAGTCAGTTTCCCCATTTCAGTTTCCTGGAACAAATAATTCTTGCTTCCTTTTCAGAACAAAAATCCAGGTAAATTTGGATTTCAGGCTACACACCAGTGAATGAAATGAGACATAGCTTCATGATCACCACTACTCGGCAGTGATCTTTGGAAAGTATTTCTTCCTCCCTGTACTACACTCCTGCACCTTGGCATCATAGAATGACCTGAGTGGAAGAGATCTCAAAGATCATCTGGTTCCAACTCCCATGCCTTGTACAAGGACACATTTCACTAGATCAAGTTGCTCAGAATGTTATCAAAGATAGGTAAAAATAAAATTCCTTAACACCAATGTAGCATTAAGAAGCAGGCATTCTTTATTCTACCAGATGCACAAGGGGATATCTCTGAAATACCATTCATCCTGAGTACAGAAAGAGCTTCTGTTTCTATACTGTATTTTACATACATATTAATTGATTCTCCTGGAATAAACATCAATATGATAATAATTTTCTCAAAGATCATTAATATATGTTCCCTCCCCTGTGCTCATGTGTTCTTCTGTCCTGGAGATCTCTTTGGTAGTCCTGGGCGGTCAATGAACTCAAAGTCATACTTGGCTGCCTGGTCAACTGGAAAAAAAGTAGGCAGAACTGAGCTGGATACTCTCCAGTTCTTCTTCTTGATCAGTGCTTAACATCATCCTACAGAATAAGCATTGTGCAGATCCATAGGCTAGTGGTTTATGAAGAGTAAGTGTCGTATAAATCCACAGGTGCAAACAATTCTTCATCTGGCAACAAGAGCTCCGACCATCCTGGCCTTGAATACTTCCAGGGATAGGGCATCCATAACTTCCCTGGGTAACCTGTTTCAGTGTCTCAGCATTCTCACAATAAAGGCTTTTTCCCTTAATATATAATCTAAACCTACTCTCTTTCAGTTTGAAGACATTCCCCCTCTGACATATAGTCCTGTCACTATATGCTTTCGTAAGATATCCCTTTGCATCTCTCTTGTAGCCTCCCTACTGGAAGATCACAATTAGGTCACCTCTAAGCCCTCTCTTTTCAGAGGGGCAGAATCCCCTCCCTTGACCTGCTGCCCACACTGCTTTTGATGCAGCCCAGGATACAGCCGGATTCTTTCAAGGCTCCCAGTATTCTCATTAAACTTTTACAAGATCTACACCTCCACATTCAAGTGCTCTGCCTTCTGTCTGGGCTTTTACCTTTCCTCTGGAATGTCAAATACTCTGCTTTAAAAGATCTAATAGTTCTTCAGCTTAAGGAACTATATATTCTCTAACCAAATTCAGAAGTTGTATTTCCACAAGATTTGCATCCAGCTAGGTGCTGAATTCTTGAATTAAGTAAACTAACACTTCTTCAGTACTTTATTCCAGACTGCCTTGAGTCTTACCCTGCTGCTACAATCATACAGATGTTCCCATGTGACTGTGTTTCTATGGATGTTACAGTGTGTTGAATTTATGACTCATCTCCATTTTAAAGATACTCAGTATGCACACATACACAAAAATATCAGAAGGTTGTCATCGCTTCACCTTTTCAAATCTGGTTTACATGCTATTTGATGTAAAATACAGGAGGCTTTTCTATCATAAATGGTGTATAATACTGACCATGACTAATTTTTGAAGTCTCATCAGGGTAGGAAGATTGAATCAGAAACTGCTTGCTCTTTTGGTGATGACCAAAATGTGCAGCAGGTATTGCTTATTAAGTGGTGTAAGTGAAGGAACAATACATCCTACTCATTCATTTACCAGACCCTGTGTCAGTGAGATAACTGCATCCCAACATATAAACCATGTTTATATGGTGCATGTCAGATTTGACTTAAGTTGGTGCATGTCAGATTTGACTTAAGTTGATGGCAGCTGCGTGTGCAAAGCGTGTTTCAAAACTCAGATGCCATGATGTATTCCTAAATCCACTGAAGACAGTGAGACACCCCTCTTTCCAGTGGAACAAGAAGCCCTATGGCAATTAATTTTAAAATTATACATTTCTGAGCACCAAATTCCTCAAGATCAAAGAAATTCCAACATTCCACTAGTAATTTTGCCATGAATTAAAATTGAAAACCATCAAATATCAGAATTTTCCAGTGACCACATTTACTTCCCCAAAATTCACCACATTATGTTCTGCATTTATGGATTTTTATTCATTTTTGTTTTCATTCTCATTATAGAATGATGACTTGCATCCTGAAAATAGCTACTTGACGTAAGTGGAGCCATGGACAGTAAGTTTCAGTATAGACACAACAGCACAGATGTCTGAAGTTAGACAGGATGGATTACAACTTTTGTCATTCAGACATCATGAGACCTGAGACATGTAAGGCAGCATGACCAGCACAGACTACAGAACATTATCCAGTGATCCTTTCCCTAACAGAGAGACAACTGATAAACAACTGATATTCCAACTGTTGAATAAGGTGAGAAAGTTAGGGACAGGCAAAGTAATATAGAATATCATGGATGATATAGAATCCCTTACTCTAGAACCAAGAGAGACAACAGATCACTAACACCACTATAGTGAATAAATCTGTCTCAAGCATACCAGCAAGGCTTGAAGTTGAGTCAGGCATCATTTCGCTGGCAGTTTTGTTCCAGCTAACACATAAAAAAGCTAAAAATATATACCCTCAATCTAATTATCTGCTTTAACTTCTAGATACTGCCTTTGCCTGCTAGATTAAAGACTGATTACATCTACTGATCTCTCCTTTTTTTTCATATACATATGTATGTTTAAACTTTTATAAATATCTGAGTTGTATCTTGATTTTCTTTTGATCATGGAAATAAATTATGAGCAATTACCTCACTGTAACATATGAACACTTCATAAACTCTTACTTTTTTGATAAGAGGTGGCAAGTGTAATCTGCTTTAATGTAATGTCTTCACTGTGAGAAAATAAAAATAGAAGTATCATACCCTGTTTGTTGCAATGGAAGTTTTAATGTTTACATCTAGCTCAACAGGTAGCAATTAAAACTCTAGAAAACTACCCTTAATAGGATCAAAAAGATCTTTTTCATTTTATTCCTTCAAATGCACATCAAAGCCTCCAACTCCCTGTATAGTGCTGCTAAGCTGCTCTATGAATATGTGCTATGTCATCTGACAGTAAGGAACAAGGAATTTTTGGCCAAATAGCAGTTGAGCTGCAATGTCACCATTGCAAAACACAGTACTGTGGGTAGGAAAAAGAGAAAGTTTTATTGTGAAGACATCACGAAACTCAGCTGAGGCAAATCAGCTGAAGCATCACCGTCCTGGTTTTAAGAAGCCATGGACTATGAGCATGAAAACTTATCCACAGCCCAAAAAAGCCTCTCACAATGTCACCTGAAAGCAAAATTGGATCATATTTCTGCCTTTAACTGTTGGAAATAGCCATATCTGTCAAGTAACAAAGAACGCACTTTTCTTTTCATCTGTGGAGACCCTGTGAGAGCCTCTCTTTGAACCTACCTACGTCCCCTGGAAGGCTGGGCTTACAATGAAGTTCAGATCTGAGAGGAAGAATTTTTGCTGATTCTTCTGCTTAAAAGGAAGTGTTAATTCCATGTGGTTTGATCTTCAGATGTGGTCTCTTCAGGATCTGAGACATACTGACTTCCTTAAATCCATAAGATTTATGCAAAACTTGAGTGAGGTAAAAGATAGATGCTATTGTTCTCTAAAAGAACACCAAATAGGAGTACATTGCCCTGGTCAGGCAGTTTGAACTCCCTGTGCATGAAGGGCAATAAATAATTCTGTGCTTGACATAAGTTTTCCAAATAGCACAGAATATCTGGTGTTAAATAAGCAATGGCAAATTATGCTCTACTACACTACACACATATATGAACAGATTGTTTCATCTATTAAAACTAATGACAACTAATTGCTTGCATAAATTAAGACTTCATTTGGAGACATTACCTTCATTCCTTTTCCTTTCCAACCATCACCACAATATAACAATTCCTATCACTTAAGGGAAAACAGATTGTTAAAGACTAACATGACATTGTTTCAGACATCAGCAGAAGCCTAATCACACAATCAGCCTGGAGATGCCTTTTCCTTTATGAGTAAATCAGATCATGGATTTCTACATTCTTAGAGCAGCTGTATAGAACTTTGAAACCACTGGTCCTAACCAAAGTTTGCACTTATTTGAACACGATTTTTTATGAGGTTTATACCAATATCTAGATATCCAAATAGTATCTTTCTCTCTAGCAGCGTAAGAGAACCACTGGCTACAGGGTATATAACCCTTTAGCTGCAAATTGAAAGGCATCTGAGATGAGGAAAAAAAGGGCAAACTCAACTGACCTCTGGGCCCCAGGCACTAGATTAGAAATATCCAACATCCTGATGTATGTATCTGTTTTCCCAACTAGCTATTCCCATGGAATTTAACTTATCACTTAAAAACTCCTAGGGAAATGAAGACTTCCTTCTACTCGAAGAATTTTTTCTCCTTTCTCAGATACTACATTGCAAATAAGAAGTAGGGATTATTATCATAAGGTCTTCACCGCGTATAGATCCAATAGCAAAATGCACCCTTCGGCACAATTTAAAAGCCCAGGATAGATTGATTCCTGTAAAGCTGGAAGGAATTATCATTGCTTAAGGTAAAATCTTCAGAAGTGCTTAAATTACTTAGGCTGTTGAAGTCCCATTTTCAAAAATGACATACGCACTTAGAAACATAAATCAAATAGAAGCCTTATGATGATTGCAACCTAATAGTTATTTCATTGCAGGTGAGCAGCAATAACTGCTATACTTAACCTGCTAAGATCTGCATATGAGGCTTAGATGGCTCTTCCTTTGCAGGTTAAGTACAGTCAAATTTTTCTTACTTCCCTTGTAGCAAGCAGGCAGCCTGTTATGAAGGCCTACTTGACAGGTGGCAGAAGATTAAGTTATAGTAATTCATGATTAGCAAATGAAATCATGGGACCTCAGAGCTTATGAACATGTAAATTCAGCTCATGAGAGGTTTTTGACTCATATCTTAAACAGAACTTCAGCCAAAAGTTCCTCCAACAATCCCACAGTAGCTTGCTGAATGGATGTGAGAATGCATTTTCTTGAAAGATTGTTTTATCCTAAGAAATAGCTACAGATTTTTCAATTCTTTGAAATATTATTTCAAATGTTCTTACACACAGGTGTGCATTTTAATATAGTTCCAAAGAGAATGTTTACTGAGAGCCTGTGATTCTCTGTATTCCTTCATTTCTTCTACCTGTGTCAGGTTACCCGAGTTTTCAAGTAGCTGTGTCTCTTCTTGGTGTGCATGCACACACTCGTGTGCATGTTACAACTACAAATCGTGAAGAATGCACTAAGAAAAGGCACACTAACGGGTTAATCATCCATCTAAACCTGTGTGTGGGTGGCTAAATAATTCATTTGCAATATAACTCACTTCTCACCCACTCACAAAGGTGTTACTGAAGATATGAATTCTCTTTCAAACTTGGGAACAAAACAAGGCTTATTTTTTGGCTTTTGAAAGAAATGCTAAAACCAATGTGAGAACCCATCTTCTCAAATACACACGGAGTTCCCACAAGCATTTACACAACATCTGCTGCTGTGGGCTGAGGCTAGTAAACAGTAATGTTAATACGAACTAAAGATATAGTATTGCTAACAATACAAAGTAATAATATGTTTCTACTGCTTAGGGCATCACAAGTGTATAACCTAAGGCAAAGCCTGCTTTGCATCTGGAGAGGGAGAAAGAACACAGTCACCTTTTTACAGCAGTAAAAGTCATGCTTTGTAGAATTTCTGCTTCTCTGCTGCAATGTTATTCTGTAAATATGATGTATTCATTTGTTCTACATCTGTTGCTCTGTACCTCAGAATGGATGCTGTGATCCAAAAAATATCTATGAAGAATCACTGGACTGATTGCAGAACCACCACAGAACCACTATTTAAGTCAGAATATGCTGGATGTAAAGACTTTGTTTTCATTAACATGGTGAGCTTTGCTGTCAAACTAGCTGCTACTGAATATCCTGCTTTAATAAAAAGTAGGAACTATTCACTATTTACAGAATATTATTGTTTCCAAAATGCTGCTCCTAAATAACAAAAGCTTGCAAATTTTTCTATTCCTGTGTAATAAAGTTTTCACTCAAACACACTTAAAAGGGAGCATCTTATATTGGTTTTGCTTTTCAATACATATCACACACAATAGGAAGCATGGCTATCATACTGTTTTTTCCACCTTCTTTCATGGTTTTTAGGTGTTTTTAGTTAAAAAGTTATGATATTCAGAAAATATGGGAAAACAAATTCTAAACCTCATTACTTTACCATTTTAAAATTGTATTGGTAAGTTCGGGGGAATACTTCTGACACAGTATGCTTAGCCTTCAAATTTAGGGAAGTGCTAATTTAACTGCATGGAGAAACAACCCTGAGGCATTCTCCTTCAATAAGACACTGTCTTCCTGGCAGTCACTGCATGATTAAAAAAAAAAGCTCAAAGTGTTTTTTGCACAAGGGTTGACATATTACAATTCCCCACTCTACCTTGTTATGGTATCTTGCTCATTTTTTCATAACGTGGGCACTGTGCACAACAGCAAAACTGTCTTTCAGGAAATCACTTTCTGGCTGACTCTTTCTTTACTCAGACACACAGTTCTCCTCTACCTACACTAATAAACAAGGAAACACACTGAATTATGTATCTAAATGCAGCCCAAACCCTTCATTTTTACAAGTCCATCTACAGCACAGATCCAGTTCAAATCTAGCTGGATTGAAAGGGAGTCTTTCCACTTAGTTTTAGAGCAGGGTATGCATCCAGCCTTGGACAACCCATCTTGCTGTATAAAAGCCCTTCCAATTCCTTTCAAGTTTCCTTCTAAAAACATCTTTCTCTTCTATGAGAAGATATTCTGAAATATTCTCATTTTCTTCATGCTGCGAAATTACAGTATGTGGTCTTTATGGGCAGTGTATGATGCAACTGGCAAGTGTTAAATAGCTGGCCACCCACTGCGGAATAATAGTGGATGGTAGCAAAAGCACAGTGAAAGTCCATCAAATAAAGGGCCAGAATTCCTCAGACAACAGTTAAAACCCCAGGGATAAAGCAGTCGAGCATCACTTCCTGCTTAAGATAGATGACATTAGTGTCCAATGAAAACAGCCCTAGACACACAGGGAAAATGCAGACCAGATCCTGAGATCTAGATGTGAAGGCACCCCATGAGCTGCACTTATCTGTCCACAAAACAATACATAAATCTGTAATGCCGTCTGTTTGGGAAAAAACAAAGCACTATATAAACCAGTTTATAATTTTTTACAGTTCCACATTGCAGCTGGCTATTGCTAAAATAGATGATCTCACAGTCTGCTGTGTGGCTGCCAGATAGCTTGCATGCAGATAGATGCCTTTGTGCTGCAGACCATAGAAACCTGCATAAAATTGGCCTTCTTTCCTTAATAGAGCTGCATGAACAAAGATGAGTTTGTTGGTGACCAAGAACTGAAAGCTTTGTTTTATAAGACTCTTTGAATGTATTGCACTTTGCCAAAGGAAAAGGTTCTCTATTAAAAAGGAGAAAGGGGGAGAGAGAAGGAAAGAGAGAGAGAGAGAGAGAGAGAGAGAGAAAGAAAGAAAGAAAGAAAGAAAGAAAGAAAGAAAGAAAGAAAGAAAGAAAGAAAGAAAGAAAAAAAGAAAAAAACAGACGAAGTGTGTGCACTTCTGTGGTGAATATTTGTGAGTAAAGTGGGCTGAAACCTTTTTTTTTTTTTGAATAGTGGTCACATTTCTTGAGCTGAATAAAAATGAAAGCAAAAGGAACTTTAATTAATGGGATGCCTTTTGATTTGTAGAGCAAAACTGCCAGAGCAGATGTACCAGCAAAGAGGATTAGATTGTCCCTTCCCTGACACACTGAAAATTTCTTTTTCCCCTTGTAGTAACCCCCATTGAGGAGAGGCTGTCTTTAGTGTCTAAAATTCAGCACTGCTAAAGAAACTGTTGTATTTGGGTACAATGGGCAGCTCTCACAAGACTAGACAGAATATGTGAGGAGAGAGCTAATATTCCTTTAAATCCAAGATTGATTCCACTTCAGTATTTAGAAAAGCCTAAATAAAAGGGAATTTCTAAGTCTGAGTTCTTTCAAATCTCATCAAATATGTATTAAAGTGAATCCTGAAGCAGTCATGATGAATGTTCATCCTTTTTAAAAGGCTGAAGCAACTTAAAGAAAGAATCTTGAATTTGTTTTTAATTTGTATTAAAAGCCCATCAATTCATCTATTTCTGAGACCTTTAGCTTAAGTTCAACTTTGAGCAAGGTGGAATCATGAAGTACGAATGCAACTGATGAATATTATACACACAAATTAGGTCTGAGAAACAAAATCCTTAGATATTTGATTTTTAAATATCTAAAATGGTGTTTTTAAAACTCTAGTTTCAAGAAAAACAGATCTCCACTTCACTTCTATTTTTTTAACTTCCTTTGCACCAGCTGTGAGATAAGGTGTATAATATAAATTCTTTTTATCTAGTGCTTGCTAGGTTCATTTTAAATTTCTTCTGTATTTGAGAAAAAAATCTAAACAGATTGTTTTGGAAATACATAACTGGCTCAGCAGTGGACATGCTAAGGTAGTGAATGTTCAGAAGCCTAATTTATCCAATAGCAAGCTGGAATCAAAATAAATACTTTTTTTTCATATATTATATTCCACCTATAAACAACACATATTTACCAAAGCAAATGTGTTCACAATAAAGAGGGGCAATGATGCATTTTTCAGGCTAAAGTGCTTATTTCTTGTCTTTTTGGATCACTCCTGGAATGGAACAGGCACAGAGGGCTTCAATTTACATTTTCCTTCCTTTCCAAGGAATAGTAACTCTGGCATACATCTATTCCTGCCTTAGTCAAAGGCTAACCTTGATGTAATCTTTCATGAAGATGCATCCCAAGTTGTGACCTTGTTACTTACTGCTTGGGTAAGTGATAAAAATTGCTTTTGATACACCATTTCCATCATGTTTACTTGCCCAGAACAGTTTCTACTGCCAAATGTCAAACAAAAATCAAAGTCCAAATGCTTCCTTTTGTTAAAAAGGCTTCTTCTGGTGCAGAACTTGGCCATGCATTGCTCTCCCACTGGTTAGGTTACTACATTGTTTAGGCTATGATCCTGACAAGTTCAAGTCCTAAGGAAACATTTTAAATGTGTTTTATCTTCTTGCAAATCATAGTATAGATTATACACTGCATAACACTCCTGCTGCTACTGTAGTGTCAGAAGCTTTATATAGGCATCAAAAGTATGTACTGCACCAGAGACCTACACCTCAGCAGTGCACACATCATTGCCAAGAAATCAGGACTTTCATTTAGCCAACTCTAAATCTTGTAGAATACAAATCAAAACAAAGCTGTTTAGTTCTTTTACCAAACTCTCCAAATCAAGACTCTGGATGGGATCCTGTGGTGGTATGACCAGCATACCACTAGACAATTCATCTCAAGGAAAGGGCTTACCAGTATCAGCTGTTTCCCATGTGTGCCTAATTAATCTACAGTCCTTTTTTCCATACTTATTTTACACAAAACAGTGGGTAAAAATAAGCACATGGCTATTTACCAAGGATGCACTGCTCTTCCCCTCCCAGGAGGAAATTGCTTGGTTGTACATTCAACTGCTGACCCTTACATCCAGCTTTAATACGCAGGAGAAAAAAAATTTTAAAAAAGCAGGAACTTGAAAGTGTCACCTTTTGGCAAAAAAACCCCGATGGGTATTCTATGAAAATTGCATGTCTTCTAGACAACTGATCCCTAAATTGTTCATTCTAAAACTAATCAGATCATTACAGCATAACCAATTCACCACCCTGTAACAAAAATCCAAGACAGGCAGAGACAGGGATTGCAGTTCATAGAGTTCACAGGAGCAAAGAACAAATGCATAGACTCATTTTAAGACATTAATAACATAATTGGTAATAAAATTATAGCTGTAAAGTGGTGGTGTACTAAAACTGTGATAATGATGGGAAGCAGAAAGTTCAGGCAGGGACTGATTTTTTTTTCTGTAGAATTTGCTATGTGTCAAAGATTCAGTTTTAGTTTATTTCTCTTTCATTTTCGGTATGAATTTTCATGTACAATTTTATGGTGGATGCTTCAAATTTTATTTTAATGCAGTATATATTATTCATGGACATAAAGATAGATTGGCTATAAAATTGTGGTTTTGTTTGTTTAAGTATGGCATTTATTAGGAAGGAAGACATAGCTTTATAATGTCCAACTATTGGAAGAACAGCAAAACATGTCTTCCTTTATACTGGTTTTGTTATATTTGTAGTGACAGAACAAAACCCAGCAATTTGGGCTTGTGCATGGAAATTGAATTAGAAACAGAATGTAATGTGAATGAGTTGATCACAGTCACATTTCTATAACAGCACTACAAACATTTTACTTGAACTTGCTAACTTGCTGTGTAACTAAATGCATGATTCAACCTGTTTTGTTAAATTACATCCATGTCTACATATGCAAAGATCTGATTTTTTTTCCTTTTTTCTTTTTTTTTTTTAAATTCTGGAGCAGAGTTAAGATAGAGCCAGTTAAACCAATGCTTACCTATGAAGCACTACACTAATTCTTTGTTCCTCGTAGTATTTACTTTTTTAATTATATCTTTCTTGGTTTATAATAAACCCACTGCTCTACTCCAATACCTTAGCTACACTATCATGATTATTTTTTTAAATGCAACAGCATTATTTGCTATACCTACAAAAGGTGAGACAAGGGAATGAATTATCTTTCTACCAATGTTAACACAGTATCTAGTGATAGAGTAATGCAGCCCCTTTATGTGTGTTTCCCATGTGTTTTTCTCCAAATAAGGTTGCTTACTTGTTGTAGTCTAAGTACTAAACAAGATTTCTTCTCCTTTAAACATCCCTCAAAAACTTGCCTAATTTGGTTTCTTTATATTCAGCTTCATCCAGTCTTATTGCCAGCACATCTCTATGAAACAAATTCCAGAGATTTCAATTCACTCTTAAGTCCAAACCCCATACAGGTGTAGCTCCATCATTGATCTAAAAGACAGAATATTCTAATTGATTCTGAAATTACTTGTTCTGCAATTCATGCCATAGCTGCTAAAATGGACTTTTTCTGTAATATATCCTATTGTTTTTCTTTTGCTCCTCCCATCAAATGCAGTTTTGCAGGTTTTGTGCTTATAGCCCGAGAACTACGAGGTAGGTAATTTGATTCAGACACTTGTTGAAATGTGTTTTTAGGTTTATTGGGTTTCCCCTGGGTGGTGGCTGTGTTCCTCGCAGGCTCAGAGGCTCGGAGTCCCTCTGCAGCCCCGCTCTGGTGTCTGGTTCATTCCAGAGGAGCTGTTGGGTGATTGGCCAGGTTCCCAGTTTCTCCCACCCTATCTTTGATGCCCTCTGTCTGTACCCCTCCCGTTTCCCCACCCCTGTTTAAAAGGAGCTGCACGACACTGAGAAGCTCACTGTTGTGGGGACACCGGCTCTGGAAACAATAATCCAAAGTTACCCCCTCAAAAGTTCTTCCTTCATTCCTTGTCACTGCCACGCTTCAGCCAGGGCTGAGACCTGTGGGACCAGAGGAGGTATGGAGAAGTGCCCTTAAAGCTGGACTGGGACAAGAGCTAACCAGCGGGACGCGAATCCCAGGAGCTGCACCCAGATACCAGCTTTAGACACTGTCCTTGATAATTTGTGTGTCTTGCCAGGAATCAGAAAAAAGTTGACCAGTAGACCTGTACCAGAGGTATTCTTGCCTCCTTACTCTGTGTGACATGAGAATGATTAGCAAACTAAGACTACCCCTCTCCAGCTGCATAGTCTCAGCATGGCCACCAGTAAGCAAAAAGACATCAAACAGACATGGAAATGTGCATCCATGGAAAAAACTTCACAGTGGCTTTGGCTATGACTTTTAAATCACTCTGCAAAGCACAGTCAAATGCTACCCTATGAACAGTGAGGTATCTGATGCAGGGCTACAAAAGCAGCTCTTGAAGGCTGCTGTTCTCAGTTGCTTAGGTAGAGTGGGACAAAGAGGAAGTGTGCTATCAAGGAGAGAAGATGTGGGCAGAAATTTCCAGGTAAAGGATGAGGCAGAATTAGTAAGTGAGAGAGTGATGGTGTTACACCACAAGAAAGAAAAACAAAGCGGGTAGGAGAAAGATCAGAAATCCACTTGTTGCTATGTGATAACAAGACACAGAGGAACAGTGTGAAGCTCTTTGCCACATACAGCTCCTCTCAAATACTGCCACAGGAGGGCTAAATATACTGTTTGGATACAGAGTGTATCCCATTGCCCTTTTAGAAGGACAACGAACCCAAGTGAGGCATGTAATTCAGGCATAGATGCACTTCCACTTTGGGCACCTGCCAACAGTAGAAAGGAGCAGAAGAGGAACACCTGAAAGGGGAAGGGTTCTGTCCTCCTACCCAGAGCACACAATTTTCACTTGCCTTCTGCACATTGCACAGCCTTTTGCACCATGCAGCTTCAAGGGAGTTGACTGTTCTGGTATCCAGGACACCACAGCTGCAGGGCTGGTCACCCTGCAACACAGTCTGAATGAAATCAGATCTTCCTCAGACAAAGAAGACTTGGATTCAGGGTTTCCTATTTCCAAGAATAAATGGCAGTGTATGATGCAGAGGACATGACTGCTGGTTGAGGTTCACAGTGGGAAACAGTTACCTGTCACCTCAGCATGAGAGTAGGATAGTGTCAAGAAGGTTTTTACAAGCTTTCCTTCAATGACATGTCTAGGAAGATTAGTGTTTAAGGCGCTAGGTAGCTAGCTAAGCTGAAAAGATGTTACCCTGCTTCATCTGTCTTTCACAAAGTTTTATTTCTATTTATGACAAGATCCAATTCTAACAACTTAAGTGTTAATCTCCTTGAATTGTGAACAAGTCCATCAAAATCAATTGAATTTTCTCACATACTGAGGCTGAATTCAATATAACACGGAGTAACAGTCACAGTCTTCAAGAAAATATGATTCTCTGTGTTACCTCCCTCCCAAACAAAAGCAAAAAACCAAAACCAAAACAAAAACCTCCACTTATCATAGACTTTCTGTTGTCAAATCTTTTTCTTTTTAAGGGTCAATTATTCTGTAAAATGTGTCTTAAAAAACTCTGTCATTTTCAAAATTTGCAGTTGCCATAAGGCTACTTTATATCCCTGCATGAAAGGTCAGGACAGATTCTAAATTGGTATGAATTGGCAAAAATCCATGTGCTTCCATGGAGCTGAATCTATTTACATCAAATGCTTTCCTGGCCTTTTGAGAACAAGATTTTATTGTTGTTATTATCATTTTAAAGGCTACCAAGACAGCAAGGTTTACGAAATTTTTTTCCCTACTTTCTCTTTAGTAATCTTCTAATTAAATCCACATGGAGATAATTGCCACTTTAAGAATAATTGGGCGCATATCCTCGTTCTTGGAAGCACAAAAAAATTTTCAGCATATATGACGACATGAAATGTCCTTTATAACAAGCTCAATGGCTCTCACAAGCAATTGTGATATTATAGCATAGGAAAAAGTCCATAATGCTCCTCCAGCAGTGAATCAAAGAAACAAACATATTAATATATATACAAAATTTATCCTCAAGTTAAACCCTTGCCATGCTCAGTGCCTGAATTTGCTGCTGTGCCCACATTGAAAGGAGCAGAGTCCAGAGTCGCGCCACAACAGCCGTGTTTTATCCAGAGTGGATCAGGAACATGTATGGCTGTTCCTTGGCTGCTACATATAGAGATTTGGGGATTTATCCCCACACTGCAGCTTCATGGTGTGCAGTAAAATGCCATTTACACTGTCCAGTACTGACAGTACATGGAACTCTGTCCATGTTCCCTGTGGAGTGAGGACACCCTCACTGCCATGGCAGAGTTCCTTCTGGTGACAAACAAGGGTCTTGTTCTTGGGTTCAATGTCTGCTCCTGCCCAAAAGCAGGACAAATTAACACTGGTCTGCAAGTGCAGGTGCTCACTTTTAGACAGACTACCAGTTTCCAGGCAACACAATGACCCTTTTTGTTTGGAGGTGTTGCTTTGTTAGGTGTAATTGTATATACTGTCTCCACTTTAATCAGAGACACCTAGTAAATTATACAGGGGAGCATTTTACAGAGAGGAACACTGGCATCCTGAGAAACCCCAGCTGTTTCTCTGCAATATTTATTATTCATATGCCATCCTCTTTTTCTCTATGGGGCACTTCACATTGCAACAAAGCAGAAAGCAAAGATGCTATCAGCTGAAAACTTGCAACTCTGGATCTAAAAGTTTAACTGTTCAATCCCATGCCCTTCAGACAGGCTGCTCTCTACTTAGTGGTGGTTTTGCTGCCTGGTAAATAGTTTACAGCACAGGATTAAATGAGCACAAGAAATTCTCTAGTCTAATAATAGGCTACATTTTTCTAATGGATATTATTATATCTACACAGTAAATTCTTGTTCTAGAAAAGAACATAACTACATGAGGTTGAGAAAAGTGTTACTTTCCATTGACAGACAAAAGCATATACCCATGTGTCTGATCCAGTTGTGTTGTTAATGGAAGGTATTGGCAGGAGAAATGAGACATCATTACAGCTCATTGCTATTTTTGTACACGCAGAAAACATGGCAAGGAACAATAACAAAAAGGTAGAAGAATGAGAGAAAAAAACCACCAAATTCCCCTTTCTTTCATTCTCATCTCTGGGTGACTTCTACTCCAGGTGCTGTGGTACTAGAGAATAGCTTGAAAGCCCAGAGACAGATCAACCCATCCACCTGCCCACAATACCCTGACATCACAGGTTTTAAACAGAAAAACAGACTGAAAGATGAGCCCAGGTGACCTCCAGCCTGTTTGATTTCATGGCACATCATATTGAATGAACTTTCCCAGCCTAGTTAAAAAAAAGCTCTGATATTTCTCTAGGATATGCTTTATTGAAAACTGCACTTTTCAAAGATTGCACGTTTGGTGACACCTTTTTGCCCACTGTAAGAGCTTCACAGTCCAGGTAAGGATGGGTGTAAAGAGGAATATTTCCCTCCTACTGCAAGAAATGAGTAATGATTGATTAAAAAAAACATTTGTATCACTTTAATTATGCCTCCAGGTCTGTGGAATAAAACCATTGGATTCATTATTAACAGCCAAAACACAAAACATTCTCTTCAAAGAACAAAGTGATGTACTATTCAATAACATTGTGGATATTAGAAGAGTGGGCAGAGCTGTGGTGAGTTCAATAACACTGTGGATATTAGAAGAGTGGGCAGAGCTGTGGTGAGTTCAATAACACTGTGGATATTAGAAGAGTGCGCAGAGCTGTGGTAAGTTCAGTAACACTGTGGATATTAGAAGAGTGGGCAGAGCTGTGCTAAGTAAGTGGGAATGATGGTGCCATATGGCAGCAAAGCCCATACAGAAACAGCAGCTGCAAATCCACAGCAGCAGCAGCAGCTGCTGGAAGGGACTGAGGAATAGCAAACCCTTATAAAAGCCTTGGAATAGAAAAAATATTATGATGTTGGGAGGGCCCATGCAGCTATAATTCTTCCTAGAGTTCTGAACATGGGTTAATCATTTCTGCTAGACACTGCAGTGGAATGCTGCAGGGAATATTTTCCTGGTTATGATTCTTTTGACCCACAAGAACCTCTCATCTCTCTTGGCCATGTTTCTGTCCTCTGCCCCTCCATCCTTCTCAAGATGTCTACTGTGCTCTTATGACAGGAAAATAACCTTGTAAAACCGGTTCTGTACTTGATCTGAAAGTTCCCTATACATAGCTCTGCGATTAGGAGTTGGTTTAGGTGTGGCACACAACAAGCAGTAGAGCAAAGGAGCCTTGAGTCGGTTCTCAACCTTCACTCTTCAGTCCCTCCTGGCTGCACCTACTTGTGGTGAGGGGGAAAGGGAGATACATGCAGATCAAATATTAAAGAACAGCATTTTACGAGACTGTTGCTTGATCCAAATAAACATTGCAATAGCTTCTTTTATAAGTACGTAAAAACTTATTACATTTCTAGCACCATAGAAGGAAAAAAAAATAGAAGGAAACTCTATGGTAATTAAAACGAACCCCTTACAAAAGGTGAATTTTAGCTATGATTTTCTGTCTGAATGTTCCCAAACCTTTTAGAAAAGCAGCCTGTCTTCAAGAAAATTCCCATCAAAGGCGAATCCATTGAAACACTGAATAAGTTGTTCCTCTGCTTAATTAGCGCCATCATAATATGCTAATCAATAGTAAATAATTGGTTTTTTAATAGTTACCACTCTATAAAGCCTTTAATTACCCACAACCCTCCTGTAAGTCATCAACATCTCCAACCAAGCAGTAACATAGTCAGTAATAGCTCTAAAGTTTCATAAAAATCTTTGGTGATTTGAGTATCTAATCCAAGAAACTCAACCTTGTCCTTCCAAAGTCAGGTACTCAAAGCAGCTTAGCACATTTAGATAACCCGACTAGAGATGGGGATAAAGGCAGGTTTCACCCAAATTTACCAGCATAGTTTAAATTTTACATAGCTGTTTTTCTCTTTTGCTTAAAAAACACATTTCATTTGTGTTGAAAAAATGTATGTCCCCATTTCATTTTGTATGTAGTACATATGGGAAAAGGCTTCCATGTGGCAGCAGCGATCTTAACAGATGCTCCCCTTTGGGCAAATGGGCTTTCAATGGAAAAAGTGCTGAGCAAGATGCCAGTACCTTGTTCTGATGGAGGAAAATCATTCTGAAATGAAAGTTTTGTTTGTCTCCAGTGTACTTTGTTTATGATGTCAGCTGTTAGCTGTTCTCCTTCATCACAAGCAATGTTTAATTTACAGGTATTCACATCAGATATAAAAACAGGGAACTGGAACTTAAATCAGTTAATAAGTACAGTCCATTAAATTGCCAACATAATCCATTAAATGGGAGATTATAACTGCAATTTATTCTTCATCTGTCACTCTTAAGGGAAATGATTGTTGCTTTCTGCATGGAGTCATCAGTCAGACTCATGGCTGCCTGATGAACTGTGATGATTTGAACCTAGGAAACATAAAGAGCCAAGTCATTCATTACTTTCTCTTGTGCACCACTTGTAGACATGGTGCCAGCTGCAGGAAAATCTCTCTCTGCCCCACACTTGAGTTGCAATAGGCCTATTATTCAATGCCAGGCTATGGTTTCCTAACTTTTCCGGCATCAGCTTAATAGTAGCGTCAGCTGGGCATCATGCCATGTACATCAGCTATGCCTCATTTACCCTCCTGCTCCCAATTAGCTTGATCACGATGATAAAACCAGGAGAAAGACCTTTAGATAGAAGGCACATATTTATTTGGCCAACAGTCTAGTAAAAGGAAGGAAGGATGGGAAACTCATAAAGGGGAGGAAGCATGGATTGTGATCTTGGCTATTCTGCAAATGCTCTGCGTGACTGCCACTTCCCTCAGCCTTCTCTTATTCTTCCTCCCACAACTGGGATCGTTCTTTGCTTTGCTCATGGGAGTTTTCTGAGCCACTCAGATAGCACAGTGGCAAGACACAGAAATGACTATAAATGAAGGATTCCAAGAACTTTAAATAACCCTGGTGTTCACAGATCTACAGCTGATGTCTCTTAATCAAAAATCTTTGCTGAATTTCATGTGATCCTATTTTGTTTGCTGTGACTGTTAGGCTGTGAAGCTGCCATCTCAGTTGTAATCCAAAAGCTTAATGTGATTATTTTGGGTAAAGGAAAGAAATCTACTTGAAGACCTTTGTGCAAGATATAAGCCACAGCAATATAGCTATGAGAGAGAAAGCCCTTTGATTTACTCAGCAAGTAGTGTTTGTGCCAGCACACAGAAGCAGACACCCCTAGACCTCAGGTACAAGCAGGGCTCACAATATGCTGGACAGGAAAGGAGAATTTCCAATTTCCTGCTGTTGAATCCATGGCATTATATGGCAGTGGAAGAACAGATCATTTAAATGAGAAGATCCTGTATCTCCTGTGATCTCAGTTCCAAGGCAGACACATTGAGGAAGAGTTGCTAAAAACCTCTCCAACAACTACAAAGAAAATCTTCACCTAGCAATCTCAGGAGCTTAAGATTTCCTTCATTTTGGTCTTTTGGCCCATTTTCTCTAATATGTTGCTCATCCTCTAAAAGATACTTTCACCTACATGATTCATGGCCTTCTGAAGCAAGATGTTCTTTTTGAAGATAATGGAATCAAATTAATATTGTGTGAATTCCTTCAGGAAATCTGTGCCCAGTGTAGTTGTGACAAACATTCAAGGCTAGCATTAGCGCTCTGGGAGTGCCAGCACCCAGTACTGTAGCCTCAGAGCATGGAGACACAGGAAGAGACAAGGCAAAGGTCCTGTCAAGACCAAATATCTGTGCATTACAGGTCAGGAAGGGAGTGAAAGTCAGCTGCTTATCCCATCTGATCAGGCGTAGTTCCTGCCTCTTCCCACCATCATTAAAACGGTCAGCTTCAGACCTGAAATGAGTCTTGTTTCCTCATCTGGGCCTCAGGCATTAGTCATGTGTGTCATTTTGGCTGTGACCCTCTATGCATCAAAATGAGTGACAGTGGAATTGAAAGAGAAAAAGAGAGGGATCATTATGTGATGCCATTTTATGCCATCTGCTACTAAGTATGGGGATGCATATGGGACAACACTATTTAGAAGGCTTCTTAAAATGCTTACCTACAAAGACCTACTAGTTCACTGCTGCAGTATTTCCTAGCAAGAATAATTCTCAGAATTATTATATCCTCTAAAGCTCATGCTAGCATTTACACCTACATTATTTAAAAGTAATGTCCATGTTCCACCTGAACAGGCTTTCTGTGGGAGGTACTGAATAGGGTGTAAATCACTTACAATGCCTACATTTATTTTTACGTGACTTTCATTCTCCTGATTCAAAAACTCTGAATTTGTTATGCACAGAAAGAAGACATCCTATTATTTAACTTCACTGAAAAAATTCAGCTTTTCCTTAGAGACTAAATGTAAATCAAAATCAAGTCTGTAGGAATTAATTTCATCTGCATCATAATAAACATCTTTGCCTCTCTTCACTTTCATGTTTCTTTGCAAATTGGAAGACTAACACATTAGTTTCTTTCTAGCAATCATAATTCCAACCACATTAAAAATTAACCTTTGCTTTCTTTGAGAGTCTTAGGTTCTTACCCAGAAGACTGATTTTTTTGTATTTTGAGTGTGTTTAGAAATACACCACTTCATTCTAGGAGTCATGAGATCGCATTCCTCTTTAAAGCAACTATCCAAAAGCTATATCCTGTCATGTTTTGAACATGTTCCTAACTTTTCTTGCACAAATTAATAGCATTCACTCTCATGTTTGTAGAATTGGGCACTGATTTTCTACAAGACTATGTAATTTAAGTATATAACCTGCAGCAAACCATTAAAGTGAATAGATTTACTTTGCTAAAGATAAAAAAGACTATTTCTCTTACTAATGCCCCAAATCTTTATTTCACTACTGTGCAGAAGATAGTATGTCAATGGAAAAAAATACATTTCAGTTTCACCACTACTTTGAGTGCTTTTTATTTTTCCATCTGTGGACTTTCTGCCAGGGCACTGCAGCCCCAAGCACTCTGTCATAATTCCTCAAATAATTAACAAGGAGATCATTTAAACTGAGCAAGTCTCTGAATACACCCATTGCTCTCTAACATGGGAACTTCTGCAAAATGGGATGGTTGTGCAATGGCATTTGTACACAATATTAAGTAATCTGAAACATCATATGATGAATATACCAAAAGTCACTGACAGGATGTCTCCTTTGCAGCCAAAAGAAAATGCTTGTTTTCAAGTCAAATATGAAGTAAAAGAAATACTTGCTTTTTTTTTTTTTTTTTTTTTTTTAAAAAAGGTACTTTGGTGCCAAACATTTTAGAGATATTGTTGAGGAACAGTCCTTCCTCACATAGAGGTTATCCCTCTGGTGCTGCCAAGTTCAGTGCCTGAGTGGATGATTTGCCAAGTAAGTGCCAGTTGTGTAATATATGCTGTGTAGCAGGCATGGAGGCAGATTTTACTTTCACACTCGCCTTCTGAATTGGCATTCTTTGACTCTTTTGTGCCAATATTGCTCCTCTTTCCCATTCTGTGCCCTCCTTTTTTCACTGGAATGCCTTTTCCCCTCACATATAAGCTGAATGTCCCATTGTTTGCTAGAAAGCAAGAGTTGCTGAATATGAATTTTATGAAAGTCATTCAGGAAAGACAGACTGTATTACTTGCTACATACCTTATTCACATGGTAATCCTACCAGGAGTACATTATTTTTAAAAAATCCACTCATATTTCATCACGTGTAGTTGTCTACCTTATATAATGGGGTTGAAAATAGCTCTTCATTCCTCTGGAGCTTTTCTTCCTCATACACCATTTCTGTCTGAAGGACTGTTTAAATTTTGCATCAATTTTTTCTCTCCCAAATCTTGATTATATTCGTATGTGTTCCTTTGAGTTTGGAAATTTCCACTGTATGGATAAATAAGTACCTACTCTTCAGTTCTTAACCATATGTTTTCAGTCAAGTCTCTTTAACAACGCCACACAGAGCTTAAGCACTTCTTTCCAAATGCTGACACTTATGTGTGCCCTCTCAAGTAGTAAAACTGGATTTTCCAAAGACTTTACAATCAAGTCTTGGTACGCAGGTTTATGCAATCAAATGATAGAAATTTTTTCACAATATTAGAAAGTTTCTGCAAGTTAAAAGCAACTTCTAGCTCAGCTGGAGAGTCAGAATCCTCCTTTGTGTATGTTGCTTTAAGTCCAGGTCCGCTGTAGACCACAATGCTCTTCTTCTTTGCTATAGGAGCAGGAAGGACGAGCAGGCTGAACAGGGACATATCTTTAATGTCCTTAGCCTACCTGTCAGTAACCAGAGTAGGATATCAGTCTTACATCCTTTGAAGTTACAGAGGACTTCTTCCAAGAACCAAGAAGGGACTGGAGGACAATAATCACTCTGAGAGTTTGGATTTACACAGAGGCTGCGTCAGCTGCTCAGGTCTTTTCTTGTCAGTCAAGCAGTTGTATTAGTGAGGATGTGTGCTCTGATTCTGGGGTAAACATTAGGTGTTTCAATTTAGATTGCATCTTTTTCTTTGTGGTGTAACCAAACTCAAGTTTCTTTCCCCTGCTATTTCAGGATGTATATATAGGCAACTACTGACACTCAGTTAGTGCTTGATCAAATGTTAAATATGATGACATGGTGGGGTGTGGAATCTCTGAGAGTTGTGATGCCGTCATGAAATGTCTCTAAGTTGGACCATTTAAACTGTTCCCTAGCTCAGGAAAGACTCCAAATATTAAGTCAACTGAGTAGAGTATCAAAGGGTTTTGCGTACATATTTTAGCCAGAAGAAACAGAAGGGATCTCATTGTGTAGGACCTATCAAACCTTCAGGGACTGGTGAGATCCAATGAATACATCTCAAGGGTGGTTGATGCCACTTCAGAGTGACTGCTCAGCAGTCTTATAACTGGAACATGCAGAATTCTTTGGAATGCAATGATTTTGTCATGAGGAATTCTGCTTAGGAGATTTTTTCTTTGGAGGAAAGTATTAGTTACTCATTTATTAATGTCTACTACCAATTGGAAACAAACAACAGACACAATGCTGAAAAAAAAAAGGAGGGGAAAGACTTACTGAAATGCCTGGACAAAGTTCTTTTTTCTTTCTGCTGAGAGCAATGGCTTCATCTAAGCATCTGTCAAAGTAAGCTGTTAAGAAAAAGTGTTTAACACACAGTTTAGACTCCCTGTCAGATTTCCCCATTTCAGGGTTCATGAACACACAGAAACATAGGAGCACTGAGTACAGCATTCATATGGGGAGACAAAGGGAATCAATAGAAACTCATTTATTTCTTTGGGAATGCTGTTAATAAATAGGTCACCTCCTTTAAAAGGGAGGAGAACGTCTGCAGATGCTAATCTTTGGTGTGTTCTGAATCACACTTTCCCTTGTGAAACACTGATAGCTGCACTTTGCTATAACTGAAGTCAGAAGAATTGCAGATGTAGCCATCTTCTATTCTTTCCAGGACCCTAAGAGACAGATAGAGACCCTGCACAAGCTTCCCAATATTTCTTTGTTGAATTTGAATGTACAATAGTACTTCTAGCAGTTTAACTACATTTAGAGGAAAAATACAAACCAAACCAAAACTTACGGGATATATTCTTGTCTATGGCAAAATATATTTTATGCTGATTTAAAATAAGAGTTTGTGACTTACTTTCTTAGTGGGAGATTTTATTTCTCTAGCTCTTCCTACAGTAAATCAGTCCTTCTTTTTTAATAACCATTCTTTGTTAACTTCTTTCTTACCATTGTAACAGGATGCTCAAATTATTTTATTCTTCCAGAGACTTAATCAAACACTTCACTATATCTCATTATTTCCACAGTTATATTACTCAATTAATTTAGCATCTATGTGTAATTTGTTAAAGTGTAGTTTCATGCATTAGTGGTTGTTCATAAAAAAAAAAAAATCAGCCAGATTTGTGCATTTTCTTTATTTCTGAAATTATTTTTCTTAAATTAAAAAACAAACAAACAAACAAACAAACAAACATTTAAACCTTAAAAAAACCCCATTTATACCATGGATTAAAAAAAAAAAGGAACCAAAAAATTTAAACCATGGATAAAAAAAATTTAAACCATGGATAATAAAACCCATTTAAGCCTTTAAAATACATTTAAATATTTGTAAAACAGGTTTTTCGCTCCTAAGCAAGCCATCATCTTTCCTGTAGCTTTTCTTAACTAAACTTCACTGTTTAATAATCTCTTTCTCTCTCTTTCTTTCCCTCTTCCTTGCTGGCGTTATTATCCCCATCATCTTCTTCCTTCTTGTCTTCATCATCTTCTTCCTCCTCCTCTCCCTCTTTGACATCTGCTTTGCCCTCTTTTCTTTCTCAAAGCAGGTTAGACTCAATTTATGTCCAGGACCCATGAAGCTCTCTCGGATCTTTAAGCAGCCAAAAAGAGACTCAATGTGAGCCAAATTATAAAATAAGCTAAATGACACAAAAGGAGATAACTCTCCACAAGGCTTCTGTGTGCTGCCTCTTTCAAAGCTACAGGCCATGCCTGGAGATGACACTGATTTCCATCTTGTTACATGCCAGTACTGAAAGGGAAACTGCACTTACAGCTGGACTATTATTCTCAAAACTAGAAGAAAATTACTATAGGATAAATCTAGGTTTTTCTTTGGCTAGTAAGTGCAATGGTTTTTTTTTTTGTTACGTGTTGGAAGTTCATTTAAAGTTAAATTAATTGGGATGTTAGGTACAGAGGTTGTAAAATAATAATTTCAGAAAAATTATGAGAAAAACTACTTGATCTAATGCTTGCCGTTATGGCAGCTGTGCTATAAAGAGCTTTCTTCATAAAAAGGAGAATTTATTTTTTGCATGCCTGCCATGTTAGTATCTGAAATGCAATAGTTGAAGCAGAGGAGAGTGCAAATGTGAGGTGAAAAATTCCTAATACAATTCATTGGTGTTTCTAAGCAACCAAATGGAGGACTGGATGTGCTGTCTCATGGCCTTCTGAAACTTTACAGTACCTGCCACTCACCAGCGTGGCCCACTCTGACAACAGACACAAAAATGGAAAATTTAATAAATCTGACTTCAGGACAAGCAACACAATTAAGCTGTGCTTTAGCAAAATAGACCCATCATATAAAGTATTCAAAAGAACTGCTACAGGCTGAGAAGAATAAACTTCCCATCTCTGCTTCATTCACCATGATGTGCCTCTCACTGCTTTCTTCTCTCCTTCAGCCCTAATTTCCCCTCCTCCTTCCCTTTTCAACTCCTAATTCTTTCACTGCTTCCCATTCAGGCCTTGCCCTCTGCATTCAGTTTCTGCTTCTCATTCCCCTTTGCCCGCTACCCGCCCTGCCTGGTTCTTTTTGGGTTCAGTTCTTCTTACTACGGGCTTTTATTTCTCTGAGGGATTTGAATAATCACTCCTTCTTTTTTGATCTTATTGTCATCTCAAAAGGTCTTGCTGCCTTCCACCCTCTCCTCAAAAGGTAGGTTTCCAAAGAAAGTATTCATTCCAGAAAGGAGGAAAGGGACCTCTGAAACTCACTGACCCTTCCTAAATTGGATGCCCCATTGTGTCTCACAAAATTAGGAATTTTTCTATTGTATGACAATGTTAACTTTGTTAGTGAATTTCTTTTTTAATGAGCACATTAAAATCCTCCTTAGGCTTATAAAGACATAAGTCTGTCCACTAGTCTATCACTATTAATTTCTGTCTCCAGTCAGCTGAGGGTGAGCTTTAACAAGGCTGATTTAGTCATACATTGAATTTTATGTAAAACATCTGGTGAAGGAGTCTTTCTAAAGGCCATATAAATGCTTTTGTAGCATAAGAACTGGGAATCCAAAACAAGGCTGACACATAGTTTATACTCTTGACCATGTTTTTAAAATGCCCCTCAAATCTAAAATCTGCAACTGAATGCACTTGAATGCAACTGTGCACAGCTGAGCATCTAATCACACTGCTTGAGCAGAGAAGTCTTTCATAACTGAGCTGGTTCTTTTATCATAGGTCAGACCAAAGAGCCAGACACAAACATCAGGTATTCCAGGAAAAAAATTACTGTGGTACTTCAGAGTCATAACTACTGCAATAAATTAAAGAACAAGTTGAAAAATAGAATAAACAATTTTGCAGCTATTATCAAAGGCTTCAGCCTTTCTTTTTCACCATAGGTAAAAAAAAAAAAGAAATGAAAGAAAATTCTCAGTGACGTAGAAAACGCCACAAAAACAAGAAGACCTTGAGTCAAACTTCTTCAAAGGTCAACCATATAGGCATAATAAAATAAGCTAAATGACACAAAAGGAGATAACTCTTATATGTAGTCAAGTTTTTTGCTCCTTATGTATTCTTTCGATAGCAAACCACTGCAAGTTTGCTGCAGACCTTGTAGCTAGGTGAGGAAATGTTAAAACATTCTTTTTTTTCCTGCAGCACCCAATCACCAGGGTACTAAACAAGCATTCCAAAATTAAATGAATGCGGAACCATATGGTGAGTTCTGCAGAAAAAAATCGCTCATGCTTCTGCTCTGTACTGCAGATGGCTCTGATGGACAGCACATTTTTACTGCCTAGAAAAATGTGAAGACAATTCTGAAAATCTATTTATGGAGCACTGTTCTTCTATTAGACACAGGGATAGGTAACCGGAGGGTACCTTTAAAGAGTTGCCATTTTTATTTTATATTCTGCTGCACAAGTATTATCTGATCATGCAAACACCTTGGCAAGTCTTTGAACAATGCATTGCTGCATCCATTCTTAAGACTACATTTTCTTCCATTACTTTCATCTCACTTCTCAGAATTCTCATTTCTACCTGTAACACTGAGCCTATTGTTACTTCACCTTTTTGAGCATCAGTATGGTTATTTTTTCTTCTAAACTTGGTAAGCTTGACTGCCTGGTCTTTTGAAGTAATAGGGGTCTTTAGTAGTTGCCTAGTAGACACATCTGACTCATTACCATATCTGTGGGATGTTGACTAGATTTAAAAAAAACAATCGGCAACGAAAATAAGTGAAAGAACTCTTTCCCTTTACATTTCCGTTACATTCCCACATCCTTCTACAGTTTCTTGTTAATGGATAATGTGAACCAATACACACTTTTAACTTTCAGTTTTTCATTTATAGCTTTTTTAACTACAGGAAAGTAATGTCCAAAATGTTCAATCTACAGTTATCACAATATTGCCAAATTAAATTGTACTGTAAGCCATACAAATTTAGATAAAATGTATCAGAATGATCTCTTCACAAAACATAGGAACATTCATTTAACAACATAAAAAAAATCCTTCTCATGTCATCTGCCTGTGACCATAATATTATAAATTTCAGTCTGCTCTCCCTGAAGACAGAGGAAGAGAAACCCAGCCCATTCTTGCTCCTCCTCCTCCTCTTTGCCCTTTGCAAGAATTTAAATAAGACTTCCATATCTACTTTTACCACTTACATTCTGTTTCACAAATAAGAGGTTTTGTATAAATGCAGATAGCACATGGTCACATGCATTCCTGTTCTACATTCAGTTTCGACTAGTTTGCATAATTTTCTCTTTAGGGATTCTTACAAAAAGTGACAGGGGGATGGAAGTCTGTTTTTTTACTCCTCAGCCATGAATTCCATCTGTTGTCATGGCACTGAACCCAGAGCTGAATAGCAGCCAGCATTGCTTTTGATGTTCTGTAGGATTAGTAAAGATGTCTGAAGTTATTGTGCAACATAATTCATTGGAATAGCTCTAACTGAGCTTTATGCAAATGTTAAATTGCTAAATTAATAAATAAATATGGTATGCCACCAAAGTTCACTTTCTGGGGGCAATCCCTTGGACTGGTAATGTAATTTCTGTAATGACTCACATAGATTTTTTTCAATTATTCTCATTTCTACAAACACAAGTCAAAAGTCTGTAGCGTTTTGTTAGAGGCAGTTCAAAAATAATATGGAAAATGAAATATAACTGACGATCTGTAGCTGGTGAAATGATGAGGCAAGTTTTATTTTTGTAATCTAATAAAAGTATTTGTGATTTGGCTCTACTTTTGACTCTGATATTTTCTATTGAGCTATCAAGAAAGTTACTATTGATTTTAACTTCAAGAGGAGGCAAATATTCAACAATTAGAGATAGTATTCAATGCTCCGGACATTCAGGCTGTCATATTTCAGATTTTCAAATCTCTTGACATAATCAAAATTTCAGAAAAGCCCATGGAGTAGAAGAGTGTTATTTTTGTTTGGTTTTGTTTCTTATAAACATGAGTCTCAGTGCTGTATAGGAATTTCTTCTGAAATTTCTTTCCCAAAGTAAAACTAAAGGTTGTCAGTCCAACAATACCTTGTCTTGTTATGGATACACTTTAGAAAGTTTTCCAGATTTAAAACAGAGTTTCTGGTTGAAACAGAGAATATTTCACCTTGGCATGAACTCAGGAAAAGGACAAAAGCTTTCTGCAACAGGTAAATACAAAGGGTAGCACAGGAACAGAACTCTGCTGCTTCCTTTTCGGTCTCTAAGACCAAAGGTCTCTAAGAAGCCAAGTTTGCTTCTGTTTCTCAGGAAGCAGCCAAGTTATACTGGGCCAGGGCAGAGGCTGGGGGAAGAAGAGGTAGCAGCTGGCATCTCCTGTCCTCACTGGTGCCTCCCTGCAGGAGCAGCAAGCGGATTTACTGCGCTGTTTCCAGAGGAGGAGCAGTCCAGCACTTCATCCTTGGAAAAGAAGCACTCAGTTTTGCCTCTGCAGCTGAGAGGTCCTATCTCAGCTCTGTCCAGGACCGTAGCCTGGTGAGTGGCTCTTTCTAACAGAAGTAGGATGCAGACCAGACTGTGTGGATTTGGTATCCCACAACTAAGGGCAGTGCCTCGCTGCTGACTGTGCTCCATGGCTTCAATAAAATGTTTTAGAGAGAGCTATCTTGCATTCTCTGCCTCCTGAAATGACAAATAGGAACTAGATATTTATTTTCTTCTCTAACGCTTGAAATATTACTGATTTGAAGCCCCTTAAATTTATGCTGTTTCTAAACAAAAATAGCTCTTTTTTCCTTAAATTCATTATTTTCATGTCAACTGTTTGCACAGACTATACGGCATCTGAGAACAGCATTGGGCTCTTACAAGTGTTTGGAAATTACCCTGGCTTTTCCACATGCGACCCTCTTTAAATAAAACCATGCAGCCAGCTCAGGTAGTGTTTGTGTGGAATAAATCTACTTATTTCAGTAGTAGCATCCTGAAGCTACTTCAGTGCAAATTAATATATTATTAAATTAATTAATCAGCTTCTTATTTGAAATACAAATATAGAATACAGATTGAAGACCAACAGAAGTCTTCTGATGTTCACCAAGAGAAAAGGATAAGGACAACTGGACCTATGAGATGGAACACAGAATGAAAGTATGCTCTGCTGTGCAGATGGGTTTCACCTGCAGATGTCTTGCCCTGCCTGGTGAGCCAGTAAGGCTAAACTTCAATAAATTAAGTGAAGTGAGGGAGCAGCAACAAATGCACAAAAAAACACCTGCTGCAGAGTTAATAGAGGTAATTTCTTTTTTATTTTGAGATAAAAATAGCATGATTAAGTCTTTTGTGTGTGAACTGGTAGAAAGATATGTCTGTTTTAAAAGAAGAAATCATCATGGCTCACAGTACTTTTTCTCCTTTCTGTAAAGGCTTTTCACCCCTATCCTCATCTCAGTCTATTAAATCCGTGTTTCTTTTGTAGCTGATCTATCAACGTCTGTACAAATGCAGCACAACACATGAATGAGTGGGAGTGGGCTGGAGAGTAAATTGGTTTGGAAGAAGCACAGCTTAGACACTGGTGAGACAGAGCCCAGACTGTTATTTTAGCAATACTAAAATCTCGTTTCTTTGTGATGCCTCCACCCACAGCAGCTATGGCTTGCAGCAGAAGTGCAGCACGGGAATGGCATCAGCCTGGAAATTCTGCTGAGCATCAGCTGCAGCCCTGCTCACCTCTCACTTCATCCTCTGGCAGATGCAATATGCTCAAATATTTGCTGTTTGGGCTCTGTGTCCCCAGGGCTTGACCACACATCCTTCAGCAGGACAGAGAGAGGTAGGAGTGTTAACCCTTGCTTTTCAGTGAAGAACAGACCACTGCTGAAGCAAACACAAATTACTGTATCTGGAGATGCTCTGCTCTGTTCTGCTGTGGGAGCCCCTTCTGCTGCTCCATACTAGGAAGAGAGTGGTAGAGGACTGATAGTGACAGCACTACAATGACCCTGGTCCAAGGTCAGCCATGGCTGGTTTTCTGGTTCTTTTGTACACAAAGGAGGGAGAGAAACAGAGAGGCCAAGAATCCAGAGTTCATTTGCAGGTTAGATTGAGTCTCATTGAGGTGAAAAACCTTTTCCTGGTATCACAAATACCATTCAGTCCCTGTATTAAGCATTCTGTGCGGATCATACAATACAGACACATTACATATCTAGCCTGTAAAATTAAAGATTGCCTTTTCACTGATAATTTGGTTCATAAAACACATCCATTGTAGGCTCCTGGTGCACAGGGGCAGCACTGCTAACCAAACATGAGCCCATGAGCAGCGTGGTGAGGAGGGATGCACATGTATTAGCACCAGGCTGTATCAGTGAAATTACCTTCAGTTTGCACTGTCATAGTCCTGTGGGCTAGACTGAGCTGCCCTTCAGGAAACAGAGTAAGGCTTGGTTCCCTGTGCCCAGAGGGAAGAGTCTCATCTAGTAAATAAGTGTCATGCCATCTAATTGCGTGAATTTTACTCAGTTTCATTTTTTAATTTGTTATTATCTCAGGTACCTATAGATAAGATATCACTGCAGAAGAAATATTAGGTCCAGGGCCAGAATGATCCTGTCATATTTAAGGACTCTCCTTGGCCTCTAAAACTTTTACCCCTCTTAAGGAGATCCAAGAACTAGTTTCTTTTTCGAAAAAAAAAAAACACACAAAGAGATGTTGAAGCACTATTTATTTATAGGAGTTTAGTAGACTACACTGTGTTGTTTCCATTTTATTTGGCTTTACGGTGCACTGAGAGTGTCTTCAGAGACAGAAACCTCTTTGATAAAAGAGCACAATTGTCTAATCTGTGTCAGTCATGCTGATGGATGCTGTAGATATCTTGATATTTTGGTGCTTAGTATTGTCAGATGGAGCTGAAATATCAGCATAGAATTATATTTATAATGAAGTTGGGAGCAAACTGCAATTAATATGTACAGTTAACAGGCTTTCAAAAAGTGGCCTACTGAGCTCTCTTTTCACAATATATCACCAGAAAAAGTTTTATAGGTAACCTGGTTTCAAAAGACAGAGGCACAGCAAGACAAGAAGACAAAGATCTATCAAAGAAAAAGCATTTAGGGCAAGATTATGAAGTTGTTGAGCACTTACATGTCAAATCTCATTGACTTCAACTTCTCATTAGCATGAGAAAGAGTTGCATAGTTTGGCCTTTAGTGAGACACTAGGCTTAAAAAATACACATTTGTCAACTTTCAGCTGAAGCATCTCACTAATACTAATTCTATTCAGACTATCCAGGTGAAAGAAAATCAAATAAAGTACCTGCGTGTGAGGGGTTTTTCTATGCATTTGTGCACACAGGAGTGAAATTCTCTTTAATTTATAGACTACTATTTATATCTACTCTAATATTTTCAAAAAAAGATCACCGTCTGCTGTATTTTATTCCTCAAAAGCTGAGCCAATCTTTCTAAAAATCATTGCAATCAGTTGCTGAAATGTGCACAGACTTCACAGGTATCCTGAAATACTTCTTTCATGTATAGAGAAACAGCACAAGTATTACCAACAACTGAATATTCTTGGATGAAAACTGCCTTTAATAAGTTTGCACTAGGAGAAAAATCGGTTCCTTGACATAAAAATTAATTACAGAGGGCTTTCCTTTACTGACTAGGAATTAGTTCTTTCCTAACCTCCTAAGGATTTTAGAATTACATGATGCAGGTATGTTTTTTAAAGCTACTCAGGCAGTAGAGGGAACATGCTGATTCAAGAGCTCCTTTTTTGAGAGAATATCCTTCTTCTTCTTCTTAGTATCCTTGAAGCTATTATGTATGCCAGACAAATTACACACCAAAGCCTGAATGTGTACTGGAGAAGTCAAACATTTCAGAGTAAAATTTCAGGGACCTCATCTCTTCCAGTTATCCCATGTTTTAACACATGAACCCAATTCAAGATTATTTTTCCTTTAAGGATTTCCAGAAGCGTTTTGGAAGGTCAGCATACCATTTCAGTCATTTGTAGATAGAATCCAATCATAGCTAAAGACACAATAATAAAGGCATGGCTCTAGATTAAAACAAAAGAAAACCAAACAAAAAAACCCACGAACAACAACAAAACCCACAAACAAACAAAAAAACACGAACAAAAAACAAAACAAACTTGACAGAATTGTTTGTCTATGATATTTAAGAGATAGTGGAGAAAAAAACAGGCACATTTCAGGTGGGGCACAGTTAGGTTATGTTCGGTGATACACATCTTAATCATTTCACCCGTGGTTTATTCTAATCTTTCTTGCTCGTCACTGTTAAAAAAGAACACCATTTCTCATTATGTATTACTTTTGTCCATTTACTATTTGTCTTTCAAAAACATTTGTTTTCCACTTGGACTCCAAAGGCAGAAGGAAGTGATAGCATTTAAAAGCATAAGGGTAGCACCAATTCTACTAACAATTTCAAAGCTCAACAGGAGTCTCCAAGTACTGAAGAAATTTAACCTGCAGCACACAAATGTAATTTATAAAGTACAGGGGATTAGAGTAAACCATGAACTCTCAGAAACAAGGGAATTGCACCACTGACTCTACTAGAGGCCAGGCTTTCATCCTCATTGCATCCCATAAAAGATCTATAAATACAATCTGACCCTGAATTTTCCCTCTGAAAAGACTCAAAATTCCTATTTGAATGGAAATGAAGACAGTTTTGGTGTGAGGAGATGTAGTGCAACAGCACTGTCAATCCCATAACTAAAACATGTGGTGCACTTTGACAGATATACCCTAGGACTGGACAAGGACTGTCTTACCCACATGGCTCCCACCCTTGCCACTGTCCTACCTGAATGTTGTGAGGACATTCCTCACAAAGAAGTGGCTATATGGGGGTTATGTAGATAATGTAGGAGATATTAGGAGGAGAAAGGTCATCTGTGTTTTCAGAGGCCTTCTTGTTCCAGATATGACCTAGAGGAAGCACTACAAAGCCCATGCCAGAAGAACTGCCTGCTTTCACAACAGTCATCTAGCATCTGTGGAAGAGATGTATGGGGCAGTGGCATTTGAGCCCAGGCCTTTTAATTTTGCACAGTACAGTTCAGAAAAATCCATCTGTACTAAAGAAGAGTAATTTTTGTGCCTCCCAGAATAATTGATAGCAGGTCCTAAGGTAGGGCAGGCACAGTCCAATGCTCCAAGTGTGAACAAAATTATGTTTTAAATTTGAACTCACTGATATTACAAAGGTGTAGTAGTGTTGCATTTTAAGGCATCACAGTTTATGTTACTGTAGCGCTTTACAGTCAGCTGACTAGTACAGCAGTCATGTATGCGCTAGAAAAGTGGGGAGGACAAAACAGCTATGAGATGGAAACCCTCAGTTATTTAATGCTCTGAGTACAAAGAAACTGAATGCAAAATATTTCAAATTCAGTCATTTACTTACAGTGTATACCAAGAAAATCCAAAACTGCTATTTCAGTAAAAAGCCAAGACATTTTATAGCTACTGCACATTTGTTGCTTGTGTCAATTGGATGTAATCCAGCCCCTCAAGATCTGACTTACAAAAAATCATTAATTTTGTGACAAATATGCTCATTGGTATCATAAATTGGTTATCTACTTCTTAATAAAAAGTACTGGAGGTGTGACTCTGTTTTCTGTTATTCTGAGTTCTGATATCTGCACAATGTAAATTGTGCCTGTTCTGTTGATTTGAACAGTTGACAGAGTAAACCATGGATGTTATTCCAGTCTTTGGTTTAATTGGAAGTTTTCAGTATGTACTCTAAACGTATGGGAAAAGGGATCTGTTTTTCAGTCATATCTATTCTAGTTATGGAGTTTTCCACACTGTTGCACACAGCAAGTCCTTTAAGGCTACTTCCAGCTTCAGGACAGTTAGAAGATAGGGGAGGCCTTCTCAAGACTCACTGCCCAGCTCAGCGTCCCTCAGAGTGAACTGGAGTGCAAAGGCAGCTCACACCACTCTGGTGACATTGGTCACAGGAGAAGAAATGCGCAAATTTGTCTAAATATTTTCTTCAATATTCTTGATTGTTTCTGGAGTCTGAAATCTAGTTTGAGATTACAAAATTCAAAAATAAATAAATAGTGTGGGAGCTTGCTGTACTACACACAGATGAACACACATACACGTACACATACAAACCTCCACCCTTCTCTCCACCCTCCCCTGTTAAAGTAGCTATCATGCACATCAAAGGGTGAAGGGTATTTTTGGTATATTCAAAAATCACTCAGGAGATGAACAAGCTTATTTGTTCCAAATGATGAAAGTTCAAAGTATTTCATTTATGCTAACAGTTCATTAGTGTAGCCACTCATGTGTGCTAATCCCACTTATTAAGCTTCCCTGTCTTCTATTAATAATAATTTAGCTAAATGGGAGATGTTTCAACAAGAGTATTCCTACTTTAATATATAATTATACTAGATATGGGTATAGTATCTTGATAATAATCTTCCTTTTCACAAAGCCTTTAATCTAAATAGAGCTTGGAGTTGCCACAAACGACACTAAGCACTGCACAGGCTACGTTTGTGTGAAATACTGCTACTGTCTGTACAGCGCTCACCTCCAAAAACCCCCATGTGAGCAGATTAGCAGCGGTATCTTTCCTGAGCAGACAGAAACCTGTACAGCAGAAAAACACTGGAGTAGCACTCAAAAAACCACTCATGCAACTTAATGAGTCTCAGGACCTTCAGGCAAGCTGTGGCAATGAAAAGAGGCAGCAAATGTTGCAAAAGCAATGGAGAGGACCTGAGTGTCCTATTAGTGCCTATGTGAGAGCTTCACCTAGTACACAAAAAATGGCCATTTCCTTCTTCAGCTGTTTCCAGAAGTGAGCTAATTGTCTGTACCTTGAGAGATGATTTGGACAAGACAGTTAAGCCTTGGCAGCCATGGTTGCCACATCTGTTTGTAGGACCTGCTACAGCTTTGTTCACCTCTGCTAAAGTAGTCAATTTCTTTCATCATGTAAGTTGAAAACTTTATGCTTCCAAGTCCAAGAATAGCCCATTTCTTCCTCCTTTTCCACTAAAGTATCACATCTTTCCTTTTTCCCCAGCACATTTCCTTTATCTCATTGACAGTGTCTTCGTTTCCACTCTCATACAGGGTAGCCCCCCTTCCCCACACACAGCATTTACACAGTCAGTCCCCAAACCGCCCAGTGCAGAAAGCCTGCCTTTCTCTCCTTCCTCCTATTTCTGCCTAAATCAGACTACCTGCTTTCTCTCCCAGCTGTCTAACAAGTGCCCAAATCCTGTTCTGCCAAGCACCACAGCAGGATGAAAGATATCTCTTCATCTCCACCAAGGAGGAAGAAGGAGGCCAAACAGAAGCACACATGTTCCTAAGCTCATGGAAGGATTGCATCCTTGACTGTGCACAGACAACAGTCAGTCCTGTAGGGAGGATGGGTACCCATCTGGAGAAAGAGAGAATGTCTGCCCATCCCTCTGAGAGGTGTAGAACTTACCTCAGCCCATGAATCTTCCTCCAACAGCCAGACACCTGAAGGCAATATGGAATGAAACTCAACACTCATCCACTAACACTCCTTTGGGGATTTAGCTCCTAGCAGTTCCCAGAAGGTGACAAACCAGGGAGAATATTCAGCTTGAAGATGATAACTGAGCACATGCACCCATGTATAGGCACATGTACCACTGTACAGACAGCTCAAGATGCTTTATGAATGAGTTTCATGCTTACAGCTGTAAGTCTCATCCAAGTCCTGAGGCCAATCTAACAGTACAGTGTGCAGGTCATTGAGGTTCTCAGATTCTCAAATAGCACTAAATGCCTATATCTAGGAACTTGAATTGAGCCCTCAGAGGTCTCCATGTGTGTGAGTTTTCTAAGTTCTCACAGTCAAATCCCAACTGAGCCATGCAATGGCATCCAGAGAGATATTCAACACATCCTGCAAAGCAGACACTGATATTTGGTCAGAACACACTGTCCAGTTCTTGTCCTATAATGGGAGCACAGTCATATTGGAGGCCCTTACATTTACACATCTTTACTCACAAACTATAACCTCCCCATCAAGACAACATAAAACAGAACAGAACCAGGAATTCAGCACAGGCTTTATAAGGATAACCACAAAACAAGGAAGCTTACTGATTCTGGTAGGATGAAATAATGTAATCTGACACTAAGGATTGATTCCAATTATTTGCCCAAATCATATTATTCAATATTTCAAAACAGCAAAAGATCACAATAGAAGTCATAATTCAAGAAATCACATGGGTCTTCACACACTACTGCTGATTCATGCTGTGGGAATCTTTCTGTCACCTTGATCAAAGAAAAAAATACTTATTGACCAACTACCCGCTCACATATGCAAGCTTATGCTCCTCATCAATATTTTCCCAAGCATGTTGCCCCATCCTCCTCAATCCTTCTCTTTCTTCTCTGGTCTTCCTCTAGATAATCAACCAACCCAAAATTATTTTCCCGGTTTGTCCCAGTTGTACTATATATGTGGTAAATTTGGTGGTTTTGATAGTTACCTAGGTAGTTGTGACCTTACAAAAGTTAATTGATGCTGTTACCTAGGCACTGTGGGCATTAAGATTTCCTCTCCCCAAAAGATGCCACTATTGCCCTCCAATTATTGTGAATTTTGGTCAGTCTTCAACTCATGTAACTTACCCTTAACCAACTCTGAAACACAGGCAACCTTCACAGTGCTATTTCTAACTTTCGACAGTTTCACCCTGCTATTCATTATGTTCCACAAGAAAATTTCTTGTGCCACATTCAATTAGCTGAACCTCAAGCCAGGGCTCTGTCATCTCCCTGCATACTTTACACTTGGCTGCTTAGCTTTCACTTAACTGGTCCCTAACCCTTACCTTAATGACAAAATTTGCTTAAGGATTTAGCTTTTTCCTGCAATTTAGTTCCATGGACATGTTTACACTTTTTTCAGATGCATTTTAAAACAAGCAAATGACATTTGATAAAAGCATGACCTAATGGCACACCCTTTTATTGCAGTCAGAATATTTTGATGGTCTGGTGGCAAACACCACTGTTACCTTTTTTACCCCAGCATATTTAAATACACCATAGTTTCTGTCATCAGCCAGGGCCATATCCATCATCAACAAGACCTCTAAAGGTCTCAGCTGTCTGTGAAGAATGAACCTGTAACAGTGTAATCCGAAAGTGTCATTTGGCTCAGAGAAAGCAACAGTTCTTTCTCCAGTTGTTAGTAGGTCCCCACAAAAGAGAAAAAGAGGACTGGTACAAAAGGCTCCCCCCAGGTAACCTGCAACCACTGACTAATCCTGAGTTCGAATTTTACTAAGTATATATGCATTTAGTTACCTTCTAACTCTTGTTGGCCAGTCCTTGAACTCTCATAAATACACTTGAATCCAGAACACCATTGCCAAGGATTTTCACAGGCCTGAATCTAATCACTGGAAGAACTTAGGGGTTGGGGTTTTCAAACTTGGCTCATGCTGGATTCATTTGCTGCCAGGAGTTCTTCCTGTTGGTCCATCTGTGCTCTCCATGGTTTGATCTGGTTCTACAAACCTTGGTCATGGGATGTCTCTCTTCCAGACTGAGGAATCTCAGAATCTTCTTTTTTCCCCTAAAATGTATTCCTTCTTGTTCCCTAAACACAGAAGCCATCTGCGTTCTTTAGAGAAGGTTGTTGTTCTTTGGAGAAGTAAATTTTGTTACTTGAAGGTGTGTGGCGAGGAGAAAGAACCCCAAACAACAGAACCTAAAGAGTAACTTTCTTTCAGTCATAATTAGAAGCATCAAGCAAGGAGAGGATTTACAGAGTGACATAAGAAATTATGTTCTCTGTTTTGTTCTCTATTAAGAATGTTTTTGCCATTTTTTGACATCTATCAAGTACTGAGCAAGACTTTTCATACAACTGTCTATCATAACCCCAAATACCAAATAGCGAGCAGCAAGAATAATCTAAGATGTCATAATTTTCCTTTAAGATATAGATTTCTTTTCTATATGTGTCACATATGTCTTTGTATATATCAAAATTTTTTATACTTCAGTTACCACAGTTGATAGGCAGCTCTGAAGTTTTAGTAGCAAACTAAGATAAGTCAATGTTTTCTGATAATATTTTGTTCAAATTTCAGAAATTTCTTTTTCTAACAACAGAGGTTCTGAGATCCTAAAAGTCTTTACAATGGAATATCTGCCAGAAATGCTTTTAGAATTAAGAAGGAACATCGTTTATTTTTTCCTTTCCTTACCTGGGAAACTTCGGCATTTTGTTCCTATGCACTAGAATCCAACATGTCTGCCTCTGTTTATTTTTCCTATCAATGAACTAGCGACATGTGGTACCGTCAAAAGAAGGAGGAGGTGTTAATTTATTTTGTGGATATCTTGAATACTGACAAATAGCTGCTATTTTTGATATGGGATATGGCATATCAGCAAACTTTTGTTGTAGTTTTGTTACTGTGTACTTTTATCCCCAGTTGAGTAATAGATTTCAAACATACTTATATTTTAAAACTATTAGAATAACAGCAGTCATAATATGCAAATTCATTTCTATAATCTAACTAGCTTCTTACTCCAGCTAAAATTGAAACATATATTGTAAATGTGCTACAATTTGCTATAAGCAAAAAAAACCACAAAAAACCAAAAAACAAAAACAAAAACAAAACCACAAACAAAAAAGGAATAAAATTATAAACATGCATTTAAGGAAAAAACCTCCCGTGCTTCATTTTCCAGCAGTGAACTATTCCTACCATTCAATATGCATTATTTGAAAACTCCTCTGTGCAGCGTCATCAACGTTTACCGAAGCATGATGATTATGATAAACTGTTCCAGGAGTTCATATCTATTGTGGTTGTAGGTCAGCATTTGCTGTAAGAAGAATGCCACCAAATTCACAAATAAAAGAGAAAAAAAGAGATAAATGTGACGTCAGCATAGGAAAACCTCTTTAAGAAGATCTGTGAATGTTCCAGCTTGCTTTTGACTAGAATTGACCTAGTAGATCTCAGCTTAATGGCTTGTTCCAGGGAGATTTATTTATTTCTTTATTATTTACTATTAAATAGGCTATTGTTAAAGCCTGCTGCATATGTAGGAATGGTGTTTACTCGGCATGACCAACTGTTTGAGTCTATGCATGCCTTTAATATACAGCTTAAGCATGCACTGGAGTTCTGCATTTTAGATTGATGTTTTTGAAAGTATATATTTTGGTTTTATTTGTCCAAATTTCCCATCAGGATGTACATTATCTTTAAAAGAAGGCAGAAGAAAAAGAGCCTTTTAATCATCGACACCACTGAAAACAGTGCCTTATTCTGCAGTTACTGACTGAGAGAATTTTCTTCACTGGCACAGAAAATGCCTCTTTACACTCTGTAATGAGAGCTTTACCAGTGGTAAGAGCAGGAGGGGAAGGGGACACGTGAAATTGCAGGCACAGCTCACTGCATGGCTGACATGAAAGACAGTGGGTGCCTTGTGAGTCTCAAAGTGAAGGGCCAAATTCAGTGCCTGGGCAGGCAGCAGAGGAGCTGGGAGAGGCTCTGCACGCTGCCACCGGCCCCAGCAGTAAGGCACACCTGCTTCTCCCTGGCCTTCCATAGAAAGCTGAGCAAAAGTTAAACCTCCCAGGAGGTCACATTACCTGGGAGGGAATTGGATGTTAAATAATTCACTCCTGCCCACACTTCATTTATCATTTCAAGAGTTAGCCTTATTTGTCTCTGTGGGAAACTACTATGTTCCTAACAGGTAACCAGGCAGTGGGATGATATGATAGTGTGGTCAAAGCTGTGCTTTCTGTTTCCAGTTTTACATTTAATAACCCAAGCAGAAATTAACAGCAATGTTAAACAAGAGTTTGAAATATTATTTTCATTTCCTCCTTCCATTTCTTTGCTCCATAGCAGGATGGAAGATAACCAAATGCCCCTAGAGGCATTTCCATTTGTCTAGAACATAGGAAGGGATTTGCAACTGGAATAAGAACATTTTTACAACATGGCCATGGCTCTCACAGAGATGAAAGTGTACTCAGAAATTCAGCCTGTGGTGCATCTTTCTTCACAGAGAGGTTTTGTGTATAAGAGACAGAATCAACCTCCAATAAATATGTTGGAAACACTTGTTCATAAGAGGTGTTGAATAGTAGCAGTTGGTGTCGAGTAGTAGTGTTGAGTGCTACATAACATAGAGGCAAATTGTGGTCAAACAGCCAAAAACAAGTATGAAGGAAATGCAGACAAATTTGACTCAGTGCTCATGTGTGTATGTATATGTCTGTGTGTGAATATATATATATACGTAAAAAATGTTCAAAATTTGCCTTTCAGTCCATCACTGCTTACTTCTCACTCTGCTCCAATACATAGTGGGGTTAGAAGGTCATTCTTCAGCAGACTTAACAAGGAACAGCTGTTTTGGCACTTAAAGAATCAGCTAGGCAGAGACTGGTTTTGCCAAAAAAGACAGAGTTGGTAGACTGATGTGGAGTTTATTTCACAATCACCTGGTAAAGCTGGGAGAAACCAATATATAAGACTTCTAGCCCACAACCTTTCATTAGATCATTTGTTTTGCCAGAAGACGTGGTCCTGAAGCCTTTTCCATGGCTAGGCCAGACAGACAGCTGTCTAAAAAAACAGGTTTAAACCCTGTTGTTTTTAGTACATCTAACAATTCAGCTTTTTTCAACTGCTTCTTACAGGGAAGTAAAATAATAAAACCAGATTATGCGAATAGACTTTGTGTCTCACACAACTCTTCCAAGAATCTGATGGCACCTGGCTGCTGTCAAACTGTAAAGTTTTGATCTTTTTCTGAGAGGAAAATATATACATGTACTGCCATTTTGCTTAGCTTTGAAAACCAATTGGATTACATCTTCTCTTTAAGGAAAGAGACAAAAAAGGGCTTTAAAGTAATCATTTTTCTCATCTTTTTGTGTTGAGGCAGATTAATTTGTAAAGTAACGCCTCAGACCAATTAAAAAAATCAAAGTAACACTAGATAAGAGTGCAAAAAATTGAATTCATTTAAAATACAAAAAAAAATCTTTATTTCCCTGCTAATAGGTTTTGAATATTCTTGAAATTCTAACATGCCAAACAAAATTGAGGTAGACAAAAACAGTTGCTTTACTTTCATTTTGTATCTTAATATTACCAAAACAAATGTTTGAGATCCCGTGCTAACACTTCTCTATGTAAAGGGGCATTCGATATTAAACACCCATGGCAGTAAGTAAGTGCTCTAAAGAAAATCAGTATTTTAACCTGACACATCTGACACATTTGATTTCAGCATGACTCCTAATGAATTTGGGTTTTGGTTTTGTATCATGTGTCTGAATGATATTCCTAATGGTGGTAGTGACAGCTATTGCCAGGACAACACATGTTCTGAACATATCTTTTTAATAATTTGAATTTACATGAGAAGAGAAGAGAAGAGAAGAGAAGAGAAGAGAAGAGAAGAGAAGAGAAGAGAAGAGAAGAGGAGCTGTATGTACACCCAAAAATGGATTTGACAAATATTTAAGACATTATTGAAGATGAAAATAAGATAAACACTACAAGAAATTGACATTATTGTGAAAAAAAACCATAAAGCACTCAAAGATAGAAAAAAATTCAAAAGTTAAAGGAACCATGGAATGACTTACTCTGGAAATTAACAATGTTGTCACAATACAAAGGAAAATAAAGTATCAACACTGACAAAAAGTGCATTTAGCCTGATAAAAAATGCTGAAATTGATAAAAAGAGCAGATTTGAAGAAAACATTTAACATCAGGTTAGAAAAGAAAGCTGAGCATTAAAGAAATTTGAAAACAAAAGGAAAGGCTTTTCAAAAGGAGAAAAGTTTTTAACAGTAACTAAACAGGGAACAGTTTCTCATCAAGATTTGCTAGTGTTTCATAAAAGTACAAGTAGAAATATTGTGTACTAAATAAAAGCTTTATGAACATCCAAAACATATATACTATACAGTATAGTGAGGAAAATAAATAATATTTTCATTGCTAAGTCATCACTAAGAATAGTAAGTTTTAAAGAAACAGAAATCTGTAATGTTAGCTACAAGTCCATTTCATATCTGCTTGCTCCTGTGACATGTTATGGATTATTTATACTTCATACAGGAGAGAGAGGAAGCAGTAATACAAATCATGTTTTGAGCTAGTTAATTATTTTCTTTACATGTTTGTTTGTTTCCAAATTAATTTCTGTGAATTTGGCTTGTCACAGTACAAGCTAAAACATCATGAACTGACAGCTAAAGGCAAAGAGAAGTGTCACCCTATCACAGCCAAGTGCTTCTTGTACCACACAGAGCTCTCTCCCCAGCCATTCCTCAGTTCAAGAACCAGAAGAGAATTGTAGTACTTGGCCTCTGTCCTGTGTATTTTCTAAACCACTGACACCTATTCAAAGCAGCTGTAGATATTATCACAACAGGATATTATAATTTCATTCTTATTCTGACCAGCTAGCCATACACACTGAAAGGCCAGAGATGAACCTCATAATCCATCCTAATTATCTCTGTATTACAGGCTGTGAAACTGCAGATGAGTTGCTTAGTGTAGGCATCTGTTGGTCCTGTTTTAAGGAGACTATATTTTTATGTAAAGGTTTGAAATTATGGAGAGTCTAATACATTCACTGATGTTCTGTCTTAAATGTTTATCATTCACCTTGTAAAATATTATAGCGTATTACCTATTGAAAGTTAACTATCAGCATAACGACCATGTCAGTCCAGATCCTCCCTGTGTAGTAATTTACTGGGGAGAACTAGGAAATAGTAGTGCCCTCTGTGAAAGCTGTACTTACCCTTCATTGTGGATGTGTTCTGTGTTCATGATAGGTATTATTCATGGCAAAAAGAAAAGGGAATTCTTAAAGAAACCCTGTAAGAAAGGAATACACTGACCTATCTAAAGCTTTTCCAGCACGTACCTGGGTAGCTAATCATGTTAGCAGCTGTTAAGAGGAGGTCCTTCAGTCTTGGAGGACAGTCACAAACCAGGGAGCAGCTGGCCACAGCTGAGCATCCGGAGTCACCAAACTGTTCAAAAGTTGGTTCCAACGTGACAGAGGAGGAACCTGGATGTAGCTGCAAGCTCATGCATACTTAGGAGCAACACAACGGAGTTACATCTACCTATCATCTGAGAGAAAAGCCAAGCAGAGGTGTAGTCCGAGAGCCAGGTATTACTGCAGGCTCTGGCTTTACACTGTACATTACAATGAAATATTGTATATATATATATTGTATATTATGGTAATACCTATGCATACTGCTATGCAATATTGTATTATTCTCACTCCTACTGAGAAACTAAGCCAATTGCAAAATGGTGTTGGAGCTGAAGTTTATCTCAAATATATTAACCATTTGTATTAGTATCTTGTCTTCCATATGTTTATCAGTGTGTTTGTGCATGCTTGTCTGTGTATGGGTTTGGCAATCACTATAGCTTTTTCCTGGCATTTAGGTTCATTCAATAACATGAAAATCAGCTGATCAAAATCTTTAACATTTTCCCTTAGGACAATCCTAAAATAGATTTTTATTGGTGGAGCTCAGCACATGAAGCTTGTTTCTTCCCATGATGCCAAAAGTCCATTTGACACAAACTATCACTCAAGTTTTCTCCTAATGAACCAACTTCTGCTGTATTTACACTGTAGTACCCTGAAAGATGCTGACCTTGCACGAGAAGACACATCTGCAGTCTGCTTTCCAAATACAATTGACTGCTTGAGCATCTTGGCACTTTCTCCTCTAACTTTAGTTCACTCTGAAATTTCTACGTTGCTTAATGTCAAGATAGCTCATAACATCCCAAAAAGCCTGGTAGAGCAGGTGGAAATTGAGATGAGAAACACACAGGATGGGTTTTTGTCTTCTTTGAAGGAAGGACAAGCTGACAGATGCAGCTCTTGTGCCTGAGGACTGAGAGGCTCGGTAGAGTAGGGTACCTATAAAGCACCAAGTGTTTTCACACTTAAGTTGCCCACCATTAAAAGTCACATCACATTCGTGCAGAATAGACCATTTCACTCGGATGCAAACAGTATCACAAACACAGGGACCATTCACACGGCTCCTGGGCACTTTGGCGAGCCTGGGATGAAGCCGAGGACCGTGTGTACCATCTAACGCTCCCAAAATCTCTTGTGTTTGTCAAGGGTGTTTCCAGCCCCCACTTATCTTTTCCCATGAGAGCTCAGCTCGGCGCGGGAAGGCCGTGGGAAGGCAGGCGCAACTCAGAGGGCAGGGTGCCCAGCCCCGCCGGGTCGGGGTGCGTGCAGGGCAAGGGGGGCTCAGCTGGGCCCCGCACCGAGCCCGTGCGTGCTGCTCTGCATCCCCGGGCCCGGTGTCCGGCACGCACCTCTCAATACGCGGGACCCGGTATTTGTTTGCCTTCATGTTTCACTTCTGGTTCGGGTGGGTTTTGCTTTCTTTTTTTCTGCTCTTGTTTTGACTTCCCGCAAAAACGGTGCCAGTGCCTGTGCCCTGACCCACTTCTCCGCCGGATAATGATATTCCACGGCTCCGGCCCCTTCCCCCGCTGCTACTCCAGTTCCCAGGGAACACGCAACCCCTCCGGTTCCCGGGGCAGGGAGCAGCCGGCAAACACCACCTCCTCAGAGGCGGCTCCGCTCCCAGCGCCGCCGGTGCCCCGCGCCCGTTCCCACGGCTGCCCATCGCGGTGCGGGCCCGCAAACGAGCCCGACCCACGGCGGGGCGCTGGCCCGGGGCGATCGCTTCCAAACAGGGTCCTTCCCCCGCCCGCTGAGCTCCGCCTGCTGCAGCTTGCACTGACCGGCCGCGCACCTCGATGACCCCGGAGACCTCAGGAACCCCAGAGCCACCTCCCCGTCTCCGCCTCGAAATAAACTTTTCTTCCCGCGGCAAGGGGATGCTGGCGGTGTCTGGGGGCTGCTCCCGAGCGCCAGGCCGCTCTCCCTTCGCCAACGCCGGAGCTGCGCCCCAGTCTTCGACCCAGGGACCACGCTCTGTCCGCGGTGGCGTGAATACCTCTCGGTCCCCAGGCCCCCGTTCCCTCCCTCTTGCTTTTTAGGAGGGGCGAGGGGGTTCTGTTCCTCCCGCCCGCGGGTGCGCGCCACCGCACTCGCCGCGCATAACACCTCCGCAGAATCACCCCCAGCCCCGCACCCCCCATCCACACCCACCCACACACCCACACACACACACACCCACACACATACGCACACACGCAACACACTCTCACACATGCACCTACATACACACTGACACACACACACAATACACACACACTCATACACACACACACACACACTCACTCTCACACACATACACACACACACTCTCACACGCGCGCACACGTGCGCGCCCGCCCAGTGGAGCGCGGTCTCCGCCCCCCGCGCGCACACATACACGGCGCACACACAGACACACAGCCACACAGACACGACACACAAACACTCGCGACAGACACATCAAGCGGACACCCGCGCACACGCACCGGCCCGGGCACACCGCACATCCCGCGCNCACCCCGCCCCCCCCTGCAGCCCCTCGCGCCCCCGCCATGCGCTGAGCGGAGCCGCGGCCCCGCCAGCTCCCAGCGCCGCTGATCCCGCCCGTCCGCCCGCGGCGTGGGGGCGGCCGCCGGGCGCGGTCGCGCGCGGAGCCGGATCCCCGCAGGGGAGAGGTGCAGCAGCCCGCCGAGGCCGGCGGGCGGGCAGGAGGCTGAGACAGCCGGACAGGCAAGCAGGCAGTCGGAAGGAGGCGAGGGACGATTTGGACATGCTCATTCTCGGGCGCTTGGTTGCCTGCATCCAGCTCATCTGTATCCTCAGAGTGGGTGAGTGATCTCTGCGTGAATTCATCTTCGGGCTTAGGAACAACTTTTCTCCCCCGGCTCCGGTGGGTTTTGGTCTCTCTGATCCCTTAAATATGCAGGCGCAGTCCGTGCCTGTTCCACACCGCGAAAACACGCTGTCAACACCACGGGTGGGAGCGTTTCTCCTACCCCTTTACCTCAGCCGCCGGGCTCCGAGGATGCGCGGTACCCCACGCCACCGCCGGCACTGGCGGGCTGCTCCGAGCGGGGCTCGCCAGCCCACCTTGCCTCTGCTCCCCCAGCGTGCCCCGCCGAGCCCTCCCAGGGGTCTGGCCCCGCTGAGCTGCCTGCACCCGCGGGGGAGGGACCGGGTATGAGCCGGTGACAGGGAGAGAGAGAAAATCCGTGCCCAGCAGTGCTCATAACGATCTTCTCTGTGGACGTGGGATGTGAGATGTTACTTTAAGGCCTCGCATGAACTGTTCCGAAGAGTAGGGGATGGTGCAAAATTTCACTTCAAAAAAGGACTCGTTCTCCCTGAACGGGTAACGTCAGTGGTTGCCCTAAACCATGCAAAATACGAGTCGTTCATTCACGTGGGACCCCGCATACAGAATATGGATTCATATATAGATGTTAGTAGGACTGCTTACATAACCAAATTCATTTTCAGCTCATGCAGACCTGTGCAACTGGAGTGCATTCTAAAAATCATGCAGTTCCCTGTTACATGATAAGATGATTATAAGCAGCGTGAGTCACTTATTGCTGAAGAAGTGCTCTCTTCAGTACTTCATCAAATAAGCACTACCGGCTTATGTGGTCGGGTTTGTATCCTGCTGGATGATCGTTTTGAATTTATAAGCTCTTATCAGATAGATCACTAGAAAATACCGGTTAGCTGCTTATATTTGAGTATGAGGAACTTGGGAGCTTCACCTCCTTGTGTACAAAACCAGTCTTACAATAGGTCTGTGGTGACAAAGTAGTCACTAACCTACATTTGTCACCCAATAGATGGTGCTGCTTCTGAAACCATGTAGCTCTATAAACGAAGATCGGGGTTAGGTTTCACTCTCAGTGGAAGCAATTTTGTACCAAGTTCTGCTAGTTAGGGAAAACTCCTTTTTATTTTATAGGAAAAATATTTTTGCCTCTTTTCAGAAAATACCGTGGAATGATTAAACTATAAACATGATGAATGTAACTGATCTTCAGTTAAAATGTATCGTATTTGTAAGGGCATTAATAACATTTTAATGTCACTTTTCAACTAACCTATTCATAAAAATAGGGTACTTACTTCAATTGTCTTACTTCAAATAATTCTCTTATACTATGTCAAAGAATGGCCTGTTATAAAACTTTTGATAAGTTTTAATAATGTCTTTCTTACATTGCCAACTTGTTTCCTAAAATCAGAGGTACTCCCTAGTCTGTTTAAAGGAAGAAAATTAGCAGGTGCTTTTACATGTATGTGGAGGTATATGAAAATGTTTGAGAACAGATCAAGTATACAGTGATAAGATCATAATGTAATACAACTCAATTAAATTTTGGAAAGAACTTCCCTATTCAGGTGATCCTATCACACTAGAAGCAATGCAAGACAAACATAATTTTGTAACCTTGTTTGTCTATTTTAAATAATTTCATCTAGCATCTTATTAGAAATAAGCTGGTTTTATGAAATGTAATGTTTGGGTACTAGTTGTGCATACATATGTTATATCCATGAATTTACAAGATCTGACAGGATGTGAAAAGGTTTTCTATTCATACATAGGATTTAAGTGCAGCTACTTTTTGTTTCTCTAGACAGATGCACTATTATTTTCAAAACTGACCAGAGAGGACCCCCTTCCTAGTTGTAATGGATTGATTTGGTCTCAGTGGTGCATCATTCTCAAGACTCATGAACTAGACTTCTCAGTGTGTTCAACAGTATGATTGTTTCCAAGAATGAGTACCCTGTACAGGCTGTTAGACTGATTTAATCAGATTTCATTTGAGTATGTTCCTGTTTGATTACTTCTCCATAACAAATATGCTATAGTCTGACAGCATTAGTTCATAGAAACAAATACTTAGAATCCTGATATAATTTTCTTCTGTGTTTTTTGTTAGTTTATTTGGGTTTTTTCCCTAAAATATAAAATAAATTGTTGCATACCACCAATGTATGGTTCCGAGGGTTTGGTGAGAGAGAAGAACTGGATGGGACTGTCTGGCTCTTACCGTAAAATATTTCTGGTGCAGAATAAACCAGACCCAGGGCTCTGTGAATGGATTGTTGCTGGAGAGCATGGCAATCTGCCTTTGCATTGTGGAGCCTGTGCTTATTGGTGTGAGGCTAGGCAACATGTAGATCCCAGCCTCATTTGCTTGTAGTTTCAAAAAATATTGTTGAGTCCTTAGCTGGTCTGGTACAGAGCTTTATCAGTGGTCCTTCCCAGGGAATGTGACTGGGAGATTTGCTGTTGACATTGGAGATTGATCGGGGAAATCTGTCTCATATGTGTCCAAAAAAGACAAGGCAGCCAAGTCAGCCTCACTGAGGAATAAACTGTTAGGGCAGATGGAGGCAAAAGTTTCTTCTGGGAATTAGAAGACAGTGACAGTTCATTCTTTGCCTTACTAAATAAATGCTTAGGAGCTTAATTTTAATATCCCTGCTGAGTTATGAACAGCACCTTCCTTCACAGTTTTACTGAAGCCAAGGAACTTGATTACATCAAGTACTGATGTAATTATTTATGGAGCAGGGTATTATCTGAGTACTCTCAGTGAGTGCCATTCAGTGAAGTTCAATGGAACCTGTGGAGTGGGATGCTATTCAGTGACAAGTAAGAGCTCATAAGAAATCCTGTGCAATTGTTTGTGAACACTACTGTGTGGTTAGAGATTTCCTATTAGCTTCTTTTACTGAGATTGAGGGGGAAAAACCCCCAACCCTGCATGGACAATTCAATTGGTTTTTTGCATTTTTATTTTAAATGAGAAATGTATGAATCTGTAATCTTCAGCCTGCATACATCTTAGACTGAAGATACTCTGAAAATCTGCCCTGGCTTACTGATGTGTTGCATATAACCTGAAAGTCAATGAGGTGTGCCCATTTTGTACTTTTTGTTGCATTGTTCCTATGGAAATAATATCTGGAGCCTTTTCAATAGGTAACTATTTATGAATCTGTGTAGGCAAGAAAATAGAAAAAGGAACGGATTTTAACAAATTACACTGTAATTGTGGTTAAATTTTAGTCAAGGAAATGTAAATATTTAGGCAAGAGTTAAAAATATTCCATGCTTTCACTAGCAAAATGTGTTGGTAGTTTCCCCAAATAAAGTAGAAAGTGTCTCTAGAATTAGCTAATCTGCATCCTACTGCTGTCACTGTTTGGCCTCAACCATGGTTTTGCCTTTCAAAATGCAACTCATTAATCTATGAATTGCTTAATTAGTTGTGTCTCAGTTTAATTTCTCACTATCTAGAAAAGATCTCTCGTTTTTAGTTTGTTTTTGGCATCCCTGTGCCATGACTTTATTTGCACAAAGATGGTAATAGTTCCATAAATATTCTTATTTTTCTTATACAACTGACATCAGGACAGTATTTCCAAGCTGTCAGGCAGCATGCACCTGACTATCAACATGAAACCAACTGATCTGCACTCTTTACTGGATGGTCACTACTAAAAATTATGAGAATCTAGAGCAGAGCACCCCTTTGGCTTCCTAAATCATTCTCGTGTCCCCATGTTTAGACTCAGTAAGCCCTTAGACTGTTAAAGGTCTGTGGGATCAGATCCTTCTTTTTTGCACTGATCTCTTATTTTGACAATATTTTTGTAGGCCAGTTATTTGGCACACTTCAAACTGAATTACATCACAGTAATATTAATGTATACTACTTCTAATGCTTTAGCACATTTTATGCTTAAGATTATATGTTCCTGTGGATGATGATACATGGTTCCTATGGAAAAATTTAATCCTGCCATATCTAAAACGTGAGAGCTAAAACAAAAACCGAGAATTTTAGAACTGATTTATTTTCTACTTTAACCACCTATATTATGGCCATATATATGTAATGCATTTTTGTACTGTAGAGATTTATATGTATCAAAATCTAAATATACAGTATGGATTTATTTTAGGTTCAAATACTGGCAGGTATGAAAAGTGACAAAATTAATGGCATTTTAAAATTAATGTCAGTGTGGCCAAATATTTACTTAGCACACTAGCCACCTGTAGGACATATCTAAAATAGGTATGTAGTTTTCAACATGGAATCAATACAATTTATAAGGAGAGTTTTCTCAATTGCATTTGGCCTTACTTCATCTCTGAATTTACCCTTCTATCTGGATTCCTGAGAGAAACTAAATAAAATATACAAAAATAATACAGTAATTTGAAATTATTATCATTATAATCTGTATTGCAAATTAGGACGTTAATTTATGAAAATAGGCACCTGCCCATTTCTTAAGGAAGGCTATTTCCTAGATACTCAGTGCTCATCATTTAAGTGTCCACTTCCCACGATGAGATCTCTAATTAGGAATTTAAGGGTGAAGAGATTCTGTTCTTTCCCTGACAATTTCAATTCCTCTTCAAATGTGCTGTGCTTCTCAGTATTCCCCGTAGGGCCTGGAAGTCTGTGGCAGTTCCGGAGCCCCCAGCTCCCATTTAACAGCTCAGTTCTCACAGCTTCTCGCACCATTTATGTGGCTTTCCTGTACAAGACATCCTTTGGCTATTCAATAAGCTTCTTTTCCCATAAAGACAAAAGTTACCTTTTTGAATACATGTCAAGCCTTCTGTATTAGAAAGATGAATCTACAGGAAGAAAAGGACTTGGAGTATTAAATAAGCAAGATCTACTAAATGAAAGATAGCAAATATTTCAAAGAAGCTGGGACTATAAATGAAACTTGGCTTCTGCAGGTTGTTGGGGAAGTGTTGGTGGCAGAATACTTTTGTGGGAAGGTATGGTGCAGGTTGCTTGTTGAATACAAATTACTGATGTTGGTCCCTTCAGTCTTGAGGCTAAACTGGAAATAACTGGAAATTTTAGAAACAAGGTGAGGGCTTATTTGCATCACTGGCTGATCTGATATAGGTGAAATAATAGACTTTTTAAGTAAAGCAGACACAATGTGAAAGTGTCAGATTATTCTAGATGAGGCATGTCTCTCGAAAGCTCCGATTGCCTTCTACATCTTGCCCATACTTGACTTTGGTTTTCTTTCATCCGTTGGAAGTAGCTATATTTCACCCTACAAATCAGTATTTTTCATTACTATTTGAAGACCCCAGGAGCTATTGTTTGAGTTAGTTAATTTCAGAAATCATTGTTGTGGTAAAAGTCACAAGGATGATGGAAGTACTATCCTACATCTGATGAGGAACGCTTGGCAATGGAAGTAGGGTGCCTGTGGAATTTAGGTGTCTAAACTCCAAATTTTAATCAAAAGGTTCCCTGACTCAGCTCATACCTTGATGGCTTCCAGGGAAGTTTTCAGGCAGCTATAATTCCTCTCCTGCATGTGCCTTACCTGACCTTATTGTGTGCATCTCAGTGCCTCTTTAACTCCAAAGTTTCATTGGATCCAAATGGAAATGTCCTTTCAGATGACTTTCCTGAACCTTAAGTCAGTAGGGCTTCCCTAAATATCTGCTGTCAGAATCAGGTACCTTGATCTGGCTGCTACTATTTCTCTTCAGGACAAAGGACAAGGTGATGGCTGTGCCACCTTCTCATGTTGTAGCCCAGCCACTGAAGCCTTTTACCCAGACAGTCTAGAGAGAAGGCCTGATCTGAGATAAAGGGATTTGAGCCTACGTCTTCTGTCTCCAAACATTAGGTTTTGTCAAATGAGAAGACTTTTCATATTTCTTGTGTAATATGAAGCAGTTTAGCTTATTTTTCTAAATTAAAAAAAAAAAAGAGAGGATTCTGAGCAAAATCTTGAAAGAGGGTTGCTAAGCAGTTGGAAACTACATCTATTTCAGGAATTTTTGGAGCCGGAAATGGAACATGGGAAAGTTTGCAAGAAAATTTTCCAGCATATAAGTTTGTCTTTTTCTCACTGTTCCTTAAGCATCCACTTCAGCAAGGATTCTGAATTAGTACCATGCTACACCAAGATAGGAAATATGAGTTCTTATGCCTCCTCCTACTCAGTATTTCATTATCTACTTGCTGGATACAATGCATAAATCACTACCCCTACCTTTTTTCTGCTTGTGCTCTAAAAAATACCAGATTTTGCTTGTTTCTTTAATAGTTCTGGATACTTATTTAAAGAAGGGAACTCTAGGCTGCACTTCTGAAAGACTAACCTCTCAAAGGTGAGCAAAGCTCAGATGTTTTTCCACCAACTCAGCATTTCACCTCAGCTGTCCTGGTCAGCTGAGTAGCATTTGGGCAAGCCAGTTGCTTGTTACTGCACTCGGCTGCTTAGATCACCTAAACACAGTGGAGCAGTCTGAACTTCAAGGCCCTGGAGCCTACTGCTCTTGCCTAGTACGTGAGTAATTCTCCTAAAGCTGTCTTGTGCTTGAATTTTTTTTCTAAATCAAGGCTGTTGGATACATCTTTTGGACCACAGTTTCAGATTCAACAGCTAAGAAATAGGCTAGATGTGCTTTGGCTACTTGCCATATGAAAAGCACTATTTCCTTATCTAGATTTTTACAGCATCCAGTTAGACATACAAGGTGACATGTTTGGTGGGTTTTTTTGCTATCCTTTATGTTTCACTAAATGTAAAGAATGTAGTTACTTTGAAATTTTCTCTGTGATAGGATAAGAGTGAAGAAGGGAAGAGGTGGTTAAACAGTGACATCAAAAAGGCAAAATAAGAGACATCCAGAGTACTTTTACTGTGTTAAAATCATGTTACAAAACATTGGTCTTTAAAATCCTATAAATTAAGCATGTTGCATAAAAATAAATCACATCAAAGGTATCTTAGTGAATGATCAGATTTTGTAAATTCTGTAACAGAATGTGACAAAGAATTCCTGACTAATTTAAAATTTTCTTGAAAGTCACGGTAAGTTCTTTAATTAGAACAGATTTTTTTTTTAATAAGCTATCCAGACCAGATGAAATATTTTCCTAAAAAAATGGAAGGATTTATTGAATTCATTGACATTTAGACTGGTTTGTAGCATAATGCTTCAGAATACATTTTTACAAAAATAATGCCATTTTTCAAAGCTTAAAAAAAAAATTCCTTAAAAAAGATAAGTTTGTGGTGTTCTGCAGGGGCAGCGTATACCGAAGCAACGGAAAGCTTTTTGAAAGCTACAGCAAATATGTTGAGGAAAAAATAAGCCTTTAAAATCAGCATTTAAAAAAAGACTTGATTCTTCAATTGCTTTATATGCTGAACTCCATGATTTCAGCAAAAGTTCCCAAAAAGAAAAACATCTGCTTGCTGAGGCTAAATAGCTAATGATCAGAGTAACAGCTGGCTTTATAAAAGGGACCTAATATTGCTCTGGGCAATTTTTCTCCTGGCTCCATCCCCAAACTGACCAACTGTATTTGATCTATTTCTAGTCATTTAGTTTCAAGTGTATGCTAGTTATTTCTTTCAGTACCTTTTGTAAGTCTTATTCTGATAGGCATGTCTAAGTATGATAACTAACAGATTTGTCAGGCTGGGACTTCCTGGGAAGCCCAGGAGCCTTCTTCCAGCTTCTTGGAGCGCTCCAGTTAGTTGTCTGTGATATGTCATTCCAAATGGTGCACTCACCACACAACCCATCCACCTGTCATTTGCACGGAGTTTGGGGGGAGTCTTGTGTGATCTGTGCCTACTTCTTTCTTCATATCTTTGAGTTTTGGTCACTACCTTTGCATTTCATGTATCTTGCAATGTTACAGAAAAACTGACTTTCTGTTGTTTTTTGGTTGTTTGTTTTTTTCTAATGCACTTTAAGTCTGTGTTTAAAAAAACCAAACCAACCAGGAGAAGTTCCAGAAGATCTGTATGAGTTTTAGGATAGCACTAACAGAAACACAAATGACTATAAACTGACGAAGTGAAAATTTTTACTGAAAATTCAAAGAAGGTTCCTAATCATGGGAGCAGGCAAACAGGAGCATGGCACGTCTCTGAGGGCATGGCACGGCAGTTTGGGTGGCAGTTCACGCAGGCAGGGCAAGCAGGCAGGGTTGCAGGTTTCCTCCTGCTAGTGGGGTTTTAAGTTTGTTATTTGTTGTGTTTTGTTAGTTGGTTGGTTTTGGGTTTTTTTGACTGCAGTTAGTAAAAGTATACTGAGCAAAATGGAACCCTCCAAAAAGGATGCGTCTGTCCAGACCCCTTCCGGTGCCAGAGTGTTTGAGCCTATCTGTGGTACCAGGGGGCATTGCAGGAGAAGCCTGCCTGAGGTGTGAACAAGTGAATGATCTCCTTTCACTGGTGCCTGAGCTTAGAGAGGAGGTTGAAAGACTAAGGAGTAACAGAGAAAGTTAAACAGAAATAGATTGGTGGGATTCTGCCTTTCTATCCTTGAGAGAGGCCCACCAAGAGTCAGAGGACTCCCATGCCTCCCACTGCCAGGCAATAGAAGGACACCTGGTGGATGAAGGGGAGTGGAAATGGGTTCCTGCTTGAGGAGGTAATANGTTTTTTTCTAATGCACTTTAAGTCTGTGTTTAAAAAAACCAAACCAACCAGGAGAAGTTCCAGAAGATCTGTATGAGTTTTAGGATAGCACTAACAGAAACACAAATGACTATAAACTGACGAAGTGAAAATTTTTACTGAAAATTCAAAGAAGGTTCCTAATCATGGGAGCAGGCAAACAGGAGCATGGCACGTCTCTGAGGGCATGGCACGGCAGTTTGGGTGGCAGTTCACGCAGGCAGGGCAAGCAGGCAGGGTTGCAGGTTTCCTCCTGCTAGTGGGGTTTTAAGTTTGTTATTTGTTGTGTTTTGTTAGTTGGTTGGTTTTGGGTTTTTTTGACTGCAGTTAGTAAAAGTATACTGAGCAAAATGGAACCCTCCAAAAAGGATGCGTCTGTCCAGACCCCTTCCGGTGCCAGAGTGTTTGAGCCTATCTGTGGTACCAGGGGGCATTGCAGGAGAAGCCTGCCTGAGGTGTGAACAAGTGAATGATCTCCTTTCACTGGTGCCTGAGCTTAGAGAGGAGGTTGAAAGACTAAGGAGTAACAGAGAAAGTTAAACAGAAATAGATTGGTGGGATTCTGCCTTTCTATCCTTGAGAGAGGCCCACCAAGAGTCAGAGGA